>NW_015449940.1:535052-636090 GCF_000239435.1 Tetranychus urticae | reverse complement strand
TTTGTTTGGACATAGGTTAATATGCTTAATGCCAGTAATGTCGATCTATGATAAAATGGTAAAATATATTTTTTAACAAATCCATAAATCCTTTCAATAGTGTTAAACTATGCAAAATTGATACTTTGACACCCTGTAACTTTGAAACGGAGAATTTCCGAAACGAAAGGCTTGACAAAGGGTCATATCTGACCCATTAGAATATTTTAAGCACAAAAAAAGTTCAAGATTGTCGTAGGACCGACCATGCATCCCTTGTTAGACTAATTTCTGAATAAGTCAATTTCATATTAGCCAACTGATCATTCAAATTAAACTTAACTTAGATGATAGGATCTTGTATTCAAGGGATGATGTTTTATTTTTGTTATTTCGTAAATTTATTGATTTGTGAATAAAGATCCAAAGAGTTGTAATAACATACAGTTAGTACATTCTTTATATTATATCGGATAGAAAGGTGAAAGGTGCAAAAGGTCAAAAAAATTTCGCTATAAAGGGTCAGAATAAAATAATTGCTTTTGTGAAAACACATTGTTCAAAAACATCTTATGTATTCATTCATTGATTTGTTGAAGGATGACGCGAATGATGCTGCTTCTGGTAATGAAGGAATCATTAAAGTTAACACATCCTAACCTGAATTTTGAAAAGAAACGTTGAAAGGCCTTTTTTCCGGTGAAACCTTGACTAAAAATGAATGAACGAAAGTGATGTTTCAACCGTAAAATAATAAAACAAATGAAATTTAAATCAAATTGTAAGAACTTTTGTTATATTGAATAATATTGCCTCTATTTTGCCTATCATAAAGAATGTTGAAATTGATGACAAATTGAAAGAAAAGTCCATCAAATAATTCTGCTTAATTAATTGTTTTTTTTCTTTCCCCAAGAATAAAATTAAGTCTTGATTTAATTGTTTCCATGATCAATCGGATCAATGGCTATCTTTTGTCGTTAGATTAGATGAATTGTCCGAAAACAATCAGAGTTTTAACGAGTAAAGAATGAAGCCTGAGTGAGATTAAATTTCCTGATTACTTAAAGAGCGGACATTTGTCAAATACATCTCACTCGGGACTTGATTGTGGTCTTAAGTCGTTGAACATTCATCTATTTGGAAGTATAAAAGTTAAATCGCCATAAACATCACCAAGCCAATTTATTTAATCCATCTTATATAACTTGTGATTCCTTAATCTAAATGGTTATAGCTCAACAATCTTTATAAACCAATATGTTCTTCACCATAAGTTTTGTTTTTAGTTTTCTGTTGTCTTTTTACGTATCATATGTTTATCCTTCTGGAGGAACTTCGGATGTTTATCACAAACAAGATGGTAACGGTGGTTATGCCTTCGGTTATGATATCAATGATCCTTGGGGTGCAACTAATTTCCGAGAAGAGTCTGGACAGTTTGATGCTTGGGGTGGTGGAGCTGTGATTGGTTCTTATGGATTGATGGATGTTGATGGACGTAAACGTATTGTTCAGTATTCAGCAGATAAAAACGGTTTTGTTGCTTTCATCAAGACAAACGAGAAAGGAACCAGTGATGAAGATGCTGCTGATGCTTATTACAATGGAGTGGATAAAAGTCATGGCAAATGGTTGTATGACTTTTCGATAAAACATGATAAAGGTTGGGGTGATTCCTGGGATCCTTGGGGTAAATCTGATAAAGGAAAGAAGAAAGATTATGGTTGGGGAGCTTCTGAGAGACATGAAGTTCGAGTTCCACAAAAAGGAGAAACTGGACAGTTATACGAGGATCCAGATACAAATATTCTTTATAAAGCAATCGATGATCAACATGTTGTTCCTTTTGGGCGACGTTACCAAGCCAATTCTGATAAAAATACTGCTATTTCTAAACCTATTTCTGGTAAACAAGGTAAATCCCGATAAAGAGCTAGCCTCTGTACATTATAATGTAATATTATCGAAGAAATAAATTATTAAGGAAAAAAACAGATTCATTTTAAAAATTTACTCTCAAAAATTTCGGTTAAAATAAGAGATATAATAATTCTCCCAATGATTCTTTTTGTTGAGTAAAGTTAATCTCTTTATATTAATTTTTTTCGTATAAATTCAGTATATTTAGCTAATTTAACTATTGATTTACAAAAAGGCAACAACCTATGGCAATACACGAAAGAGTGCATGTGAAAATCCAATTAACTAATAGTTTTATATTGATGTTGATTTTGGTCCCAAGATTACATGATTTGGAAGTCACAGATTAAATGCGTCCAAGTTCTTTCAATTTTCCTAATAGTTCATCGACATCTTTGACCTTTGAACCTGCTTCACGAACTGGAGGTTCTTCAACAGATAAGACTTCAATACGAGGTGTAATGTCGACTCCTAGATCAGCCGGTGTTTTTTTCTCGATTGGTTTCTTCTTTGCTTTCTGATGAGAGATAAAGATGAAAAGATTTTTAGATTATATTAGATATATAAAGATAATATATTAGACAGATGCACTTACCATGATATTAGGGAGAGTAGCATATCTAGGTTCATTTAACCTTAAATCAACACTGAGTACAGCAGGTAATTTAACTTTGATGGTCTCCAAACCTCCATCAATTTCTCGTACAATCTTAAGACTTCCATCTTCTTTTTCAACTTTAGATACAAAAGTAGCTTGAGGCCAGTTCAACATAGCGGCGGTCATCTGAGCAGTTTGATTAGCGTCATCGTCGATGGCTTGCTTTCCCAAAATGATTAAATCAATCTTCTCATCTTGAGCTAATTTAGCTAATATCTTTGAAACATGGATTGGTTGAAGATTTGAGTATGCTGCTGCATCAATATCGACATGGATAGCTCTGTCAGCTCCCATAGCAAGAGCTGTCCTTAAAGTTTCTTGACTTGTCTGAGGCCCACAGGATACAGCGATAATCTCAGCCGCTGCTTTAGCTTCCTTCATTCGAACGGCTTCTTCGACAGCAATTTCATCAAATGGATTTAAACTATGCTTGACTCCATCAGTAACAACTCCAGTTTTGTCTGGTTTGACTCTGATCTATGAAAGTGATAAAGTGATAAAGACAACAAATCATGACATTGAAATTCAAGATTACAGCAAAGGAAAAAGACACTTTGATGGTGAAAATAAATAAAGGGCAAAGATGAAACCAAAATCGATCGTTATGGATTGAGGAAAACTGTATAGACAAATCGACAAAAATGCTTATTTGGCATAGCCATACTACTAAAGCTATATTTATGTCAACCTGATTGATAATGCTACATCTGGAAATATTTCTTAAGCTCCTCTAAATGAATTAATGTTCTGATACTGATACTTAAACGCTAGACTGTTAGATTTTGTTAGTCTGCGAAAAGTGTAACATCTAAACTGCTATTTCATGCTGCTCTTGGCGAGACCTACTATAAAAATGTAGATTTGGGTGTAACTCGGAAGAAGAAAATTTTCGTACTTAACCATTAAAATCAATTTTTGAGATAGCAGTTTAAATCACAACAAACTTACCTTGACAGCATAGTCAATAACACGTTTGCAACCAACAAGTATTCTTAAAGACATGTTTTGATGAGAAAACAACTTCAAATCGAAGTCACTATATTAAATACAATAGCACAGTCCACAAAATATTCAAAACCTTGTATAAAATAGTAAGAAAGAACAGATAAATACAATCAGTTCAATCAATTAAACAAGTGGTAAGATTCCAAAGGACAAAAAGTTTCCCATTACAGTTGCTGTTTTTGTTGTTGATTAAAGACTGCAAGATAACTGGCTGACTCTAGAGGCGCGCTATTTTAAAATACATAAATTTGGATCGAGAAAAACAAAAATTTATAAATATCATTATTGGTAGAAATAATTAAGATATAATCAAACTAAAAATTTGCAAGATTTATCAATTAATTCAAATAAAATCTTTAAAATGAATTAAATTAGCCAACGATGAAGTTTTAGCATTAAAAATTTGAAATAACTTGTTTCTTTATGCCAGGCCTTTCCACTAACCTACTTGAATATTGGCCATCATCATTATTAATGATTGACTTCGAAATTTTATTGAAATCAAATCAACTGATTGATATTTTTGAGAAACTAAAAATTTTCTAGAACAAATATATTCAATATTACAATCAGGAATACACGAAGGAATAATATACGCGGTATTTCACTAAAAAAGAGTACAAATCAGAGAAGTACTTTTATTAACTTTAATCATCAAAGTAAATCAAATGGGTATCATTTGAATCAGCACAGAATTATCAAACAAAACATTGGTTTAAAATATTGGTTTTGAGTGATAAACACAATTTTATAATACGAAGATGAAGGTGAAGAAAAGTTATTTTAAATGATAAATTGGTCACGCTCTTCGAGATCAGCTATTGCGATCGAGGCATAAAATATAAAAGATGTAACCATTTCTTATAAATGTGACTTTGTTCAACAATCAAGCTCGAATTCATTGAAAATTAATGAAAACAAAAAAGATTCCTTTGCTTTATGGTTGAAGTAATTCAGTCCCAGCTTTTTATCAATCATGCCAGCTTTATAGATTAGACTGTGAATAATTTAATTTGTCTGCTTGATGTTTACTTATTTCGATCGATGCAAGATTATTTTTACCCAATTTGGGTAAAACTTTTGTTCCAAGTGATAATATACAAGAGATAATCAGTAAACAAATCAAGTATTTGAGAGTGAAATGAAAAATTTTTGCAAGGGAAGATTATTTAAAGACCCCATGTCAACAAAATCTATCTGAATTCCATCCTTATTCAAATATCCACGGAAAATAGCTTCAATGTTTGGTTGTATCGAAAATATTCTCTAATATCCAATGAACTTTGATGATAATTGTTTTTACTTTAAATATACAAGTTAATGAGTGATGATAATAATAATGATGATGATGATTATGATGATAATAGTGATGGTACTGAAAGCTATGACAACGTGAAATTGAATCCATCCGATGGCGAAAATTCAGTTTTAAACTAATGTCCTTAATTAAATCTTTCATGCGAGTCAATTTTTCTTGAGGTGGTAATAAAATCAAACAACGAGAAAATTTTTATACACTGTCCGATGTTACTTTCTTTGAGCTTGTCAGATGAGGAATATTTTTACCAACAATTGCAAAAACCGGGCCATTGGCGCGATATTCAGCAGTCTCCGGTCTTGCCTTTGGCTTTTTATGAAAGATGTACTTTTCTAGGGCAGCAAAAGGAAGCTCAACGGTCACATAAAGTATATAAGCTAAGACGAAAGCCATCACTGTACGTGCAAGGAAAGTGTTAAACTGCGAATAAATGGAAAAAAATTAATTTTAGATGGACAGTGGAAATTGACATTAATTGTTAAATTATTTACCAATTCGTAATGGCCAAAGTAAACTCTCTCTCGTGTTCTTCCTGTATGGAACAGCATAAGGAGTGGGTGAACGAGATAAGCAAGGTAACTCAAGTTACTTAAAGGACCAAAAGCAGGCCAAGAGAGAAGAGAGTTGATAAATCCACCGCGTTCGGTTGAACAGGCAAACACAAGCCAGCCTAAGGCGATAGCCCAAGCTGTTCGGTGGACACTAAGATATACAGCAGCCTCAGTCAGACCTGGCATAGTTCCAGCAAAAGCAGCATGAGGAGCAAAAATTATCAGACTCATAACTGATAGGGACGCAATCCATGCAATGGCTTGAGTTCGCTGTGAAAATAAAAGTACAACTAATTAATAATGATAAAACAAATTTCTCATTAACGATTTACTTTCGTTTTTATCTGAGTTTTTTATGCAGACTAACAACTACTTTTTGTATTAGGAATCTGCTGAATGGTTGATGAATTAGATCAGATTATGTTGAGATTGTGCTGATTTAATTGCTGGTTGAATTGAAAGGACAGCAGAGTAACAAATCAATTAAATTTTACATAATTGAACTGTCTTTACCAACAGTGAACATTCAATTGTATAAAGAAGGGGTTATTTCATTTATCGACCTGGTTATTTGATTTTAAGAAATGAAGTGCGAGTTAAATTGAGAAGTGAATGTAAAACGGATAATGAACAGTTAACCAGATCATTTGATTGAACAAAAGCCTGATCATAATCTTTCCTGCAGTCAGTAATTTGAGTAAGACACGTTTTACAAGTTTGCTAATTGTTTGAAAGAGAGAGCGAACAAAAAAATACAATTTAACATGTTAATACGAATTGTTGGCCTGACCCGGAAGATTAGTAATGACCTTCAACTTTTGAAGTTTATGTTTTCAACTAATAGCTAACCAACTAATTTTACAATTAATGAGTAAATAAATTTTAGTTAAAATTAATGAGTGGTTGGTTTGTATTCAATTTGTTGTAGTTGATCTATCCATCAATTCATCTTGAAACCAATGGACCTGAACAAATGAGTTGATTTTTTTGCAAATTGAAAACACTGAATAGTAACAGTTAATCAAGGGATTGTTGGATTGTTTAAAAGTTCAAGATTACCGTTGAGATCATTGAATTTTTGTATTTAACTAGATAATAACCGCCAACAATTCCAACCAGATAAGATCCGAGATGATTGTAGGGCATAATATATAATGTTAAGATTTGTTGAGAGTAACTGTAAGTAGAAGACAAAAAAGAACAGATTAGTAACTCATGAAACATAGAGGATAGTTTTGAATTTGAGTTCATAAATTTGAATCAGCGATTAAAATGGATCAGTAATGAGGTGATAAATTGAGACGAGATGAAAACATTTGAAATTGTCATGAATTTTTGTGAAAAAGTTTATATTCCCATTCAATCTTCGTTAATCCCATTCAATTTAGTTCTTGACTTTTCCTAAATTTGTTATTTAGGTGATTGAAATTGGTACAAATGATAATGTACAATTGTTCCTTGTTCCTTGAATCATGGATAAACGGATCATGTAATAAACGGTAAAGTCAGAATTAATGTGCAAGATGAACCTGAAGAAAGCACATTTCTTGAGTAAATAAAATATTTTTAAGTATAAACTAATAATCACTGACTGTTAAAGATGATTTTACACTTACAATTCAGGCAATTTCAAGTTTGCAAATTCATTAATTTTTAATTCACGAATTAAGAGATTTTCTCCTGACTGCTACTTCAAGGGTTAGAGTGTAACAATAATGTTAGATCAATTCATTTAATGTCTCAAGTTGAAATACCTTTAAAGGGGGTAAATTGATTAGTGAATCAGCTTGAATAGTGAGAAAGTTTATATTAATAATAATAAATCTACTACGAAGCAGGAGGAAGAAATAACTAAATAAATGTTAATTTTGTTTTCTTTTCCTGTCCAAACAAGAAAAATCGCCTTAAGAATGAAGTGTAAAAATACATAAAGCGCATAAAACGTAAAATCGATGATCATTAGCTCATAATTTCCCTTGATTAGTTCAGTTTTCATCTTTTCCTTTACTATTCTCTGAATTCCCAAGGAAAAGTGTAATATTTCGCAAAATATCGCAAGCCAAGACTTTAAATGTTTCATTAAAATGTGTCACAGTCAATAATTAATAAATAATCGGTAAGCAAACTGTAGATTGGCAAGAGTTTGAGCTAAAATCTTCCACAAATCTTCAGAAACATCCAAAAACATGATCAAGACAATTCAGACATCGCTTGATTTGGAGTTATTTGATAATTTGACGTATTATGGACATTCATCGATACTTTGTCATCTTGTATAGCAACAGCACTTACTCAGTGAAAACAGCATCAGCAATAACTGTTGGCCATCGCAGGTTATTGATAACTGTATAAATGTAAACACCAGCACCAGCCAGAATTGTGAAGAATGATAGAATTGTTATTGTCAATTTAGGAAACCTGATAGGGATAGAGAATGAAGAACAAATAATTAGTCACTGTTTTGTATTGCTAATCAAACAAAGAAAAGTGGTTAAAATCAAATTATCGTTAAATTGATTTTCTCTTAAGACTGGGTCGATTTATCCTCTTTCTTTTCCCATAACATTTTCTCGACCGTTCCATTTGACCTGGCCTTAATATGTATAAACAATATACTTATAAATATTTTTATAAAAATATCAAGTTCAAGGATAGTTCAAAAGCAGCTTATTTTTTATCATTTCATATTCTAATGTATCCTCAAAAATAGACAACAGTTTATCCTAACGCAATACATTAATAGTAATTAAAACACAACACGAGGCAAGTTTCGTTACTGGTATAGTTAAACAAGTAAATGCAATTATTTGAAATGAAAGGTTTAAAAAAAGCACACACCAGTGGGACACAATCAATTTTGAGTTAATTTGATATCGAAATTAAAAATATGTCAACTTATTGCGCCGGAAAACTCACTTAATTTCAGATATATAAAAAGCTAAACAAGTGTTACTAAAAAAATGCATTGGCTGTTCTTAATATTTCATCACTTAGCTGTCACGAAATTGTCAATTTTAACGCATATCGAAATAAGCTATCGATCAAGGTTAACGAAAATATAACTTGCTAAATTATTAATAAGTGATAATTGTAATCAATGCGAACCGAACGGCAGAGGAGTGCAGATAAGTGAGTTTTCAGCTGTAAAAAATTGAGAGATATGACAAAATGAACTTTACCTGTAGAGAATGTACAAAATAATGGCTGAAAATAGATGAAATTGCATATGAGCAGCAAGGAACCATGTGTGAAGAAGACACTGTAATTGAAACAAGAAAAGAGATAGAATTAGCTTTAAAATTCGAAGAAAATAAGGCCGAAGAAAAAGCAAAACATTCGTACCAGTTGATCAGGAGGCAAAAAATTGTTCAAGAAGAGTATATTAGTCCACCAATTCTGTCTACAAAGTTTAGCCGTGTTTTCAACAGCCTGTGGCCATAGTGGACCGGAACCGATGAGTGGCATTATGAGGACGAGTCCGATGGTAGCTAAGTAGGGTGGCCATATTCTGGATGAAAAACAGAAACGGATGAGTCAGATTGAAAACAAATTTTAATGAAAAATGTAATCATTGTAAAAATATTCAAATTCAAAAAGGTTCAAGTGTCAAGTTCTGAATGAGGTAAAACTTTAGTATAATAATGACTCGATGATAATGGCATTGATAATGACAGTTATGATTGTTATCGAGTTATGGTCAAATTTAAACATTTAAGATTATTTGATTGATTGCTCGGTATCGATCAATATTGTACAGCTAAATGGCTTTCCTCCTTTCAACACACAATAAAAAGCTTAATCTACTGATTGATGGTCGTTAAGAGAAGGATATTGTTTAAAATTTTGAATAGAGAGCGCTAAAATACTAGAAGAAACGTTAGACTGTTTCGTATTATCAATTAATTTTCAGCACAAAATTAGTCACAGCCAAAGGTCAAAGTTCTTTACTTTTAGTCACAGCTATCTAATAACAATAGATTTGGGTTGTTTACAACAAGCAAGAATAAAGGAATTTGATAAAATGTTGCAAAATTCATGTACTTACCTCCAAACTTTGTGGATGAAAAAATCAGTTATACTAATTTTACCCTCAGAAACAGTTAATTTTTTCCAATTTGCATAAACAACTAAAAGACCACTAAAAAATTGAAAGAGAAAAGATAATGATAATTAGAAGAAAATACATTTTGAAGCTTTCAAATAAACATTACCTTATAAAGAAAAATGTGTTGACAGAAAGAGTAAAATTGGCAATTGGCATAAAAATGAAGTCATCGTCAATCTCTTGGATATGCTTAAGACGACCTATGAGTAAAATCAAAAGGATATATTAACAGAAACGGTTTTGAAGGTTTGTTGATAAGACTTGCACATTAAAAGTAACAACATTACATGTAATGGTTCAATGTTTTAAAAATTTTATGATAAAGCAATCACTTACGGTAATGATGATAATGAACAAAGTCGGTGTAGAAATAAGTATGACCCATGATGATCCATGTTACAGAGAAAAACCTAATCCCATCCAAATGTCTAAGAGGTGATGAGTAAGGTTTCTTTGCCGAGTCTAACAGCTTTTTGGTATTACGTTTTAATGAGAAAGAAAGGAGAAAATGTTTCCATGATCCTGTTTATTTAAAATAACCGTTGATTAATTTTTACCCATTTTTTGCAAAGTGTTTCGTTAGTCAAGTTTAAATGCTTACTTTCATCTCCAATGAATATTTTTTTCTCGCTTTTGTAAGATAAAATCATCTCAAGGATGGTTCCAGTTATAACCAAGACCATGATTACCGTTAGGATTACACTGAAAAGGTATGTAAACAGATTAATCTCTGATATGTTTGAGTTTTTAAAGTTTACAACAAAATTTTATTTACATTATTGTTATTTGTGTTTTATCCGCTGTCCAGCCTTGCTTAGTTTGACAATAGTTGACATTCACTTCCATACCAGTTGGCTCAGCAACTAAAATGGATTAATACAGATGATAGCTTAAATGTTTCTTCTCGGACGACTTATCGATTGTGACTCAATTACTTACGGTAGTTGGCTATCTCTGTGATCTCTTCCTTGTGACAAGCTGAAGGAATACAAAGACCGTACCGAAAGGATAAAAGACTGTTTCTTGACCAAAATTCTCTGAGTGCCTAAGGAAAAGAAAACATTTAATAAGCATGGAGATGAACATGAAATATTTATTTGATCTATTAATATGGTGGTATCATACCCGGCCCCAAACTACAGAATCTTCCGGAATATTTGATGGTCGTCTTGCTACATCAATGTTTTCATCAAGAGCTGCCTTTATGTCCATAACACAATATCGACCTTCAAGATAATCTCGTTCACCAGATGATTTCACATCATTTGAAGGAACTTTTAAATCGATACATTGTTCAAATGAACCAAAATCAGTGAGAGTTCCTTCCAGAATTCCGCTCGGAGGCTTACCGGAAGAATCCAACACTATTATTGAAAAAAAAGAAAATAGAAAGAAGTTATAAATATCGCCGGATTGTAATGTTCAATACATTTTGCCGTATTTCAATATCGACACAAAATTTTGCAGATTAGCATTAAATTAATATTTTTTTTGCTAATCACAAATCAAAAAGAAAGGATGTTAAGTGTAAAAACTATCAAGCTGTAAAAGGAGAACAAGGAACAGTGTCATAATGGAATTGGCGAAGAGTTAATTGACGTTAACCAAACAGGGAGGCCGATTCTTGATTCTGATTTCTTGAAGGCAAATTTCTCTCTCATCTGTTTTCTCGATTTTGATGGTAGTTTTTGATGTATTGAGAATTGGTAATGGATGTTGATTCTGATACCGAGACTGATGCTGATCATGTTGATGTTGATAAACGTATATAAAATGGGAAAGAACGAGGAAAGCAAGGTAAATAAGCTATAGCTGACTTGATCACGGAAGAATTGAAATCAAATTGATGACGATTTTCAATTCTGACCGGAAGTTGTTTGTCTTAAACCAACAAGATTGAGTAAACTTTTTTCTCTTCATTTGATTTTCAATCGGATTCTATCATTTATTTCTTTTTTGTTTTCCTCTTTTTTTAGCTTATTGTATGTTTGCTGTTGTTTTTTGTTTCATCACTTGATTATCGGGAAGTAATCATGTTCATCTGAATCATCATTATCATGATCATCTCTATATAATCATCAGCGACTTGATAATGATGGTCGCCTAAGATTACAGTGAAAATCATACAGTTCTAACAAATGATCAGTCCAAAACTGATTTGCAAAGCGCTAATAAACAATAAAGAAAGTCAAATTGAATAGGAAAGGTGAGTTATTTTGCATCTACGAGCGTTATTATTATCAATAATAATTTATTTATTCAAATCTTATCCAGGAAGCTGTTGAATTATCAAACTTGATTAAGGATCCAAAACTTTTCAATTCGGATAGTCATTAGACTAAAGCACTGGATTTAATGGATTAGTCAATTTGAACAATTGCTTTACTGTTTTATTTAGCTGAATAAAACGTTATCATCCTACTCCAGCTAGTGACTACAATTTCAATTTTTGGTTACAATTCTATTATTATTGATGGTGGAAACAAAGTTTACACTGAGTACTTGGAACATAATAATATGAAATATTCATTGATGAGGAAAAGAAATGCAAAGTTATGAAAAGATTGTTAAAAAAGGACCAAAAAACAAGAAATTTGATAACCAGGAACCAGGTAAAATTGTAACTCATGAAGAGTAAAGATTCGGTCTCTTTCAATTCTTTACGACTTTTGTTAATGAAAAAGTGATTTAATCGTTATTCTAATTTTTATTTCTTTTTGGTACAAAAACTCGATTGGTATCAAAAATGCAGAACGGTGTGCCTGTTTCTCGATGCATTCCAGTAATGAAGATATTGTGCAAATTTAAAATCGAGGATCAAGAAAAAAATAAAGCTTAATGATCAGATCCAGACTGCAGCCTAACTATTGATACAAAGCCATCTTGAAGATACCTTCCTGTTAATCAAATAAATCATTAAATGAATGATCAAATCAATCAAGACAACTTCCCAAAGCAACATCTAAAATCAGCGACAACAATATTCTCATTTTTAAATCAATTATGGTAACAATTAATGCATCAATATGAAAAGCACCGCGAGTTACTTGGATTCAACAGCGTAATCAAAGGCTATTCAACAAAATCAAAGTTAAGTCGATTACTTATTGACGATTGAAAGATACAATTGAAAATGTAAAACGAAAACCTTTTTGTGTTGAAAGTTTCAAACTCAGGGCATTAACTCAGAGTAATATTATATCATTTTATCCAATCAAACCAATCGACCTTCAACTATTAATGAATATTATGTTGTTGATTAGTGTATAAAAAACGAATCAATCTGAAATGATATTTGATTGTGCAAGGAAATTAATGGCAATTGAGTTCACTCTAAATGCATCGGTTATATTGGGTTGTCAATAATTAATCAAATTGTCTCATCACATTTTACCAAACAATAGAAGAGTTTTTCATCAGTTTAATGCTATTTAAACCCAATTTACCTTTACTTTTCTTTCTTTCTTTTTTTTCTTTATCCCTTAATCTCTCTCTCTTTCCCTGAACCGAAAGTACAGCTCAGTTGGCTAAGCTCACCTTGTTTACAAAACAAAAGCAATTGGAAGCTAAAGGTCAAGTATTAACTTGTCAAGAGAAAGTATATGTTTGTACTTGACTTCATGGCCTAGAACTTAATTAACTTTATTAAACTGACTCTTTTTTCTCGATTCTTCTCACAATTGCAGTTTATGTCATGTGGATTACAATTTATGATTATATAATTGTATGGACAAATGAACAAATTAATAGATTAGTATTTGTTAATCTTGAAAATTGCGATTCCAAAATCTAATTCTCTCTTCTTCAATCTGGTTTCAATCCTTATTGCACTGCATTGAAAACATGAAATTACCATAATCATTGCCATTAACTATTAATCATTTATAAGCTTACATTTGTTGTTTGATTTACAATTTCTTGATCTTTCCCTGAACCAGTTCATTCCTATTTAAAAATCAATTCCAGTCAAAATCACAATTCTTTAATTGTGAAAAATTTACTTTTTTTTCATTGAACAATAACATAACTCTTTGTCTATCTTCACACTTAGATCAACACCCAAATGAATGGAGGATATCACTTACAATTATCATCATCGCTGATTCAAATTTTTTTGTTAAATTCTCACAAATTCTTTCAATCAAGGTATAACCTAAAATATTGACTTTTTGCCTGATGAAAAAACGTTAATTCAATTCGTTTAATTCAGACAGGAAGTTCATTTATATTGTTCATTATAATAAGACAGCAATAATGATGTTAATAATAAGAGTGATATCAAATGAATAATGCTAATCAACTTGTGACCTCAAATTTGATGAGATATCAAATTTGCTATTGTATCTATTGACCAAACCCTATGGTCCAGTCAGTAAATTGTAGCTAATTAAATTTACCAATTGTAAACTTGTCTTAATTGTATATCATTAATAATTTAAAATTTTTCTCTATCCTCAGAATTGTCAACATTAAATCAGCTTTACCGGCGTAAAATGGTGAATGGCAAATCTCAAGCATCGCCACAACTGGAATGAAACACACAAGAAATCAGATATCATCATCATTGGTCAATTTATTCCATGGACTGGAGGATAAGCAAAGAATTGGCTGTCTGTTAATTCATCATGAAAGTGTAAAATGGTGGAAACCGGTAAACTAAATCAGATTCGAGGTCAAATTTAAAGAGATGATGTTGGCTTAACAAAGTGGACAAGTGATAAAAGTTTCAAGTAAAATTTAAAGTGAAAAGGAGTCTTAATTTGATTTGGAAATTATAAACTGAATTCAGGGTAAATCAGAAAAAAATGGTGATGAAGATAAAGAAATAAGAGAGACCGGAAGAGCAAACTTCTTCCTCACAGCCACGACTGACCCTCTCTCTCGCTCTTTCTTTCTCTCTTTCACCTTCATCATCATCATAATCATCAATTTTTCTATTCACTTTCTTTCTTTTTCGTTTAAATATTTCTTTTTTTTCTTCAATCTTGTAACAGTTTACTTTATGATTCGCTAATTGTGACCATGATTAACGGCAATATTCGCGGTTAATTATCTGATAGAAACTGGCCACCACCAACTTTCTCCTGTTCTTCTTGTTTTTTCTTCTTCATTTCACTTAAAACCAAAATAATACATAAACATCACTATCATGATTCTTTTTCTCTTTTTTTCTTCTTCATTACAGTTTCAAACTGGAATTATATTACACACTGAGAGTGGGACGAGTTGATCATCAATTGAAAAAATTTAAGCATTGCTTTTGTTACAATTCACCTTAAACCTGAGAGATAAGATTATTTTTCACTTTAATCCTGATGATGAGTAAAATATTGGAGCAATTTATGTAAATTTATAAGATAACTTCAAAGCTTTATAATAGGATGCATGAGTTTGAATACTTACTTCTGAAAGCCCAATCTTTTCCCTGTTGAAGACCGTCTGTTAAAACCATGAAACTATTGGCACACTGAGCTGATACATTTGCTTCCATTCCGGTTTGAACTATTGTTGGTAAAGCTGATTTTAACATTTTACCAACAGATTCTTTCAAGAAATTAAGAAGCATTTCCAAAGCTTCCGATTCTGTTGCTAAAGGCGATGGAGAAGACAATGTTGTTGATTTTGCTTGAGATGTGACATTATCAGAGTCATCCTCATTTGAATCTGTTTTTGATGAACTATCAACTTGAGAGTCATTGGATGTAGCTACAGAATCGAGGATTGTTGAATCCGACGATGATTCAGATTCATCTGGCTTAACTGAGCCCATTTCAATGGCAGTCATTGACGATCTACTTGTATCTTCGCCTATCTCATAATCGACGGCTGACGAGTCCACAGAGAAATCGTTTTCCTGTTTATTGCTTTTTCCAAATTTGTTTTCATTGGTGTCATTATTACTGGTGCTGATCAGATGATCTGTTGAAATTTTATCTGGTTGACTTGATTCCACTCCATCTGCTGATGAGCTTTGATTGTTTTTACCCTCTTTTGACAGAGACGGATCCGCTAAACACAGTCCCAGAGCCAAGAAGATGGCAGCATTTGTTAAAAGCGATCTCATCACAGGCACAATTTATTGATTGATGTTGGTTTGAACGAAACTTTGTAATGAAAAATGAATAGTAGATGATGACAATCCAAATCTATTGGTTGAAGATCAATCGTGATTTGATTGTATTTTAATTCTCTTATACTTTATATATTCAGAAATTGAAAAAAAGTATACAACATAAAGTTGACTAAAAATTAAAATTAAACTTAAAAATCAACTGTATATTGTTTTATAGTTGCTGTTTTATTGTAATCAAAAAGCTTTATTTACTTCTTCCAGACCCGTTTCAGGCCTGCTTTGAATGTTTGTTAACAACTGAATGAACTCAATCGTTATTTGATCTGTTGAAATCTCCTTAATTCGATATACTCAGTATCATTTAACTTTCTATTCGTCTCTCTCTTACTCTCTCTCTTTCTCTCACTAACTCATTTCCCTCCTACTTTCTCTTTCTTTTTCGAACCTGTCTCATTACCTGAAGTTTTGAGTGTCCAATCTTTGATCTTAACCTAGATGGGAAAATTCAAAAATTAAGATTAAAAGAAAGGAAGAAATCCGTTAAGAATCTTGAAGCTAGAACTAAAGACTATCAAAATTACACCGAGTTTTGTATTAACTATTTTTATGAGTTAATCCAATGAATTTTGAGATAAAATCATAAAATTTCATTTGGTTTTTGTGTGATTAGTTAATAAAGAAATGATCCAATTTTTTGACAAAGAAATTTTAATTGAAACATGTATCGGTTTCGAGTAAATGTGTTTCGAGAAGAAAAAGAAAAGATTTTATGAACATAATGAATCGAGAAAAACAGAAAAATAATGATGAATTGGAAATAGAGTTCTGAACTCTACTTTTACATTGGAAATTTTCCTTTTAATTAACCATGTAGTTTGTCTAATATGAAAACGCCAAATAAAGATTGATTGTATGATAAGAGATATAAATTTCAAAAAATGATCTTTTAGATGGGATAATTTTTTATCCAGCAAGTTTTTTGTTTGGTCTTCATTGATTGGAAGTGAACGGGTTGTTGACAGTCTTTGAATCGATGGATCGAGTTGATAAAACTGTATTTGGATAGTTTCCTGGTCCAATGTTACACATTGATGGGTTAATTAGAGGAAAATGATTGACACTGATGAATGAAGACATGTAAAAAAATAGAAAAAAGATGGAAAAGATAAATAAATTGAAATGTCAGGCAAGTATAATGACAAGGAAATTATTTGACTGAATCACAGTTAGACAGTTGAATTACTTATTGATTAGATTATTTCCACGAGAAAGAAATTGATCAATTGTAGTTTGTCGAGTTGGAATGTTGGAAAATTTATTAACACCAGAATCGAGACCCAACCGATTCAACTGGTTTGGCTGGTTCCACTGAGTTGAATTTTGGTAATTAGACAAATAGTTAGATTTATCCATCATCTCTGAGAGGCTGAAAAATTAGAATAGAAAAACGAAACAAAAATTAATCAATGTATTCAGATTATTCCAATCAAATATCTGAGACTTACTTTTTATTCATATTAATGCCAAGTCCATATGGTTTCATTTCTTGAGAAAGGCCAACTTGGCCGACTCCTTGGTGTGTCGATGGGCCAGGGTAGTTTTTAAAAGACATCAAATGATTGTTGATGAGATTTTTTTGCAAAGCAGCTTTATCGTCATTAATGTCTATATTATCGTTCCAATCGACTCCTGCTAGCCTTAATTACAAAAAAAGAAATTCGTTAAAAATCAAATTCTATGAAAATAGTAGAAAGCTAAAAAATGCTTACTGGTCGTTTTTGTCCACATTTTCTTTCATTTCTTCGTCGTGATTTTCATTGCAATCTTCAGGTAGAAAATATTCACTAGAGGTATAAGTATCAACTGGTTCCTGCTTGATTGTGGTGTACATCCGTCTGCGGTCGAGAATAAGATTAAAATGGAATTGAGTTGATGAATAACATGAAGAGATAAGCTCTAATAACATACCTTGTAATTTCCGCAGAATTAGAACCGCTAAGATGATTTAACAGGTAATTCGCCCGTTTTTTGAAACATGATACCAATCGTTTCAAACGTTCATTCTTTGTTTAGTTGAAACATCAAAAAGATTTGAGAAAATCGAATTAGAAAATTCTTTTCAATTAAAAAAGCTTACATGCTATTAATTTGAAATGTCGATAATTTTCCTTTCGAATTAAAGAATTGAAGGAAGATTTGACAGAAATAATTCAATAATTTGTGTTAGTGAATACAATTAATTAGCAATTTTAGAGTAATGAACATGAAATCATTAACATTCACCTGAATATCAATCAACAAGCAGACAATTTTTTATAAGCTGAAGTGAGGAAACTGCTAACTTTAGCTTGAATAAAAATTGAAACTTGACTCAAATCAAGCTATCAATCAATCTTTCTAGTTTACCCTCGAAATTGAAATAATTGAAAACAAAAGGCTTACCTCTCTAAGTAAATGGAGAGTAAATTGATCGTTTTGGTCACATTGAAACCGTACCACCTTATGGACACTCTGATAGGTTTTCCTCAAATCTTTGAACAGCATCTGTGTTCCTTCCGGCATATTTCTAGAGATATTTACTCTGGCGAATTTCTTCTTGCATATCTTACAGGTGGCTCGATTCCCTGAGAATAAAGACAAATAAAATAATAAATTTTGATTAGCAAAAGAAATGTAAGAAAATATAAAAATAAAAAAATAAAATAGGTTACCATGAGGAAGACAAGCTGAGCAATAGATGTGGCCACAACTTGTTAATGAAAACAATTTTTCCTTAGAGTACAAAGTGTAACAACCGTTGCAAAAAACACGAAACATGATGTTGATAGTTAAATTGGTGTAGAACACAAGAAAAAATCAAATTAATCTGAATAATCAACAGAAAATCACTTTTGAAAATAAAATTGAACTGAGACAAAATAATTTGAGTAAGAGAATAATCTTGTCAAAAAGCCAAACACTTTTCTATTATTTTCTCTTTTGTAGCTAGCTTTTTCTTCTGGCTATTTTTTCAGCTAAGCTTATTTCTTGGCTGATTAGTGTCACTTCATTAGTTTTGTTTATGCATTCAACTCGACAATTAAACTAATCATTTAATGACATTATACTCCATTTGGTTTAGACCACAATTAAGCTAATTAAAAGATTCACAGCCCTAATTGAATTTAGTTGCGCCAGAAAACAAATCTGTATTTGAACTTTGTTACAATGCATTTCATTTTTTTAATTGAGTTCATTATTATGACCAGGCTTATTTAATTAGATCGATTAATGTTGACTTTTAAAAGCTATATCTAGCCAGGTTTAATAGCAATTAGAGGAAAATCAATCAACAACAGAAGTTGATTTGATTTTGATTGAACGAATTAATGAATTTTTTACTCATTGCTAAAGGTAAATTTATGCTGCCGAAAATACCAATCTTTTAATTAATTGATTAAGTGCATAATTATTTCAAGGAAAGTTTTGATTCAATTGAATGGGTTAATTAAAAGTGAAAATATTTAATCAAGTTTTAATTTATTGAGCATTTAATTACAGCTCCATCTCGTGAAGACAATATTGGCTATTTAGATTCGTTTGTTTTAAAATCCAAAGATGGCGTTGCGTTTGACGTTAAAAAATAAAATCCAAGTTTCTGAATTCAATTGAACTCATCAAACCTTTCAGTTTATTTTGATTAAAGTGACTTATCCAAATCAATACCTAATTTGGTTAAAGTGTTAATATTATCAATTATTCAATTCCAGTTTAAGATACAAAAGTTAAGTTGACCACAAATCATTGTGGGATTAGTTGTCATCTCGTTAATGCTGCTTAAAGATGGAAATGTTTACCTTTACACTTTCCAATTGAATAATTTATTTACGGTTACAATGTAATGATTACTGTTTATTTGAGATAAATTAGGCAAAGAATATTAAAAGCCTTTTTCCCTTCATTATCATCATTCTGTATTGTAATAAAATGGGTTACCTTCAACAATTGTGATGAAAAGAGCAACAAATTAATGAATATTCATCCTTACTCCTTTATCATTGACTTACTGATGATGATTTACAATGATTACGTGTTAATTGATTTTCCTGTCTTCATTTGATGCAAACAAGTGAAAATAAGCGTTTTTGTTTACTCTCATTATCATTGTAATTTAGTTAACATTACTCTGTTCAATATTATTCAGGTGCTGTGAACGGTTAATGAAATAATAAGAGTTACTTGAAGCGAGATAATTTTCAGTTTCATCCTGTTAAGCTGATTTGTCATCAACTTGCTTTCTTTAACTCAAATTACACTTGACACTAAAAATAGCATTAATAATAGCCTGTAATATAATCAGAAAGTCAATCAATTTGTAGTTGAACATAAATGCAAATATTAAAGATGCACGATAATGACGATATTAACTGGCTGGAGAATGATAAAAGCCTAATATTCACATCGATTTTACGCTTTGTTTATTAATAACAATGAACAGTTAATCACAATTGACTTGAAAAATGTGCTGATGAATAAAACAGTTAATAAACAGATGAAAATTGAAAAAATGAAATCAACTTTCAGTGCTCAAAGAAATGATTGTTATGTAAGTTTAATCAAGTTTTTTCAGGTAATCTAATGAGGTGAGCTTTTTGATTGTAAGACGTAAAGAATGTCAAGTAAACGATTAAATTTGATCGATGATTATTTGGACTATTATAAATATTGTTCAATCCCCACTTGAATGGTATTAAAATAAAGGGATAAGAGGGAATGTTTTAAATGTTGTATTAAATGAGGAGAGAAGGAAATTATGGCAAGGAGAATGTGAAGGAGTGAATCAAATTGACAGAATAATAACAATAAATTCAATGTTGAACTTTGTTGACATTTCAATTGAACCTGAAAAGGGAATCGAAAGTATTTACAAAAATATTTCACTAAGAAGTGAGTTTAACCATTAGTTGATAATCAGGAAAGACCAATGAACAAAAAAATAAAGAAGGAACAGATGATTATGATGAAGAAGATGGAAAAATCAATAAAATCATTCTGACTGCATGTTTATCTATACAAAAAATATATTAACGATGGGATAACTTTGATCATAACCATTCGTTTGGTTAACTCTTTAGATAAGTTTTTTCTTCTCGCAAAAATAAGAGTGAAACTGAATAAACATTAAATGATAATAATCGTATAACTTACAGAGATACACATACACAATGCACAATATAACAAGAGAGGGTTCATTAATCAAATGACAATGATCAATCATTATCGATCCAATCTAAAGAAAGCTTAGTTAATTCAGTTTGTAATACTGTTGTTGATGATGACAATGATGAAAATAAACCAGCAACAAAATTGAAGAGACTAAATAAAAAAGAAGATGAAAAATTGAAAAGATGAATCAACAAGATAGAGTTGAGATGCCGATAATGAGGGCCACCAGAAAGGGATTGAGTGACACGAGCATAAAGTTCAAGACTTATGAGGAAGGTGAACAGCATTAATCAATTTTTCGATCATTAATTAACCATTCTAAAATAGATAGTCAATCAAACAGTTGAGCAAAAAAGTGAAAAAAGAGTGGAAGTTGTCCATCCTATCAGGTGTTATCGAAAATTTACATTAAAAAATGAAATTTACATATTTGAAGTGGGAAATTATGCCATCCTTTATCGTGTTCAGCTCGTTTGGATATGCTATTTCCCCATGTCATGTAGACCTTTCACCAAAGATTTAGGTACTCTTTGCCTTTCACAGCTAAAAGGGTTACTTTGATAACACGTGAAACCAATTCGCACAGTAACATGCTGTGTCTCTGGTAGTCGCCACATCTATTTTTAGACAAATAAATGGAAAATTTGAGCGATTTAATGATTACACTTGAACAACAGACAATTTAAATATTGTTTAAATCACACATAATGTATTAATAATTAGACACAAATTTATAAACTAGACAAAAGACAGTTATGATGAAATTAAAATTACCGGCTTGAGTATTGAGGGAAAAACTAATGGCTTAAGCTTTAGCTATCGAGCCGCGTAAAATGAGATTCAATTAATCGATCAGATATAAAAGACTGATGGTGATAAAATTTCGCATCTTTTTTTTGTTATCATCATGACTTTTTTTTCTTCCTCTCTCATTATACACTTGACAGTTTGTCATTCAAACACATCAATCTTTCTTTGTTCTTGTTCTTTTTTCATGTTCACTCATCACTTGGTTTCATCCTTTTCTTAACCCTCATTATCAATACATTTTTTGCCCAACTTTAGTTACATCTTACATCAGCTTCATCTCAGCTGAAATTCAACTCCTATTCAACTTGGAGTCTATTCATGTTCTTGTGTTCAAACAATTATCATTTAATTCATTGATTGGAATGTTGTCAGCAAAATTGGATTCCCTGCCAACCTCACATGGCTGTATTTATTCAATGAAATCAAAAAACTCATTCTCATACTCATAGAAGCATATAAGCAACTGCACACAGACTAACGATACAAGCTAGTATCAAATGATTAACATTTTGAATTCAATGTAAATGTATGTATACAAATCTGCATGATAATAGTGAAGTGATAACTCATTGTACAATTCCTCTTTCAACTCCTAAAGGAACCCAAATCTAACCTTATCACACCCATAGTTTCGCTCAGCTTTTATTTGCATTTTTCATGTTAACATTTGCTAACCCATTTGGCTTACCTTATTTTAATTACCTGCTAATTATTTTATTTCTTATCCAATATTACCAGGTTTCGTAAGGTTTACACAATGGATGAGTGTGTCAATTACAATCTTGACATAAACAAACAATGTCTACCGTCTAAAATTGGTATCCAGTTGAAGACACACATCAGGACTGACATGAGGACGTTCAATCAAGACTAAAGGCAACCCAAACAACCTATTGATTATTTATCATGATTAGTACAACCTAAAACTCACAGGTTATCACACTGGAAATTGTATCATATCAATCATTTGACAAGCCTCTCTTAACCCACCTACCACTGCAAGTTAATCCTGTCTTGTTTAATAGTAATGGATTAGGATGGTAAAAAATGTCTACAATATTGATCTCAATGGGAACTTTTGTTATGCCTGATATTTCTGGAGTAATTGAATAATGGCTTCCCCATTAACCAGTAAATTCATTGGGATTGTACTTTTTTTTCAAAGCAAAGCGAAGAGGATTATCAGGAATCATTCCAAATAATTGGATGTTCATTATTATGGTTAACATGAAAGTCGATGTAAAATAATGATGATAATCAATTGTGATGCAAACCTGTTTTTGTTGCATAGTTACCGAATTAAATTTACCCAAAGAGTGTATTGTTTATAATCAATTAGGATTTATTTTTATTTTCCTTGCATCAATCAATAAACACAACTTGATTTAACTTGATTCACACAGACAAACAAAACAAGAATAAATTGTCTAGTAATTCACAATTTTCTTTGTTTTCACTTGATTCCAATGTTAATGGAATCACATCAAGTGTCAACAAATACAGCATGTAATAATATTGTTTCAACAATAAATAAATCAATAAACGGATTAAAAGTTCATTTATAAATCATTACTAATCCAAGATGAAAGGTTATTCAATTGAAATTCATTGTCTGTTGACATACAACATTCATTTCCATGATTACATTTGGCTACTCAACTATACAAAAAAATAACTGAATGAAACAGACGATTCAAAATAACGATTACTATCATGATGATTACTAATGATTATGGTCATGGTTGTTTTAAGATGAAATGCAATTCCTATTGATTTTTATTGACAAAATAATAAACTGGTTGTATTGCGTTTACATAATACAAAAGGTAAATATTATTTCATATGTCAAACCTATTTTTATATTAATATCTCATTCATTTTCATCTACCATTGAGGTAACCGTTTATGAATGGGTTTCAGTTGGGTTGACAATCATATTAACTGTATTTAATCAATACTGGGTAAATTAATTGTCACCAAGAATTAGCAAAACAATATAAATCTGATAAATTTAAGGGAATTCAAAATTTGCGCCAAGCTTATCCATGAGTTGACATTATGCTTAACGGTAAGCTTAGCCGTTTATTTGTTGATGACTTTGCTTTTTCAATTATTTATTGTAACTTTCAATTGTATTTGTAACTTATTAAACCAAGTGCTAGTTGATTATAAAAGTGTTAAATAGTCAATTGACACTACCATTAGTTGCTGTTAACGTTGGCTGGTTTAAAAATAGTTTCTCATATTTGATTTGACTTGCTTGCTCGCTCAATTCATCATCACCATGTTTTCAAGTATACTTAAGATGATTAACTGTCTTATTTGCTTTCACCGTCATCTCTATTATCTTCCATTATTATGAATTTTCCTGAGGGAAGAAGCCTGAAATTGAAAAACATTTACTCCAAAAAAATGGAACAAGTAAAAATGATTATTATAAAATGAGGTTTACTTTTTCGATCGATATGTAGAGCTAATAACAGAAAAAGATTGCTTTTTTCATTTCTCCAAAGTGTTTTATTTGGACTACTTTGAATGTAAACATTTTGGTACCTTCGATTAATCATCATAAATCACAATCTAGTTTCTTTCAACAGTAAGTTAATCATTCTTACCCATTTTCCATAAATCACAGTCAATTTTGGGCCTCAAGTCAAAGAAACTTGAAAACATTGTTACCGTTAAATCATGTTAGTGTTGCGTTCAATTGATACAAGTTGTTGCTTTTATTTTTAATGTTACTCTTCATGTTAGACATTTATATTAATTTGCAGGGAATTCATGT
Source organism: Tetranychus urticae (assembly GCF_000239435.1). The sequence goes on along the minus strand of NW_015449940.1, from coordinate 611,678 downwards.
TAACCCTCTAGTTAAACTGAAATCAGAAATTGATAGCAAAATCTACTGTTAATTAATTATGTTTCAAGTATTCATCTATTATAGTTTTTACATCTGAAAAGCTAAACTCAACTCAACCCTGTTGCTTCAAGTCTTTCAACTCTTTAATACAATGATTTGTTCTGATTTAATTAAAAATAACTACATCAACCTGACTTTACAATCAATTGTTTGGTAAATATTTAAAATATTTCCTCTCAAAATCTTAATTAATGAAAGTTAATTCTACTTTCACTTTTCCCTGACTTTACATGTAATACTTCAATTAATGTTTACTCCAACACAAATGAAAGGGTTTCCTTTTTGTTGTCAACTTGAACCAGATTTAACCAAATATTTAGTCAACCTAAAACTTACAAGATGCATTTTAATTGATCAACTGACTTATATTAAGATGCAAATTAAATCAGGATTAATTGGCAATTCAATTAGCTGATTTTTTATATAGGATGATGACAGGCTGAATTGAAGTTACAAATTTTGAAACCACCAAACCTTTCCAAGCAAACGAACAACAGTGAACAAGTTTCAATCATTATGCAGATTATTCAATGTATTGAATTTCACATTTCACCGAGTTTCGAATGTTCCAAATAAAATTGTATCTTCCAAAGTCAACTTGAAAATATATTATACGATATTTAACATAATCAAATTATGTAAATCATAATGATAAACATGGAAAAAAGAGAAAGGTTAAGAAGCATAAATTTTTTGTTTACCATTACAGATGACAATGTAAAGAGGATAACAAAATGAAGTATCAAAAGGATTGAAATTTATGTAACCAAATAGGATTAGGATTTACAATTGACCAGAACAAGGATCAAATGGTTATTTAATAATCTAATGAAAAGGGTAACAAGTTGATTTGAAAATGGACTGATTATTTTGTTGATTGGTTGAAAGTGGATAAGCTTAACGTTTAGGTGATAACTCTTTAGGCAATGTAACCTGTCAAATGTCTTGTCCCATTGCCCATTGAATTTTTGCGCTGAATTATCATTGAACTATTACGATGATGGCTATAATAAAGGATAACATGATGGTTGACATGAAGGAAACTCGTTTGTAGACGAAATGATCACAATTTTAGGAAACATAAAAATGTTTTCTTGAAATGTAATTTCTTATACCAACAGAGAGAGACAAAATGAAAAATACATCCAGTAATGGTAACAATATCTTGTGAATGATATAATTCTGACTGCTTGGATAGTCTTATTTATCAAGCCTCAACTGATTAATCTGACATAAACTGGCAAACTCAATGTTCAAACATGTGAAAAAATTGAAGTTAATATGTTGAGGAAAACAGGAAGAGTATTTTTTTTCGTTGCTGCTCTGAGTTGAGAATCAAAATAACATCATGCTTATTGATTGAACATGAAAATATCATCAGATGGTAATAAAATAACAAAATGAAAGGCCCAAATACTCATCATTGGTAAACATCAACAGCCAGAAGACCAGAAAAAGCAATTTAAACAAAAATTCAATTTATTTTATTTCCCATTTAATAATGGCGCTTCTAGCTTGCTGTATTTGACCGCCATTTATTTTGGCTTTTTATACCCCTTCACTTGTTTACCTTAACCATTTGATTATCTTATTTTTGGTAATTAATTAAACTAAGTTCATTAATTGACTTTCTATCTGTTTGATTTGTGATATCTTGTCTTGAAGTTTCCAATTTTTACCTAAGTGAATCTATACCCAAATCTGGTTAATCTGGTAATGATTGCTTGCTGGTTCTCGTCTATGTGTTAAGGTATTAACCGGTTGAAAATTTGATTATTAAAATGTTTTCATTTCCATATATTTATCACAATTTTACTCTTTTATTAATGTCATCTGTTTTAATTCACTTAGGTTGGATATATGTTTCCCTGTCATCAGCATTATTCGTTGGTTAAGTTTAATTGGGTTCAAAATTTCAAACGTCAATTTATATTGCCAGAAATACTAGATGTTATGGATCAAGCCTACGAAGAAATTGAGTTTATTGATTATCCCTATTATCATTACCGCGATCACCATAATTGCATTTAAAGATTTATTGATTATGTTTATGCATTTATTAATATCATTTCGACATGGAGATGAATTTCATGATCATCAACAATAATAACATGGTTACCAATCAATAAGCTGGTGTTAAAGACAATAAAAAACAATCAATTTTAACTCAATTTTAATATTACCATCACCAAAGATATCTACGGCTTCTTTCCTTATGATTTAACTGGAAATGGTAATTTAATTTATCCATGGAGAATCCTGATGACTTCAAAATAACATTAAGCCTACTCAGCTGATTGTAAATATTTCAGCAGTTAATTAATACTCTTACATAGAAGTGAAACTTATCAGTTAATCAATAAGCATTATAAATCTGTTGGTTGCAATTCCTTGAAGCTGACTATTTCATGCCTACACATGTCAATGTTTTCAACTCTCTATAATCACATTAATAGGATGGATCATGGATAATCTTGATTGGTTAATGTTTACCAGAATGGTTACAATTTAAGCATTTCTCTTGCGAACAAGGATTAGGACCAAATTGTAATTTGATTACCTTTGTTTTTATTTTTATATAATCAATATGGACCCAATCATTCGAAAGGAATCGAGGAAAGAAAACATAAAGTAAATTGAGACATTTATTGAAAACATATTGTTGACAGTAAAAAAGACAGAAGCAGAATAGAAAGTAAATTACAGTTAGAGAGAAAGATTATTGTTACAGTTGTGGTCAGAGTTAGTTGACAAAAAAGGGTCACACTTACGTTAATTTTCAGGTGTCGGCGTCTTAACCATATCAAGTTGAGATAAGAAAGAAAACAATTCAATAGAAAACTGAACAAAATAAAGTTCGATCTCATTGGTACTTTCATTTACTATTGACTATGAAAAACATCTCCAATTTTGTTAACTTAACCCTGAACACTACTGTATTAGTTTTAATCATATTATCATTGAGTTGAACAGTGGAATGGACAGAGAGAAGCAAATGAAATCAAACTCTTTCATACCAGGTTCCACCTAAAAATAATGGTCCCTTTATTATTTTATTAACATGATTATTTATGTAATCATTATTACCATCATTGTTATATTTGTTCCCAAATAATTATTAATAATTCTTAATAACTGCTAGGAATCAAACTGGATATAAGTGGAATGAGGACGAAAAAAGAAGGGTCACAATTAAGATGAGCAAATTATTATTGGGTTCTTGTGTATATTAATATCATTCTTATACTTATTTCATTTGATTTTGGAGTAAGGTATATATTATTTATACTGTATTATGTATATTGTCAACTATGATAAATGGCAAAAAATTAATAAAAATAACAATAAAATTAAACATTAAACATTTTTTGGGCCTCAAAAAGGGATTAGAATGATTTACATTTCTTTTGTTTTTTTTAATTAATTAAAAGTTACACTCAACTCTTTTTTTGTATTTCAAAAGCTGTAACAAAAATTGTTCAACGGTTTTAATGCCATCTAATGTTAATTTGTTAAATCTAATTGTTTCAACCAATCACAAAGTTTCATCAATTAGTCACTATGTACAGCTGTTTTTGTTGGCTAATGAGAAACAATTAATAGTATGTTGACTATTTTTACTAATTGGTTTTTCTGTTTCTTTTGTTTGAGTAAATTTGTATTGATTGCGGATTGTTTAGTTACTGGTTTATTGACTTAAAGATCACCGGTTGTCTTGTAAGCTCGCCCAGATTGAAATGATCGAGCAAAAGGTCCACTAGTACATGAGGAACCACCCCCAAACGAGTGTCCACCGCCGAATCCGCTGCTGTGTCCACCGAAAGAGAACCCACCCGAATGGTGTCCAAAGGAACTTCCACCGCCTTGACTTCCACCACCACTTGAAGTGATTCGCGTTGAAAAACTCGACGAGCCACCAACACCAACGGATCCTCCACTTGAGCCACCTTCTCGCCTCTGTGAATACATATTAAGGCCTGGTATTATATGAACTCTTAAGCCCATTGGCCCGTAACTTGGCCCACGACGAGGCCCACCTCCTTTCCTTTGCCATGTTACATGAGATTTACAGCAACAGTAATAGAAAAGTTTGAAAAAAGCTTCAGCAAAGTCTCTATTGGTTGCTGCATACAGAAAACTGTAGACACATGAATGACACAGTGCTAAATACCATGTTGAATTCAGCCACTCTTGAGCCACTGGTGAATAAATATTAACAATGGAGGCGATTATTAACGGTGTCCACATGAGAAATGATGATATATAAACACAAATATTAGATTTGAGCAAATTTTCATCAGTTAACATATATGCCCAAGGATCCTCAGTTGGATGTATTTCTAGTTGTGAACGCAACCATTTAATTATGAAGAAGCAACGAGTAAAGCACAACAGAGTAATCAGTGTGGGAAGAATAAGAACACTAATTGTTATTATTAAATGATAAGTTGGATTAATTGTTGAATATGAATTGCGATCACCGGAACACACAGAAGGACCATACGCATTGACATGTTGAGTTAAAGGAAGTGCAAGACCCAGTATCCAGGTAATAAGCACTATGATCACAATTCGTAATTTTGTACAACATTTTTCATACGAAATAATTGATGTTAATCCTTTCAAATTTTCCACAGACATTAACATAAAAGATATAACTGAGATTGTTAAAGTTGAAAGAGTTACCAACCATTGGAAGTGACAAATGGACGGGTCACCCGGAATATTGGCCATTATGGCAACACACGACGCTGGAATGACCAGAATAGTGACCAATAGGTGACTTAATGCCAAACTTACAAGGTATACATTACCACGAACTTGAAAAGTGTCAATTACAACTATAGCTGAGATGACAAAAATGCCACCCATTGAACCTAATGTTGAAACAAGAGAGAGTCCAATCAATTGAAACAATCCATCCCAATTAGCATTATCATCTGGTAATACCGGTCCAGCTCCATAAGGATTTCGAGTTTTTGGATTGATTTCAAAACTATTCAAGGATGAAGCCAAATGTGAATAATGATTGGACAGTATTGATGAGGATGGGTAATAGGGATGCGAACCATTATTGAAAGTATCATTGGATTCACTTGAATTGATTGATGATATTGATGTTGAGTTAGTTTGGTTGAGGATTGACCAAAATTGTTCTTGAGTATCAAAGGATGGACTATCATTGGGATTTCCGGAATTTCCAGTGGACAGGTTGACCAGGGCAGTCATAAGTCGATGTTGATTTATCATTGTATTTCCCTCTCTTTCTTTGCTTGATTTCGCCTCTCTATATTCAATATTTTCTTTGTCTTCTTTCGGTAGGTATTTTATATCTCTTTCAATATTTTGTATTTTAATTTCGTTCTTCGTTTTTTTCAGCTAAACGAGGAAACTAATGACAGAGAACGATTGGAGAGAGAGAGAGAAGGAGAAAAAAAGAGAAGAAAGCTTTTCTCAAAGCTATTTCTTATAGACTTGAATCAACAAAATCCCTCAAGACCTGAGCTGATAATATGTCCTCGTAACCTCTATGTTTTTCCTCCTCTTTTCTGTGTCTCACTTCATCTTCACTACCTTTTTTAATACTTTCTACTTTTATTCCCTTACCTCTCTCACTCCTTCTCCCTCCCTCTGGATGATTCCTCCTTTCCTGGTTAATCTTATCTTCGTTTTCTTTCGAGATCGCTTTTTTACCTTTGTTTGTCTTCTTCTTCTTGAGATGAAGCTGCTTTTACTTGAAACCATACGATAAAATTTATTATTCTGAAGGGAGTTTCATCTGAAGGAGGATAAAGAAATTAAATGAGAGTCAAGATGAAACGAGAAGACAGATACTTTGTTTTTGACATTTGATGTGAACAAATTTTCTCCTAATTTAAATTTATTTATATTTTTTTCTCTTTCAGTCTTTGCAACTATTCAAGTTCAATTACAACAGGAAGCAATGTGGAGGGATTTTTGGGTTGACCAGAAGCTCAATGATCTGTAATCACTTTGAGAACAATGAAAGCCAAAATTGTTTACGCCTTTTGCTGAGGATGGACAATGAAGAAGACAATATAAGGTTGAAACTGGACAGAGAATTGATCAGGAATTTATCATTAAATTGATCCTAGTCTGAGTAATCTAGGATCCTTATTCCAATCAGGATCAGCGTATATAATAGATTTTTTTGTTACAATATAAGGTTGAAAATAATGATAAATGAGCTGAAAATCACCAGTAAAGGTATCAATAATAGCTGGAAACCGTCAATTGATAGGATAAAATGTCTTGAGACTTTGTTAGGTAGTTATTAATCATCAGATTGTTAGTGCAAAATGATTTTGTTTAACCAACTTGTCGACTTTTATTGTTACCAACAATGCCAATATACAACTGAGAGGAGTAACACAGAAATACCTTTTGACAACAAAATGTCAAAAGTAAACGGCGAAATGAAAAGGTTTTTAACAAGATGATGCTTTAGCTGGGAATACAATCTTTTTGGTTTCAAACTGATGGTTGATTTATGATGGTTTTATCACAATTAAGGCTTGATCAATTTTAAATACAGAAAGGCTGTGATTGAAAGATTTAAGCTTAAGACGGATTGGTGGTTATTAGAGTTTTTATTATTGCGACTCACCGTCAATGAGACTTCGGCTTTGCAGATTATTATTACTTGTTTGGAAACACTTCACAATTAAGGAAAATTAAACTTGAATCAAGTGACACATATCGAAGAACAAATTGAACTGGACCGGAGGAAACAATTTAATTTAGTTAACCATGATGGATATATCAACAGATGGCGAAAAGGTTCACCAAATAGATGGTTAAACAACACATAACCGTTGAGTTACCTTTAGTAACATTGAGTGAGGTTGGTTTGTTGATGGATATGAAGACGAGGAAATGCCTTTACCATGATAAAAATTATATGATAATAAAGCAGCATCACAATCAGGATGGTTCAATAATCATAACAATCTAAATGATGTTTAAATTCAACAAGTTGATAGGTAAATAGTTAAACTGTTGATTGGCGATGCTCAGAGTTTGGAGAGTCACCAACTACACAGATACGTACATAAATACACAATATAAACATTAATGTTGGGAGATGGAGAGAAGTTGCTCTTTTTCTGAACACATACAGGGTAACTCTTTATCTTGCTTTACAACTAATTATTTACCAAACCAATTAATGTACAATGGTAATCAAGTTTGCTTATGTCAATTGGTTGATATTACGAGTCTGACACACTGTTGAACCAATCTTTTGCTGAACACATTTAATGGTTAAACTGTGAGTTGATATTATATGGTCAAGGCAAATGTTGGAGTTGCCATTGAACAATTAACTTGTTTCTGATTTACAATAAAAAGATGGAGACTACGCTTTAATTTTTGTTTTCATTTCTGCTCACCCGTCTTCATCAAAACCTTGTTCACTCTCTTTCTTTCTTTCTCTCTCTCTTTCACTTTCTCTTCATTTCTTTCTTCTCTTTCTTCCTATCTTCTTATGTCAATTCCTCTTCTTCCCTCATTCCAACCTACCTTTTTTGCCTTGATAGCAATTTTATCAGCTCACTTTTAACTCCCTGTTATCATATCTTCTTGGTTATTTATTTATATTGATTCAGTTTCGTAATAACTTTCAACTCTGTTCATGTGCTGTTGATACATTTACCCACATTTCCATGGTAATTTACAATTCTCTTCGCGGATTTGGAACAGAATCAATTCAATCATCGTTTCAAGATGATTACTTTTATCATCACCATCATCTTCCTGGGAAAGGCTAAAATTATGTCATCTTTAACTCTTCCACGTTTTCATCTCACTTCTTCCTCTTTCCCTAATCGACGACCTGTTAGATGTTGAAGTTTAACGCATGATCTTAAATAATATTATATTAAATGATTACTCCTTGCTTAAACAATTTATTATTGTTTCTTCCTTTCCTATTTATCCTTGTGAAAGGATTAAGAATGCGACTAATTGCAGACGGAAATTACTAGGTATAAGAAGCAAATCTTGACAGTTAATGCAGGGCACGGCATACATGACGATGTAAAACAAAGCTCCTACTAATTAAATTTCTAGAAAGGTAGGTTTGAGAAAAAAAACAGAGAAAATTTGAACAGTAAAGAGTTAAATGATGAGCTATGAATTTTTCATTGAAATTAATATGAAAAATGCGAAGAAAATTCAATTCCTCGATTCCTTTTTTGCTTGTAATGCTGTTTCTTGTCTGTCGAGGTTCACCGGAGTCTAGTTGGTTCGAGATTACTGGGCACACAGAATGTTGAAGTGTAATTCATTGATAATAAAACATGAAATGAAAATTCAAACTAATTTTATTTAATTTATTGATACTTTAAGGCAAGATACTTAACCAACTAAAACTAAAAAAGATTCCGAGCTCATTCACTGGCTCCATCTTCAGGTTTTAATAGCATTCTTACTATCGTTTTTGGCGCTCAGGATGATTTTGATCAACTTTGAGTCAGTTATAATTCATGAAAGCTCAATTTGGATCATTTAATGACTTGAATAAATTAGTTTGTCGTTTTATTAAGTGTGCGATTACAAAACATCCGTATTTTATAGAATTCCTTTAGTTAAAAATGAAGTTATAAATGAAATAAATGTTAAAAGTACTGTTTGTCATGTTTGTTTTAAATGATCATTGATTTTTGCTTGACAGAACGGTTTTTTCAATCAGTTTGCTTATCTCGTCATGTGTCTTTGTATTCCTCATATCATGAGATATTTGTGTTAATCTTTCATGTAGCTTCTCATCATTGATAAGTTTTTCAATGCCATCAAGTAGTTGGTCATCAGTGAAATTAAATGTATTTATTCGGATACCCAGCTGCTTATCGACCATTCTTTGTGCATTGTCACGTTGATCATACCATATTGGCATTATTATCATTGGCTTGGCGAAGTAGAGACTTTCAATGAACGTATTGTTCCCACCATGTGTTATTACTAAATCGACATGTGGAAGGATACCAATCTGATTAACGTATCGATCACCCCACATATTGTCTGGTAAATCAATTTGTTTATGATGTGGACCTTTGGATATAATGAAACGATGAGGAGATTTGGCTAAACATCCGATAACTCTTTTCATCAAATCTAAATCAACCGATCCCATTGAGCCAAGGGAAAAGTAGATAAGCTTTCCTGGTTTATTGATTAAATTTTCTGGTACTTTGAAAGGTTCTTTATCATCGGGTTCACGGATAACGGCATCCATTCTATACCATTTATCTGGTCGAGGAGCAACATCGGTATAATCCAAAGCCTCAGGATAATTGTAAATATTCAAGTATGGGGATTCAAACAAGGCCATTGATTCGTGTTCTTTATAAGGTTCAACACCTGAATTTATCATGAATTCGTTAAGCATTTCACGAAGAGGTGCATACTTAATGGAATACAGCTTTCTATATTCTGACCACTCTTCTTTGGGACTGTAAACGGAAAAGCCAGTTCCTTCAGGTGGACACGATTCCTTGTAAACAGCAATTGGATTACAGGACCACAGTTGAATCCATGGTATTTTGGTCTTGATTAAAGTTGGAATTCGGTAAACATAATCAATAATGATCAAGTCTGGCTTAATTTGTTCAATTACTTTTTCAAATGGTTTGTCAAGCGCCATAAAGTCAGATGTGAATCCTAAATAAGTTGAAACCAGTTTTTGTTGATCAAATTGTTGCAAAGCTTCCATTGGTTCTTTCCTCAATATCTCCAGTTGTTGATTCAAGAAGTTGAGTAAAGATTCAAATGGATTTTCACTTTTATTTTCCTCTTCAACTTTATCTTTCTTCAAAGCTATGAATTGGTATCCTTTGCTTTTAATGGATGATTCCCAAGCCGGTGAAAGAGCAAATATCAACTCATGATTATGTTGTTTTAAGATTCCAGCAAGTCCAAGGACAGCATTAACATGGCCCTGACTAATCAATAGTTTATTAAATAAGATAAATTCATTGATCCAAAAGCAAAGAAATGCATTTGACTTACCCGTCCATGGCCGATAAAAGTATCTTCAAAGGTGCCATTGTAATTCGCAATAAAATCAAGTTTTATTGTAGAGGGATCACAATCAAAATAAATTTAAACAACGAGTTTCAATCACACTGACTGAATTAGGTTTTTGTTAGGGAAAATTGTAAACGTTTGCTTGCTTATCATTACATGGTTATCTGGTTAACCAGAAAATTATATGTTAATGAAGATTATCACTTTGAATTTATCACATCTCATTGTTTCGCGAGTGATCTTTTTTTAAACAATAATCTTGATCAATAAACAATCAATCGATGTATTTAATTGCTTTTTATATATTATAATCCAGAATTTGATAAAAACTTAATGAATGGGTGAGTACAAGTTTAATTATTTTTTGATACCAACTTGCTCAATGAGCTTGACAACAGTTTCATTAATCTTTGTATTTCTCATTTCATTTGATATTTTCTTTAGTTTTTCATGCAAACTTTCATCATTGATCAATTCTTCAATGGCATTTAGCAGTTGGTCATCAGCAAACTTGTATGTTGGAATCCGGATTCCCAATTTTTTGTCCACAATTCGCTGAGCATTATCATGTTGATCATAAATTAGAGGCATAACAATCATGGGTTTGGCAAAATATAGACTCTCTGTTAGTGTATTGTTACCACCATGAGTTATAACTAAATCAACATGCGGAAGAATACCAATTTGATTAACGTATCGATCACCCCACATATTGTCTGGTAAATCAATTTGTTTGTGATGTGGTCCTTTGGATACAATGAAACGATGAGGAGATTTGGCTAAACATCCGATAACTCTTTTCATCAAATCCAAATCAACCGATCCCATTGAGCCAAGGGAAAAGTAGATAAGCTTTCCTGGTTTATTGATTAAATTTTCTGGTACTTTGAAAGGCTCTTTATCATCGGGTTCACGAATAACTGCATCCATTCGATACCATTTATCTGGTCGAGGAGCAACATCGGTATAATCCAAAGCCTCAGGATAATTGTAAATATTCATGTATGGTGATTCATGCAAGTATAAAGAATCATAATCTCCATAAGGCTCAACACCTGATTTTATCATGAATTGGTTAAACTTTTCACGAAGGCGTTTATATTTTATTGAATATAACTTCCTGAATTGAGTCCATTTTTCCTTTGGAGAGTAAACTGAAAGACCAGATCCTTCAGGTGGACATAAATCTTTGTAAATAGCAACTGGATTGCAAGACCACAATTGAATCCAAGGTACTTTTGTCTTGATTAGACATGGTAATCTGACAGCAAAGTCAACTATTATAAGGTCAGGTTTGATCGAATCAATTGCCTTTTCAATGGGCTTATCACATGCCAGCATTTCAGTCGACCATCCAGCATATGACGAGATTAACTTTTCATCATCAAAGTATTCTAAACCTTCCATGGGTTCCTTTCTCAGAATCTCTAATTGGTTTTTAATAAAGTCAAGAAAACTTTCATTCGGAGCTTTATCTTCACCTTTAGTTTCATCTTCAACTTGATCAAACTGTAAACTTTCAAACTGATATCCTCTACTTTTAATTGACGATTCCCAAGCCGGTGAAAGGGCAAATATTAACTCGTGGTTATGTTGTTTAAGGATGGCAGCAAGTCCAAGGATAGCATTGACATGGCCCTGGCTAAATAGATGGATTAGTTGACAACTTCATTAATGAAAACTTCAACTAAAAACTACCCACTCATAGCTGATAAAAGTATCTTCAAGTGTCCCATTGATGGAAACTAGTGTCAAGTGTTTTAAAATTAAACTTGAATATAATAGAAGCAAAATGTAAATAAAATAATTTTTAACCTGCAAAGCAAAACAAAAACTGTAATATTGAACTCTGTTCATGAGTCCATCTTTTGCTTATTTTATTAGATACATTATTGTATTATCAATTTCGCAATTGTTATTTAACCATTGTTTGAGTTTAATCAATTGATCAGCTGAAAATCAAGTTGATAATTTTCAAATAAATCATTAAGCTGTATACTTTCAATTCTTAAGTTTTGAGTTTAACCCATTTTTCAATGTTAAGACTGCCTTTTTAACAGGCTGGATTATGATACAATGAGGAACTCTGAACAATCATTTCAGTATATAAAAATAATGGAAAATATTTAATTTATTTTAGCATTTAGTCGTTGAATTAGTTTATGAGAGTCTATCGGAATGCTATAAAGTGGAAAGCTGTCGAGGATGCAGTATTTCAAAAAGTTATAACATATGAGCTGCTTCTGGTGATATGATTCGTTATGCAATTTTTCAAAATGGGAAATTCTGCTGATGTTAATTCATTGAGGAATGAATAGCAGCATGTGCTTCATACCATGAATAATATATTAGATTGACTGCAAAATAAAATCCTGTGGAATAATTTTGCTAAACTTTTCAAAAATTTCAATAATTTTTTAGGCTATTATCCAACTCAAGGCATCAAATTGAAGTCTCATTTAACATTGAGCTGGAAAACCGTTTCATTATAACCTGTTCTTGTATTCGTTGCAATCTTATTCGTTATGTTGTTTGGTCATTGGAATGGCTTCAAACCTTTTAATTATTTTGCAATAAGTGCTAAATCATAAGCCTCATGAAATAAATCTGGAAAACTGATTGATTCTAAAAGTTCTTTTGAAGGTCTAGCCATCACGACACTGAGCGACGGAAGACTTGATAAAACTCTAATGAATACTCTCTTATATGCTTTACAGAAGATTTCATCAGGAAAACCAATCCAAATTTCTCCTGGAATTGGTTTGATGAAGATACATGCAAGATTTTCAAAACCATTTTTAATGATCTCTATGAAATGGACTTGTGAGCGAGTCGGAACGTTCAGCACAAGACAGTGTATGTCAAGTTCTGGCGTTAAACACCAAGGAATTTCTTGTTTATATCGATTCATTCTCTCTTCAACTTCTCGTCTGTTCGATGGCGGTTCTAAAGGTTCTAAACCACGTGAACGCATTTTCGCACAAGCATCTGCAAAATCAGGTAAAGAATCAAACTGAACACAGTAAAAATTTCCATGAAACATGACTTTTTTCGCTCCTGAAAAAATACTGTCCGACGAGAATAAGATTTGACTTCTGATTCGGCACTCGTTCTTACTGATCTCTCAAATGCGTTAGACTCAATGTCAGCACTCAGACAGATGCTCGAAGCAGGAGCAATACTGGAGCTTGGCTCTTGATTATTTGCCTGCATAGTCCTTTCTGGTTTAATAATAGCTATGTTTGAATTATCTGCTCCAGAATCTGAACTAGTTTGATTTGGAACTTTTAGTTCACATGATTCAACGGTGTATGGATTTTCATGGCATTTTAAAGTCAGGTCAATAGGTGGTTCACAAATCATTGCATCCGGATACATTATTTGAACTTTTGTCAAACAATCTTGTGCATCAGATTTGAACGAGTGGACAATCCAAAAATATGGTTTCCTTGACAAAATACATTGACTTCCTAATTTTGTAGTACAAGCGATACAAAATTTAATAATTTTCCTATTATCTGCTTCATTAGAATTACTCATTTTGATGAATGTTAATTGTTTCACTTCCTTATTTCTTTTAGTCTGCACAATCATATTAGGCTTTACACATCTAAAAATTTCTATCAGAGGTGAGTCTGATATCAATTCAACCTTTAGAAAGTGTCCATGAAATCGAGATCCATTTAATTGTTCAATGGCCCTTTCCGCATTCCACAAAGTAGGGAATCCGATACAGATTAAATTACCGTAAAGAATGGCACTGTTTCGACTACTTCCGATGGCCTGAGCATTCAATTCATTCATCACTTGTCTGACATTGATTGATGCAGGGTAGTTTTTGACTGAAATGAAATACATGGATGATCCAGTTGATTTAATTGGCTTTAGCACACCATTATTTAACAGGAATGTGTAGTCAGATATTTCTTCAAGTTTAGGTGAAAATGAATTAGCTAATCTAATAAGATGAATTGAGACATTATGAAGCTTCTTTAGATCACTCAAAGTACCATAATAATCAGCATCTCCACTTAATAATATAATTGTACAATCTTGTCCAGCAACTGCAACAAATTTCCTCATCAAATCCAATATTTTAATATCAGCGGAATCCTTAACTCCATTATAAGCTTGGACAATATCAACATCCAGTTTTGTCAATGACTGACCAACACTTTTAGGTAGTCTATGAACATCACAGGTACAAAAGAAAAAGATTTCATTTAAATTGTAAGGTTTAATTATAGTTGATCTAATTAGATTGACGATGGAAGTAACTGATTGTCCTTTTGGTACATCGATATTCTCAATGTCCCAAAACACAGCACAAGGTTTACCCATTATTATACAATATATTATGAAACAATTTATTTAAGCTCAAATGTTCAAAAGGAAATAATGAAGTCAAAGAAAAATTAATGTATAACACAAAGGCAATGAAACTAACTGAACGATTCAGAGCGTCATTAGTTTAGCAATACGTAAAATCATGTGAGAATTTAAACGCAATTAAAACAGCAATTGAGTGTTGAAAACTTCTGTGTGTGAAAATTTCAAACAGGTGTGATTATATCTAAGCTTCATCTGAATTATATGAAGCATATATCAAATAATCAGCAAACCTAACAGTTACCTAGCAAAAATTTATAGACATTAATTGAGATTGTGAGGGAATATAAAAAAGAGCTACGCTCAATGGTTTCGACCCACTTTTTTACTTTAGATTGAATTTTCTCATTTTATTGACAAGTTAGTGAAACTGATATTTCAACCTTCAAGATCAAACTAACTCACAATATTGTCATTTAATTAGAAATATCGACTGGTCGACATTCCAACTGCTTTTCTGTAGTTTTAATTCAAGTGACCTAATGGCACAGCATCAGCATATGCATTCTTGGCAAGCGTTTTTGTTGGATTAATCAATTTGCCAGCACTTTAACTACTTTTGAATCCGAGACTGATTTCGCTACAGCTACAACATCAAAATCATTTTCGTTTAACAGTTTAAAAATCTGTTCCATTTTAGCTTTTGATCTGTTTCTTTGTTTCCTGTGTTCAAGATGAATTAGATAAATTCTGATACAACATTGATCTTGAGATTCTTAAGTTTAATCATATTATCGGGTTCATAGTCCCAAGATGTCTGTATCGCATTTTATTGCTAGCTTTATGATGCTTCATAAGGTGGTGCATTTATCATGAATTGCCTTTGTAGTTATTTGAGGAAATATGAAAAAAACGAAGAAGATTTATTCTAAATATAAATTAGTATTGAAGAAAAGTCCACTTCCAATAAATTTGCAATCACCTGAATATGTTCATTTGGTATTTATGTGTTTTTCCAGAGTTAATTATAAGTATTTTGTTTATAACAAAAGTATTGGTGTGATGAGTTCAATATCGAACCGACTCATATGATTGACAATATCGACTGATTGACATTCCAACTGCTTTTCTGTAATTATAATTGAAGTGTCCTAATGGCACAGCTTGAGTAAGCAAAGGTACATTGGCTACAGGCGCTTCTGTTGTCTTTATCAATTTATTTGCCAGCATTTTAGCAATTTTTGTTGGAATACTTGGGACTAGTTGCATTACAATTCCAACATCAAAATCATTTTCATCCTTTTCATGTAACATTTTGAAATTTAAATAACGAAATCGAGCCTTAACTTTGTTTCCTTTCTCTAAATCATCAACTCCAACCCAAATTTTATCTTGAAACTCAATGCAAGCTGGACATTCCATTTGTACCAAATTCATCTTGATTATTGAGATCATTTCAGATGTAAACTTGAATCCAGAGTTAGTTGATATAGTGAATAAATATTGTAGCTTCTTTATCATTTCCCTATCTAATACATCAATATCTGCTGGCGATTGAACTGTAGATGAATTTGAATCTAGTTTTTCCACTGGATTTTTGTTTTGTACAATCTTCTCGAGAACCTTTCGTTGGTCGTTGATGATGTAGTACTCCAAGAAGTCATAACAAGTGACCTGCTGCCTTTTGACTTCACTTGCTTTGTGCAGCTCTTTAAAATAGGGAACTTCTGCTAATGTCAATTTATCGAGGAAATGACGAGACGCATGTGCTTCATACCATGAATTATATATTAGATTGACTGCAAAATACGAAGCTGTGGCAGCAAGAGGAATAACTTTGCTAAACTTGACAAAAATTTTAACAGTAATGTGGAAAAGCGCTTCATTAAATTTTTGTCCTTGCATTTGTTTAAGACTCATTTGTTGTATGATGCGTGGTCTTGTGATTGGTTTTGAACTTTCTAGTTGACTCGAAAGAAATGCTAAATCATAAGCATCGCCAACTAAATCTGGAAAATTGATTGATTCCAAAAGTTCGTTTGAAGGTTTAGCCATTGAGACATTGGTTTGCGGAAGGTCTGCTAAAAGTCTGATAACTGTTTTCTTAGAATTTTTACAGATAAGTTCATCAGGAAAACCAATCCAAATCTCTCCTGGAACTGATTTTATGAAAATACATTCACGATTTCCTAAAATATTCTTGCACATTTCTATGAATTCGTTGTGAAGTTTAGACTCAATTTTCACCACAAGACAACATAAGTCAAGTTCTTGATTCAAACACCAAGGAGTTCCAGTTATATATCGATCCATTTTCTTTGTAACTTCATGTCTATGTGTTTTTGAAACGTTCACGACTTCTAAATGTTCTAAATAACGTGAGCGCTTTTCTGTAAAAGCTTCTTGGTAAGCAGACACAGAATCGAAATGAGCACAGTAAAGATTGCCATCAAATATAACCTTTTTTGCTCCCAAATCGTATAGTTTCTCAAACAGATTATAAAGTAACGTCCATTTGGTTGGTTGATAATATAACATAAGAGTAACAAAAGAAGAATCACATCGAAAAAATATCTTCGAATCCTTATCAACACAGACATCAAGGTTAAAAATATTTTGCGGTTCTATACTGGTTGTTACTAATTCCATTGAGGCTTTAGGCTCATTGTCATCACTCAGTCGGATGCCAGCAACAGAAGCAATACTGGAGCTTTGATCTTGTAAATTTATTTGCATAGCCCTTTCTGGTTTGACTATAGCTATGTTAGAATTATCTGCTCCAGAATCTGAACTTGCTTCATTTGGGACTACTTGCTCACATGATTCAACGGTGTATGGGCTTTCATGGGTTGTTAAAGTCAAGTCAATCGGTGGTTCAGAAATTATTGCATCTGGATACATTATTTGAACTTTTGGTAAAACCTTTTGTGCATCAGATTTGTAAGAAAATACAATCCAAAGAAAAGGTTTCCTTGTTAAGATACATTGGCTGCCTAATTGTGAAGTGCAAGCGATACAAAACTTAATAAATTTGCTAATATCGACTTCATTAGAGTTGTTCATTTTGATGAATGTTAATTGTTTCACTTCATTATTGCTTTTGGACGTAACAGGCTTTATACATTTTAATATTTCAGTTAGAGGTGAGTCTACTATCAATTCGGCCTTAGGAAAGTGTCCATGATATCGAGATCCATTTAACTGTTCGATGGCCCTTTCCGCATTCCACAAAGTAGGAAATCCAATACAGATTAAACTATCGTAAAGAATGGAACTGTTTTCAATACTTCCATTGGCCCGAGCATTTAATCCGTTCATCACTTGATTGATGTCCATAGTAAGAGGATAGTTTTTGACTGATATGAAATACATTGAATTACCCGTAGATTTAACTGGCTTTAGTACATCGTTATTCAACATGAATGTGTAGTCGGATATTTGATCCAGTTTAGGTGAAAATGATTTTTCTAATCTAACCAGATGAATTGATACATTATGAAGCTTCTTTAGATCGCTCAAAGTACCATAATAATCGGCATCACCACTTAATAATATAATTGTACAATCTTGTCCAGAAAATTTAACAAACCTTCGCATCAAATCCATTATTTTAATATCGGCGGAATCCTTAACTCCATTATAAGCTTGGACAATATCAACACCCAGTTTTGTTAATGACTGGCTAGTACTTTTAGGTAATCTATAAACATCACAGACACAAAAGAAAAAGATTTCAGTCAAATTGAAAGGTTTAATTATAGTTGATCTAATTAGATTGACGATGGAAGCAACTGATTGTCCTTTTGGTACATCGATATTCTCAATGTCCCAAAACACAGCACAAGGTTTAGTCATTATTAATTTATCAGGCAATTTATTTAAACTCAAATGTTCAAAATGAAATAATAATAAATGTACCAGAAAGGCTAATGAAATTAACTGATACGATTTAGAGTGTCGTTAGCTCACCAATACATATAATTCACTAGAGCACCTAATTGTATTGTAAGGGGCGTGAATATACCTAAGTTTTATCTGAGTTATCTGCATTCCAATAATCAGTTATCTAACCGATAAAACTTTCATTTCTCATGAAGAAAGTTTCATGAGAAACGTTTTGAATAAATTGGTCACTAGGCAAGCCTTTTCTGTGATCGACAGAATTATGTTATGGAATCTTTTAATGGATGAATAGCAAAGAAAATATATTTTCCAAGCAATTTCTTCTATACCTTTTCACAAATTTGAGGTTTACAAAATCTATTTTATTCATTCAAAATTGATTTTCAAACAGACAAATATAACTAGCAAAATGCGATCCAATCGATTATTATCCAAATTCAAGGATAACCATTACAATATGATTACTGATCATAATTATTAACCAAAGACGTTGCAGGAACCCCAAAGTTTTGTAGAGCCAGGTATGCAGCCAGTTTAGCTTCAGCTGGAGGAGTCTGACTTTTTGTTCTGCATCAAAATGCTTTGTAACTGTAGTTTTAGTTTCATCGAAAATGCTGGTACGATGACTTCAAGATCAAATTAGCTTCATTGATTGAAAATATTGCATGGTCGACATTCTAACTGCTTTTCTGTAATTGTAATTGAAGTGACCTAGTGGCACAGCATCGTTATCAAAATACCTGTTTGTATGCATATGCGTTTTTGTTGAATTAACCAATTTATTTGCCGATAATGTTTTAAGAAGCATTTTAACAACTTTTGGTGGAAAATTTGAGATTAATTTCGCTACGACTCCAACATCAAAATCATCTTCATCATTTTCGTGTAGCAATTTGAACTTTATCTTTTCAATTATAGCTTTTGCTCGATTTCCTTTCTCTAAATCATCAACTGCAACCCAAATTTTATCTTGAAATTCAATGCAAGCTGGACAGTCCATCTGTACCAAATGCATTTTGATTATTGAGATCATTCCAGATGTAAACTTGAATCCAGAATTAGTTGATATAGTGAATAAATATTGTAGTTTCTGCGCTACTTTTCCATCTAATAAATCAATTTCTGATGTCGATTGAACTGTAGATGAATTCAAATCTAATTTATTCACTTGATTTTTGTTTTGCACAATCTTCTCGAGAACTTTTCGTTGGTCGTTGATGATACAATATTCAGAGTAGTTGGTAGATGCTGACGGTTGGACAATACTTGTCCCACAGAACTGCCTGAAATAGGGAACTTGATCAGTTGTCAGCTTTTTGATGAAATGACTAGCAGCGTGCGCTTCATGCCACGAATTATATATTAATTTGACTTCCTCATACGATGCTATAGCAGCAAGTGGAATAACTTTGCTAAAATTTACAAAAATTTTAACGATTTTTGATTTAGGCCACACGAAATCCCAACCCATTCGATTATTAAAGTTTCCTGCAATAGTAATATGATAAGCGCCTTTATTGCATTCTTTTTCTTCCATTCGTTGAAGACTTATTCGTTCAAAGATGTCTGGTCTATAGACTGAATCCGAACCTCCTAATAGTCTCGAAAGAAATGCCAAGTCATGAGCATCACCAGCTAAATCATGAAAATTTATTGACTCCAAAAGTTGCTTTGAAGGTTTAGCCATAAAGAAATAGGTTTTTGGAGGGTTTGCTAAATTTCTAAATAATGTTTTCACAGAATTTTTACAGATAATTTCATCAGGAAAACCAATCCAAATCTCTCCTGGAACTGATTTTATGAAAATACATTCATGATTTCCTAAAATACTTTTGCTCGTTTCTATGAATTTGTCGTGAAGGTCGGATTCAATTTTCGCCCTAAGACAGCATAAATCAAGTTCTAGATTTAAACACCAAGGAATGCCAGTTATATTATATCGATCCATTTTTTTTGTAACTTCACTTTTACTTGTTTTTGGTACGTCTACAACTTCTAAAGGTTTTAAATTTCGTGAGCGCATTTCTGTAAAAGCTTCTTGGTAAGCAGACACAGAATCGAAATGAGCACAGTAAAGATTTCCATCAAATATAACCTTTTTGGCTCCCAAATCGTATAGTTTCTCAAACAGATTATAAAGTAGTGACCATTTGCTTGGTTGGCAATCAAGCAAGTGAGAAACGGAATAATTATCGCGGCGAAAGAACATCATTTGTTCGTTATTACCACTAACATCAAAATCATCAGTATTTTGCGGTTCTACACTAGTTGTCCTTGATACCTTTGAGGCTTTAGGTTTAATGTACGAACTCATACGAATTTCAGTAATTTGGGAAATACTGTGGCTTTGCTCTTGTTTATTTATTTGCATAGTCCTTTCTGGTTGAACTATAGCTATGCTGTAATTATCTGCTCCAGAATCTGAGCTTGCTTCATTTGGGACTATTTTCTCAGATGACTCAACGGTGTATGCATTTTTATGACTTGTTAAAGTCAAGTCAATTGGTGGCTCAGAAATTATTGCATCTGGATACATTATTCGGACTTTTGAAAGACAATCTTGTGCATCAGATTTGAATAAAAAGACAATCCAAAGATATGATTTTCGGGAAAAAATACATTGACTGCCTGATTGTTTAGTACAAGCAATACAAAACTTAATAAATTTACTGATATCGACTTCATTAGAGTTGCTCATCTTGATGAATGTTAATTTTTTCGCCTCAATATTGCCTTTAGACTGCACAGACTTTATACATTTTAATATTTCAGTTAGAGGTGAGTCTAATATCAATTCAGCCTTTAGAAAGTGTCCATGATATCGAGATCCATTTAATTTTTCAATGGCCTTTTCCGCATTCCATGAAGTAGGAAATCCAATACAGATTAAACTATCGTAAAGAATGGAACTGTTTCGAATACTACCATTGGCCTGAGCATTCAATCCGTTCATCACTTGATTGATGTCCATAGTAAGAGGATAGTTTTTTACTGAAATGAAATACATTGATGATCCAGTTGATTTAACTGGTTTTAGTACACCATTATTTAACATGAATGTGTAGTCAGCTATTTGGTCCAGTTTAGGTGAAAATGAATTTTCTAATCGAATTAGATGAATCGAAACATTATGAAGCTTTTTTAGATCACTTAAAGTACCATAATAATCGGCATCACCACTTAACAATATAATACTACAATCTTGTCCAGCAACTGCAACAAACTTCCGCATCAAGTCCATTATTTGAATATCAGCTGAATCTTTGATCCCATTGTAAGCTTGAACAATAGCAACATCCAGATTGGTTGCTGAATGTCCAACGTTTGAAGGTAATTTATGAACATCACAGACACAAAAGAAAAAGATTTCAGTCAAATTGTAAGGTTTAATTATAGTTGATCTAATTAGATTGACGATGGAAGTAACTGATTGTCCTTTTGGTACATCGATATTCTCAATGTCCCAAAACACAGCACAAGGTTTACCCATTATTATATGAGGCAATTTATTTAAACAAAAATGTTCAAAATAATAATAAATGTACCAGAAAGGCAGATGAAAGTGAGATTTGATGAGAGGGCCGTTAGTTCCATAATTTTTACAATTCACTTGAGCATTAAATTAAAATTGTAACTGAAAGCTGTATGCAAAGGGGCGTTATTATATCTAAGTTTCATCTGAATTGTATTTTATTTGTATTTCAATAATCAGTTATTTATTACTTGGCAAAAGCTTTCAGATATTGTTATGGAATATAAATGAAGAGATAATGAATTTTAGGGAATTTGAAATCGCAATCACAAAAAATCGAGTTAATACACTGAATTCAGATTTCAAAGATTACTTGCAAAGTTTGGTTAATCTATGCAATTTGTAAATTTTTTGACTGAACTTCACAATGCAAGATTATGACGATTAAACGATCTCTATAAGTTGTAAAACTATAGCTATGTTGGAGAAAATTCAGATAAAATTCAAGAAAAATCTCATTCTTCCATGTTTAATAAAATCACAAGCAATTATATTCATAATTTCTTAATGATGTTGATCTGCTATTTTTATTGCTGGTTAATCACAAGGTACAATTTCGCTCATGCGGTAGTTACAAAAATGTTAGTGCGATGACTCTAAGATCAAACTAACTCCATTGATTGAAAATATTGGCTGGTCGACATTCCAACTGCTTTTCTGTAATTGTAATTGAAGTGACCTAGTGACACGTCATCGTAGTTACGCTTCCAGTATGTATGCATATGCTTATGTTTTTTCGTTGAATCAACCAATTTATTTGCCAGCATTTTAACAACTTTTGTTGGAAAATTCGACACCAATTTCGCTACTGCTCCAACATCAAAATCATCTTCATCATTTTCGTGTAACAATTTGAATTTTAGCTTGTCAATTCTAGCTTTTGCTCTGTTTACTGACCCCAAATCTTCAAATCCAACCCAAATTTTATTAGCAAATTCAATGAGAGGATAGTATAGCAAATGAATTTTGATTATTGAGATCATTTCAGATGTAAATTTAAATTCAGAATTGGCTGTTATAACCAATATATATTTTAGTTTTAGCGCCACTTTTTCATCTAATACATCAATATCTGATGTCGATTGAATTTTAGATGAGTTTGAATCTAGTTCTTCCACTTGGTTTTTGTTTTGTACAATCTTCTCGAGAACCTTTCGTTGGTCGTTGATGATATAATACTCAGGCCAGTATAAAACTAAACCTTCTTCGACATACCCTGGCACTCCATGAAACACCTCAAAATAGGGAACTTCAGCAGTTTTCAACTTATTGATACAATGGCGAGCAAATTCTGCTTCATACCTTGAATAATATAATAGTTTGGCTCGATCATGCATTACTGTGATAGCAAGCGGAATAACTTTGCTAAGATTTACAAAAATTTTAGCGATTTGGGAGCGCGATGATAAACTGCGAAATCTTGCCGAATTTTTGTTGAAAAAATATCCTCGAACTTCAATATGATAAGTATCTTCACTGCATTCTTTTTCTTCCATTCGTTGAAGTCTTATTTGTTCAATAATGGGCGGATGTCTATCGTTTGAATCCGAATTTTTCAATAGTCTCGAAAGAAAAGCCAAGTCATAAGCATCACCAACTAAATCATCAGACATTATAGACTTAAGAAGTTCGTTTGAAGGTTTAGCCATTGAGACATCATTGTTACGTGTGCAACAAGCTGTCACTGCTTCTACTCTAAGTAATGTTTTCTTAGAATTTTCACAAATAATTTCATCAGGAAAACCAATCCAAATTTCTCCTGGAACTGATTTAATGAAAATACATTCACGATTTCGTAAAATATTTTTGCTCGTTTTAATAAAATCGGCGTGATGCTTCGACTCAATTTTCACCATAAGACAGCATAAATCAAGTTCTTGATTCAAGCACCAGGGAATGTAAAATAAACACATTTTCATTGAAACTTCCTGCTTTTGAGTCTCTGATGCGTGTACGAATTCTAAATGCTCTAAATAACATGAGCGTATTCTTTCAAAAGCTTCTTGATAAGCAAAAGCAGAATCGAAATGAGCACAGTAAAGGTTTCCATCAAATATAACTTTTTTCGCACCCAAATCGTACAATTTCTCAAACAGATTATAAAGTAACGACCATTTAGTTGGTTGGCAATCAAGTCCATGAGAAACTGAATAATTATCACATCGAAAGAACATGTTCAGTTTATCATCATCCCGGTTGACAATATTTTGTTGCTCTTGACTCATTCCTACTGGCTCCTTTGATGCTTCAGATTCAATATCAGCACTCATATGAATGTCAACAGCAGGTTTAATGGAGCTTTGATCTTTTACATTTACTTGCATCGCCATTTTTGGTTTGACTATGTTGCAATTATCTGTTTCAAAGTCAGAAAATATTTCATATGTGACTTTTAGTTTATATGATTTAACAGTGTAATTGTGTAACATCAGGTTTTCGTGAAATACTGATTCCAGGTCATCCGGATATTCAGATATGACTGCATCTGGATACATTTCTTGTACTTTTGGTAAAAACTTTTTTGCATCAGATTTGAATGCAAAGACAATCCAGAGAAAAGGTTTCCTTGATAGTAAAATACATTGACTGCCTGATTTTGCTGTACAAAATTCAATAATTTTGCTATCATCGACTTCATTAGAGTTGATTATCTTGATGAATGTTAATTGTTTCACTTCAGTCTTCCTAGCCGAATAGTCCTTTATACATTTTAATATTTTGGTTAGAGGTGAGTCTACTAACAATTCAACCTCTAAGGTTTTATAGGCTATTTGAGACCCATTTAATTGTTCAACAGCCCTTTCCGCATTCCATAAATTAGGGAATCCAATACAGATTAAACTATAGTAAAGAATTGCACTGTTTTCAATACTCCCATTGACTTGATCATTCAATTTATTCATGAATCGACGGATATTTTTTGAATGAGGATAGATAGATATGAAATACTTCGGTGAACCAGTTGCTTTAACAGGCTTCAACACAGCATTATTCAACTTGAATGTGAAGTTGGATATTTCATCAAGCTTAGGTGAGCATGATCCGGCTAATCTAATAAGATGAATGGATACATTATGAAGCTTCTTTAGATCAGTCAAAGCACCATAATAATCGCCATCACCACTTAACAATATAATTGCACAATCTTGTCCAGCAGATCTAACAAACTTTCTCATCAAATTCTTTATTTTAATATCAGCTGAATTTTTGATTCCATTAAAAGCTTGGACAATATCAACATCCAACGCTATCAATGAATGGCAAACATTAGAAGATAATTTATGAACATCACCAACACAGAAGAAAGAGATTTCATCCAAATTGTGAGGTTTAATTACAGTTGATCGAATCAGATTGACGATGGAAGTACCTGATTGTTCTTTTGGTATCCTTTCATTTTCAATATCCCAAAACACAGCACAAGGCTTACAAGGGAGGGTTTTCAACTGATCACCGCTAATATTATCTTTATATATATCATTCGATTCCGCTTTTTATGAAGAATAATAATATGTGGGTTTTAAGTGCTTGTTAGTCATCATTATATGAGGCAATTTATTCAACACAAATGTTCAAAATGAAACAATAATTAATGTATCAGAAAGGCAAATAAAACTAACTAGTAATATTTGAATGTCGTTAGTTCATCAGTTTTTATAATTCATCTGTTTATTAAATTAAAATTGTAACTGAAAGCTGTATTCAAAGGGACGTTATTTTATCATAATCTCATCTGAATTGTATTTTTATCTGTATTCCGATAATCAGTTATCTACCTGGCAAAAACTTTCAGAAGGTTGAGTATTGTTAGGGTTTTGTTGATCATTTTACTAATTATTATATTATCAATATTATCAATATGATATTGTTATGGAATATAAATGACAAACTATGCTTATAAGATTAAATTTTTTCTCATTTAATGCACAAGCTAGTAGAATGATATTATATTTCAACCTTTTTCATGATTAACAAGTAACTAGTAATTTATTACCAATAGTTGACTCGACTGGTCGTAAGAAAAGCTAGCTCTGCGATCGACAGATCAAAATCAATTTTTGAATCGTATGTTAAATGAATCTTACATCTTATAACAGGGAAAAACTATTTTCCAAGCAATTCGCTCTTTACCCTTTGAACAGTCTGAGGTTATTAAAATCAATTTTATTTTTGGAATTTCATTTCATTGAAAATTGAATGAAAATTTAAATTCAGTCTTGTACAACGACGTGATTGAGCAGGAATGAAAAATATATAATTTTGATTTATTTTTTAATACATATTAATTGTTTCGGTTTCTTGGTTTCTTCAAAGTCAATAAAGTTGACTTAATTTTCTAAACATAATAGTCATGAACTGAATTGGGTAGCATAATTTGATTTCCATTGACCAAACGGAAAACATTTGGATCCTTTAATTCACCCATTTCACTTCTTTCATTGAATTTGAAATCATCAAATTTGAGTTAATACACTGCAATCGTAGATTTTAGAGATTACTTGGAAAGTTTAATTGAACGATACAATTTGCTGATTTTTTTAGACTGAGCTTAATAATGCAAAATTCTGACTATTAGATGGTCATAATTTTGAAGGGGGAAACTTCTAGCTGTGTTGGTAACAACTCGGTATCAAGAAAATTCCATTAAATCATGTTTAAGTAAAATCAGCTTTAATTGAATTTTAAATAAATTAATTTGCTACTTTTATTACTGCTTAATTAAAATTTACAATTTTGCCAATCAGTAGTATCAAAAATGTTGGTGCGATGACTTCAAGATCAAATCATTTCACTTAACTGCAAATATCGGCTGCTCGACATTCCAACTGCTTTTCTGTAATTGTAATTGAAGTGACCTAGTGGCACAGCACTAGCATATGTATTCTTAGTAAGCGTTTTAGTTGGATTAATCAATTTTTTTGCCAAAAATTTAAAAAAATTTTCTGGAATATTTTTGCGTAATTGCATTACAATTTCAAAATTAAAATCATATTCATCATTTTCGTGTAACAATTTGAATTTTATCATCTCAATTCTAGCTTTTGCTCTGTTTCCTTTCTCCAAATCATCAACTCCAACCCAAATTTTACCTTTAGATTCAATCCATGATGGACAGTCCATTTGTACCAAATTCATTATAATTATCGAGATAATTTCAAATGTAAACTTGAATCCACAATTATACGGTGTAATAACGAATAAATAATTTAATCTCTTTTTTAACGCCTCAGCTTTTACACTAATATCTTCTGTCGATTGAACTGTAGATAAATTTGAATTTAGTTTAGCGACTTGATTTTTGTTTTGTACAATCTTCTCGAGAACCTTTCGTTGGTCGTTAATGAAGTAATACTCTGAGATCGTGGAGCAATCTAACGGTTGCTGTTGAACAATACCTGCTCCACGAAACTCCCTAAAATAGGGAACTTCATCAGTTTTCAAGTTTTTGATGAAATGACGAGCAGCGTGTGCTTCATGCCATGTATTAAAGATTAAATTGACTTTTTCAAACGACGCTGTGGCAGCAAGTGGAATAACTTTGCTAAAATTTACAAAAATTTTAACGATCTGTGAGAGCCGTACCAAAAGCCAACCAGGTCGATAATTAAAGTTTCCTGTAACCGTAATATGAAAAACGGCATCATTGCATTCTTTTACTTCCATTCGTTGATGACTTATTCGTTCAATGATGTTTGGTCTATAGATCGATTCCGAACTTTCAAATAATCGCGAAAGAAATGCCAAGTCATAAGCATCACCAGCTAAATCGTGAAAATTTATAGACTCCAAAAGTTCGTTTGAAGGACTACCCATTGAGACATTAGCTGGAACCCCGAGGTTTGATAAAAGTCCAAGTAATATTTTCATAGTTTTTCTACAGATAAGTTCATCAGGAAAACCTATCCAAATTTCTTCTGGAACTGATTTTATGAAAATACATTCATGATTTCCTAAGATATTTTTGCTCATTTCTATGAATTCTTCGTGAAGGTTGGACTCAACTTTCGCCGTATGGCAGCGTAAATCAAGTTCTTGATTCAAGCACCAGGGAATTCCAGTTATATATCGATCCAGTTTCTTTGTAACTTCATTTTCACGTAATTTTGGCACGTTTGCGAATTCTAAAGGTTCAAAATAACGTGAGTGCATTTTTTCAAAAGCTTCTTGATAAGCAGAAGCAGAGTCGAAATGAGCACAATAAAGATTTCCATCACATATAACCTTTTTTGCTCCCAAATCGTAAAGCTTCTCAAACAGATTATAAAGTAACGACCATTTGGTTGGTTGACAATCAAGCAAGTGAGAAACAGAATAATTACCACAACGAAAGAACATCCTCCTTTCTTTATCAACAGGAACATCGAAATTAATAATTTTTTGCGGTTTTACATTTGTTGTCACTGAGGCTTTAGGTTCAATATTTGAAATCACACGGATATCAGCAACAGGAGTAATACTGGAGCTTTGATCTTGTAAATTTATTTGCATAGCCCTTTCTGGTTTGACTATAGCTATGTTAGAATTATCTGCTCCAGAATCTGAACTAGTTTCATTTGAGACTTTTTGTTCACAAGATTCAACGGTATATGCGTTTTCATGACTTGATAAAGTAAAGTCAATCTGTGGTTCAGAAATGATTGCATCTGGATACATTATTTGAACTTTTGGTAAAACCTTTTGTGCATCAGATTTGTAAGAAAATACAATCCAGAGAAAAGGTTTCCTTGTTAAGATACATTGGCTGCCTAATTGTGAAGTGCAAGCGATACAAAACTTAATAAATTTGCTAATATCGACTTCATTAGAGTTGTTCATTTTGATGAATGTTAATTGTTTCACTTCATTATTGCTTTTGGTCTGCACAGGCTTTATACATTTTAATATTTCAGTTAGAGGTGAGTCTACTACCAATTCAGCTTTCAGAAAGTGTCCATGATATCCAAGTCCGTTTAATTGTTCGATGGCCCTTTCCGCATTCCACAAAGTAGGGAATCCAACACAGATTGAACTATCGTAAAGAAGGGCACTGCTTTCAATACTGCCATTGGCCTGAGCATTCAATTCAGTCATTACGTGACTGATGTTAATTGAAAGAGGATAGTTTTTGATTGATATGAAACACATTGATGATCCAGTTGATTTAACTGGTTTTAATACACCATCATTTAACACAAATGTGTAGTCAGCTATTTGATCCAGTTTAGGTGAAAATGAATTTTCTAATCGAATTAGATGAATCGAAACATTATGAAGCTTTTTTAGATCACTCAAAGTACCATAATAATCGGCATCACCACTTAACAATATAATTGTACAATCTTTTCCAGCAACTGCTACGAATTTCCTCATCAAGTCCATTATTTTAATATCAGCGGAATCCTCAACTCCATTATAAGCTTGAACAATATCAACATCCAGTTTTGTCAATGACTGAGCAATTTGCCTCACCAGTAAGGCAAATGAAATTAACTGATACGATTTAGATTCTCGTTAATCTAATTATAAATAAATTGTAATTCAAAGGGGAGTAAATATATCTAAGTTTCATCTGCATGTATGAAGTTTATCAGCTTTACAATAATCAGTTATCTACCTGGCAAAAACTTTCAGATGTTATCTGAGATTTTGAAGGAATTTAATTACTTAATAAGTACGAGCTATGCTTAATTATTCTACATGTAGTTGGCACGCTTCTGCTCTTAAATTTGCAATTTTTTCTAATTTTATTCTCAACAAGATGATAAAAATGATATTTCAACCATATCTCAAGATTGGCACTTTGTTATTTATTTTCAAGTACAGTGTAATGAGAAATGTTTCAAGCTTTTTCTGTGATCGACAGAATTCTTCTATCATACATCTATCATGTATAATGTATGAACCGTCTATCTTATAGCAAAGAAAATATATTTTCCGAGCAATTCGTTCTTTACCATTTCAGCAATTTGAGGTTCATAAAATTTATTTTATTGCATTAAAAATTGATTTATTTGATCTATGAACAGACAGGTAATGCTGAGCAAACTGCGATCCAATCGCTTTTCCTTTGAACTCAAGGGTAACCATTACAATATGATTACTGATCATAATTATTAATCAAAGACGTTACAGGAACCCCAAAGTTTTGTAGAGCCAGGTATGCAACCAGTTTAGCTTCAGCTGGGGGAGTCTGACTTTTTGTTCTGAATCAAGATGCTTTTCATTCAGTTGCATCGAAAATGTTGGTGCGATGACCTCAAGATCAAACATACTCATTTAAATGCAAATATTGACTAGTCGACATTTCAACTGCTTTTCTGTAATTATAATTGAAGTGACCTAGTGGTACATGCTTACAATGACACTTACACGAGTTCATATCAATCATTGGCGTTGGATTGCGCAATTTATCTGCCAACATTTTAGTAACTTTTGGTGGAAATCTCGAGATGCATTGAATCTTAACTCTAAATTCAAAATCATATTCATCCTTTTCATGTAATATTTTGAACTTAATCTTTTTCATTCTAGTTTCAGCTATTTTTCCTTTCTCTAAACCATCAACTCCAACCCAAATTTTATCATCGAATTCAATGCAAGCTGGACAGTCCATCTGTACCAAATTCATTTTGATTATTGAGATCATTCCAGATGTAAATTTAAAATCAGAATTGGTTGTTATAACAAATGAATATTGTAGTTTCTTTATCATTTCTTCATCTGATGCATCAATATCTGTCGTCGATTGAACTGTAGATGAATTGGAATCTAATTTATTCACTTGATTTTTGTTTTGTATAATCTTCTCGAGAACTTTTCGTTGGTCGTTTATGATATAATAATCAGAGATGTTACGACAGTCTAACTGTTGCCGTCGGACAAAACTTGTTCTACGAAAATCTCTAAAATAGGGAACTTCAGCCTTTGTCAACTTTCTTAAGAATCCGCCAGCAGTGTGTGCTTCATGCCATGAATTATATAATAGATTAACTTCCATAACCGATAATGTGACAGCGAGTGGAATAACTTTACTGAAATGAACTAAAATTTTAACGATTTGTTCGGCACATAAAGAATCCCAATGCGTTCGTTCCAAAAAGTCTCCTTCAACAGTAATATGAAAGACGAATTCTTTACATTCTTTTTCTTCCATTCGCTGAAGACTTATTTGATCAATAATGCTCGGTCTAAGCATTGGCTTGAAACCTAATTGGTTCGAAAGAAATGCTAAGTCATAAGCATCACCAGTCAAATCTGAAAAATTGATAGACTCTAAAAGTTCGTCTGAAGGTTCAATTATTGCGAAATCGGATTCCGGAAGATGTGCGTGAATTTTGCGAACTGAGTTTTGCAGGATGAATACATCAGTAAAACCAATCCAAATTTCTCCTGGAACGGATTTAAAGAAAATACATTCATGGTATCCTAAAATCCTTTTGCTGAATTGCATGAAGTCGTCTTCAAGTGTACAATCATTAGACTCGATTTTCACCACAAAACAACATAAGCCAAGTTCTTGATTCAAACACCACGGAATTTCATTTTTATATCGATCCATTTTCTTTTTAAATTCATATTTATATGTTTTTGGAACGTCCACAACTTCTAAAGGTTTTAAATTTCGTGAGCGCATTTCTGTAAAAGCTTCTTGATAATCAGAAATAGAATCGAAATGAGCACAGTAAAGATTTTCATCAAATATAACTTTTTTCGCACCCAAATCGTATAGTTGCTCAAACAGATCACAAAGTAATGACCATTTGGTTGGTTCGTAATCCCACACATAAGGAATGGAACTGTAATCACATCGAAAAAACATATTGCAATCACCAGGAACATCAAAGTTAATAATATTCATAATTTGCGGTTCTACACTCGTTGTTACTGATTCCTTTGCTGCCTTAGGTTCAATATTAGCACTCAGACGGATGTCAACAACAGGAGCAATACTCGAGATTTGATCTTGGGAATTTATTTGCATAGTCCTTTCTGGTTGAACTATAGCTATGCTGTAATTATCTGCTCCAGAATCTGAGCTTGCTTCATTTGGGACTATTTTCTCAGATGACTCAACGGTGTATGCATTTTTATGACTTGTTAAAGTCAAGTCAATCGGTGGCTCAGAAATTATTGCATCCGGATACATTATTTGAACTTTTGACAAACAATCTTGTGCATCAGATTTGAATGAAAAGACAATCCAAAGATATGGTTTCTTTGACAAAATACATTGACTGCCTAATTTTAAAGTACAAGCGATACAAAATTTAATAATTTTGCTATTATCTGCTTCATTAGAATTGCTTATCTTGATGAATGTCAATTGTTTCACTTCCTTATTTCTTTTAGTCTGCACAGTCATATTAGGCTTTAGACATTTTAAAATCTCAGTTAGAGGTGATTCTGCTATCAATTCAACCTTTAGAAACAGTCCATGATATCCAAGTCCATTTAATTGTTCGATGGCCCTTTCCGCATTCCATAAAGTAGGAAATCCGATACAGATTGAATTATTGTAAAGAATGGCACTGTTTCGACTACTTCCGATGGCCTGAGCATTCAATTCATTCATTATATGTCTGACATTGATTGATGCAGGGTAGTTTTTTACTGAAATGAAATACATTGATGATCCAGTTGATTCAACTGGTTTTAATTCACCATTATTTAACAGGAATGTGTAGTCAGCTATTTGATCAAGTTTAGGTGAAAATGAATTAGCTAATCGAATCAAATGAATTGATACATTATGAAGCTTCTTTAGATCACTCAAAGTACCATAATAATCAGCATTACCGCTTAACAATATAATTGTACAATCTTGTCCAACAGCTGCAACGAATTTCCTCATCAAATCCAATATTACGATATCAGCTGAATCCTTAACTCCATTGTAAGCTTGAACAATATCAACATCTAGATTGGTTAATGAGTGACCAACATTTGCAGGTAATTTTTGAGCATCACAAACACAAAAGAAAAAGATTTCCTTCAAATTGTGAGGTTTAATTATAGTTGATCTAATTAGATTGACGATGGAAGTAACTGATTGTCCTTTTGGTACATCGATATTGTCAATGTCCCAAAACACAGCACAAGGTTTACCCATTATTATCAAAGGAAATAATGATGTTAAAGAATTACTAATGTATACCACAAAGGCAATGAAACTAACTGGACGATTCAGAGCATCACTAGTTTAGCAATACGTAAAAACATCATCTGAGCATTTAAACGCAATTAAAACAGCATTTGAGTGTTAAAAATTTCAAAGGGGTGTAATTATATCTAAGCTTCTCTAAATTATATGAAGTATATCAAGTAATCAGCAAACCTAACAGTTACCTGGCAAAAATTTACAGACTTGAATTGAGATTGTGAGGGAATATAAAAAAGAGCTACGCTTAATGGTTTCGAATGACACACTTTTTTACTTTAAATTAAATTTTCTTATTTTATTCACAAGTTAGTGAAAGTGATATTTCAACCTTCAAGATCAAACTAACTCAGTTAATGGAAAATATTGGCTGGTTGACATTTCAAATGCTTTTCTGTATTTTAATTGAAGTGACCCAGTGGCACAGCTTGAGTAAGCAAAGGTACATTGGCTGCAGGCGCTTCTGTTGTCTTTATCAATTTATTTGCCAGCATTTTAGAAATTTTTGTTGGAACACTTGGGAATAATTTCATTACAATTACAACATCAAAATCATCTTCATCCTTTTCATGTAACATTTTGAATTTTAAAGAGCCTAGCCAGAATCTAGCCTTAATTTTGTTTCCTTTTTTCAAACTATTAACTACAACCCAAACTTTATCCTGAAACTCAATGCAAACTGGACATTCCATTTGTACTAGATTCATTTTGATTATTGAGATCATTTCAGATGTAAACTTGAATCCAGAACCAGTTGATATAGTGAATGAATATTGTAGTTTCTTTATCATTTCCTTATCTAAAACATCAATGTCTGATGTCGATTGAACTGTAGATGAATTTGAATCTAGTTTTTCCACTGGATTTTTGTTTTGTAAAATCTTATCGAGAACTTTTCGTTGGTCGTTGATGATGTAGTACTCCAAGAAGTCATAACAAGTGACCTGCTGCCTTTTGACTTCACTTGCTTTATGCAGCTCTTTAAAATAGGGAACTTCTGCTAATGTTAGTTTATTGATGACGTGACGAGCAGCGTATGCTTCATGCCATGAATTATATTAAATTGACTGATTCGTAAGAGGCTGTCGCAGCGAGTGGAATAACTTTGCTAAACTTTAAAAATATTTTAACGATTTGTTTGGTCGTCTAACTGGCCCATGGCCTCCCACTGAAAAAGCCCCCTTTAAGAGTAATGTGGAAAAGCGCTTCATTACATTTTTGTCCTGGCATTTGTTTAAGACTTATTTGTTGAATGATGCGTGGTCTTGTGATTGGTTTTGAACTTTCTAGTTGACTCGAAAGAAATGCTAAATCATAAGCATCACCAACTAAATCTGGCAAATTGATTGATTCCAAGAGTTCGTTTGAAGGTTTAGCCATTGAGACATTGGTTTGCGGGAGGTCTGCTAAAAGTCTGATAACTGTTTTCTTAGAATTTTTACAGATTAGCTCATCAGGAAAACCAACCCAAATTTTTCTTCGACTCGATTTGATTCAAACACCAAGGAATTCCAGTAATATATTGATCCAATTTCTTTTTATTAATAACTTCATGTCTATGTGTTTTCGGGACGTTCACGACTTCTAAATGTTCTAAATAATGTGAGAGATTTTCTGATAAAGCTTTTTGATAAGCAGAAGCAGAGTCGAAATGAGCACAAAATAAGAATTCATCGAATATAACCTTTTTCCGCTCCCAAATCGTATAGTTTCTCCAACAGCTTCATAATAAATCAAACAACAATAATGAATCAACATAATAAATCTAATTAAATTGACGATGGAATCAACGGATTGTCCTTTTGGTACATCGATGTTTTCAATGTCCCAAAACAATACATTAATAACAGGTGTTCAAACGGGTAGGTTAAACTTTGGGGCTTTATATCTCACCTATTTGGTGCACGATCGCGGTCATTTCAATTTTATATTAATTAGCTTCACTAGGAATTTGAAAATGTCTTAAAGAAAGAAAGGGTGATTAGAAGTGAAACAAAAACGCTCGCCCGACTCGAAAAAGCACATTAT
Organism: Tetranychus urticae; assembly: GCF_000239435.1. Next base: position 576,642 of record NW_015449940.1, on the reverse strand, counting down.
AATGGGATTATAACATTTCAATGGAAACTTGTCCAAAATTTATGACTGTATTTTTGAAAATCGTTTGATATCGTTAATTGTAAAAAGGTGAGGGTATTTTGAGGACATAAATTATTAATTCCTGATAAAAATTTATTTATATACAAATTTTCAGATCAATAAACAAATCCGTTCTAAAGATATAGCCGTTTACTTTTTGACCTACCCGTTTGAACACCTAGTATAAACTCAAATGTTAAAAATGAAATATTAAATAATAATAAATGTACCAGAAAGGCAAATACAAGTAAGATTTAGAGCGTCGTAATCCATCTGTGCATTAATATATCTAAGTTTCATTTGAATTACATGAAGTTTAGCAGAATTTCAATAAACACTTATTTACCTGGCAAAAACTTTAAAATATTATCTGAGAGACTTTGAAGGAATTTAAATACAAGCTATGCTTAATGATTTTAGTGGGCAAATTTCTTTGTTTAAAATTAAATTTTCAATTTTTGTCATTTCATTCTCAAGAAGTTATTCATCTCTACAAATTGATTTGATGAATTTTCAGACAGACAAAGCAACTAGCAAAATGCGATCCATACCATTACAATATGATTACTGATCATAATTATTAACCAAAGATGTTACAGGAACTCCAAAGTTTTGTAGAGTCAGGTATGCAGCCAGTTTAGCTTCAGTTGGAGGGTTCTGACTTTTTGTTCTGAATCAAAATGCTTTTTAACTGTATTTTCAGTTGAATCAAAATGTATATAACTTGTAGGTACGATGACTTGAATATCAAAGGTACTCATTTAATAATTGACAATATCGACTGTTCGACATTCCAACTGCTTTTCTGTAATTGTAATTGAAGTGGCCAAGTGGCACAGCATTAGCATATGTATTCTTAGCAAGCGTTTTTGTCGGACTAATCAATTTATCTGCCAACATTTCAAAAACTTTTGTTGGAATATTTGTGGCTAATTGCATTACAATTCCAACATCAAAATCATCTTCATCATTTTCGTGCAAAATTTTGAAATTTAAATAGCGAAATCTAGTCTTGACTTTGTTTCCTTTATCTAAATCATCAACTCCAACCCAAATTTTATCCTGAAACTCAATGCAAACTGGACAGCCCATTTGTACCAAATGCATTGTGATTATTGAGATCATTTCAGATGTAAACTTGAATCCAGAATTCGTTGATATAGTGAATAAATATTGTAGTTTCTGCGCCACTTTTCCATCTAATAAATCAATTTCTGATGTCGATTGAACTGTAGATGAATTCAAATCTAATTTATTCACTTGATTTTTGTTTTGCACAATCTTCTCGAGAACTTTTCGTTTGTCGTTGATGAAATAATACTCAAGAATGTTGGAATAGGCTAACTGTTGCTGTTGGACAATGCTTGATCCGCGAAACTCCCTAAAATAGGGAACTTCATCAGTTGTCAACTTTTTGATGAAATGACGAGCAGCGTGTGCCTCATGCCATGAATTGTATATTAATTTGACTTCCTCATACGATGCTGTGGCAGCGAGTGGAATAACTTTGCTTAACTTTACAAAAATTTTAACGATTTGTGAGGGCCATACCAAATCCCAACCCGTTCGATTATTAAAGTTTCCTGTAACAGTGATATGAAAAGCGGCATCATTGCATTCTTTTACTTCCATTCGTTGAAGACCTATTCGTTCAATGATATTCGGTCTATAGACTGAATCCGAACCTCCTAATAGTCTCGAAAGAAATGCCAAGTCATAAGCATCACCAGCTAAGTCATGAAAATTTATTGACTCCAAAAGTTGGTTTGAAGGTTTAGTCATTAAGGAATAGGTTTTTGGAGGGTTTGCTAAAAGTCCAATTAATGTTTTCTTAGAATTTTTACAGATGAGCTCATCCGGAAAACCAATCCAAATTTCTTCTGGAACTGATTTTATGAAAATACATTCATGCATTCCTAAAATACTTTTGTTCATTTCTATGAATTCGTCGTGAAGATTGGACTCAATTTTCAATCTAAGACAGCATAAATCAAGTTCTCGATTTAAACACCAAGGAATTCCAGTTATATATCGATCCATTTTCTTTGTAACTTCATTTTTACTTGTTTTTGGTACGTTTGCGAATTCTAAAGGTTCTAAATAACGTAAGTGCATTTTTTCAAAAGCTTCTTGATAAGCAGAAGCAGAATCGAAATGAGCACAATAAAAATTTCCATCAAATATAACCTTTTTCGCACCCAAATCGTAAAGTTGCTCAAACAGATTATAAAGTAGTGACCATTTGCCTGGTTGGCAATCAAGCAAATGAGAAACGGAATAATTATCACATCGAAAGAACATCTTCAGTTCATTATCACCAGGAACATCAAAATTAACATTTTTTCGCGGTTTTACACTCGTTGTCACTGATTCCTTTGAGACTTTAGGCTCAATGTTTGTACTCGTACAGGCAATATTGGAGCTTGACTCTAGTTTATTTGCTTGCATAGCCCTTTCTGGTTTAACAATAGCTATGTTAGAATTATCTGCTCCAGAATCTGAGGCTGCTTCATTTGGGACTATTTGTTCACATGATTCAACGGTGTATGGGTTTTCATTACTTGTCAAAGTCAAGTCAATCGGTGGCTCAGAAATAATTGATTCTGGATACATTATTTGCACTTTTGCAAGACAAACTTGTGCATCGGATTTGCAAGAAAAGACAATCCAAAGATATGATTTTCGGGATAAAATACATTGACTGCCTGATTGTTTAGTACAAGCGATACAAAACTTAATAAATTTACTGATATCGACTTCATTAGAGTTGCTCATCTTGATGAATGTCAATTGTTTCGCTTCAATATTACTTTTAGACTGCATAGGCTTTATACATTTTAATATTTCAGTTAGAGGTGAGTCTAATATCAATTCAACCTTTAGAAAGTGTCCATGATATCGAGATCCATTTAATTGTTCAATGGCCCTTTCCGCATTCCATAAAGTAGGAAATCCGATACAGATTAAATTATCGTAAAGAATAGCACTGCTCTCAATACTTCCAATGGCCTGAGCATTCAATCCGTTCATCACTTGATTGATGTCCATAGTAAGAGGATAGTTTTTGATTGAAATGAAATAGCTTGATGATCCAGTTGATTTAACTGGCTTTAGCACACCATTGTTTAACATGAATGTGTAGTCGGATATTTGATCCAATTTAGGTGAAAATGAATTAGCTAATCTAATAAGATGAATTGATACATTATGAAGTTTCTTTAAATCACTCAAAGTACCATAATAATCAGCATCACCACTTATCAATATAATAGTGCAATCTTGTCCAACAGCTGCAACGAATTTCCTCATCAAATCCAATATTACGATATCAGCTGAATCCTTAACTCCATTATAAGCTTGAACAATATTAACATCCAGTTTTGTTAATGACTGACCAACATTCGTAGATAATTTATGAATATCACAGACACAAAAGAAAAAGACTTCCTTCAAATTGTAAGGTTTGATTATGGTTGATCTAATTAGATTGACGATGGAAGCAACTGATTGTCCTTTTGGTACATCGATGTTTTCAATATCCCAAAACACAGCACAAGATTTACCCATTATTTTATGAGGCAATTTATATAAAAACAAATGTTCAAAATGAAATAATGAAAAATAAGAATGGCAAATGAAAGTAAGATTTAGAGCGTCGTAATCCATCTGTGCATTGAATTAAAATTGTAACATAAAGCTGTATTCAAAGAGGCGTTTTTATATCTAAGTTTCATCTGAATTGTATTTTATCTGTATCCCAATAATCAATTATCTACTTGGCAAAAACTTTTAGATATTTTGTCTGATAGTACATGGAATATGGAATCATGGAATATAAATGTAGAGATAATGAATTTCAGGGAATTTTAAATCTCAAACCAAAAAATCGAGTTAATATACTGAATCCAGATTTTAAAGATTACTTGCAAACTTTGCTTAATCTATGCAATTTGAAAGTTTTATAACTGAACTTCACAATGCAAGATTTTGACGATTAAACGATCTCTGTAAGGTGTAAAACTATAGCTATCTTGGTGAAAATTCGGATGAATTCAAGAAATATTTTATTCTATCATGTTTAACAAAATCACCAGATTTGTGTTTTCTTAATAATGTTAATCTGCTATTCTTATTGTTGGTTAATCACAAGGTACAATTTTACTCATGCAGTAACAAAGTTAGTTACAAAAATGTTGATGCGATGACTTCAAGATCAAATTAACTTCATTGATTGAAAATATTGCCTGGTCGATATTCCAACTGCTTTTCTGTAATTGTAATTGAAGTGTCCTAGTGGCACAGCATCGTTATCAAAATACCAGTTTGTATGCATATGGGTTTTTGATGAATTAACCAATTTATTTTCCACCACACCTGGACAATTTGAGACTAATTTCACTACAACACCAACATCAAAATCATCTTCGTCATTTTCGTGAAGCAATTTGAACTTTATCTTTTCAATTTCAGCTTTTGCTCTATTTCCTTTCTCCAAGTCATCAACTGAAACCCAAATTTCACCTTCAGATTCACTGCAAGCTGAACGCTCCCAGTCTACCAAATGCATTTTGATTATCGAAATCATTCGAGATGTGAATTTAAAACCAGAATTGGTTGTTATAACGAATAAAAATAGTTCTTGCGCCACTTCACTATATAATGCATCGATATCTGATGTCGATTGAGCTGTAGATGAATTTGAATCTAATTTATCCACCAGACTTTTGTTTTGTAAAATCTTCTCGAGAACTTTTCGTTTGTCGTTGATGATATAATACTCAGAGATTTGGGTGCATAAACTATTTTCGACAGCACTTGGCACTCCACGAAACTCGTCAAAATAGGGAACTTCAGCAGTTTTCAACTTATTGATACAATGGCGAGCAAATTCTGCTTCATAAAATGAATAATATGAAAGTCTGACTCTTTCATACGATGCTGTGGCAGCAAGCGGAATAACTTTGCTGAAATTCACAAAAATTTTCACAATTTGTGAGAGCGATAATAAACTGCGAAACATTGCAGGATTTCCTTCCTTCCAGGAAAAAAATCCTTCAACTGTAATATGATAAGCGCCTTCATTGCATTCTTTTTCTTCCATTCTTTGAAGACTTATCCGATCAATGATGCCTGGTCTATCGATTGAATCCGAACCTTCTAATAGTCTCGAAAGAAAAACCAAGTCATAAGCATCACCAACTAAATCATTAAAATTTATGTACTCCAAAAGTTCGTTTGAAGGTTTAGCCATTGAGACATTATTATTATGTGCACAACATACTAAAACTGCGTCTACTCTTTTCTTGGAATTTTCACGGATAATTTCATCAGGAAAACCAATCCAAATTTCTCCTTGAAGCGATTTTACGAAAATACATTCACTATTTCGTAAAATATTTTTGCTCATTTCAATGAAATCGGCGTGATACTTTGACTCAATTTTCGCCCTAAGACAGCATAAGTCAAGTTCTTGATTCAAACACCAAGGAATGCCAGTTATATATTGATCCATTTTCTTTGTAACTTCCTGCTTTTGAGTCTCTGATGCGTATACGAATTCTAAATGCTGTAAATAACATGAGCGTATTCTTTCAAAACCATCTTGATAAGCAGAAGCAGACTCGAAATGAGCACAATAAAGATTTCCATCGTAGATAACTTTTTTTGCTCCCAAATCGTAAAGTTTCTCAAATAGATTATAAAGTAGCGACCATTTGCTTGGTTGGCAATCAATTACATGAGAAACTGAATAATTACCACATAGAAAGAACATGTTCAGTTCATTATCACCTCGAACATCCCGTTTGACAATATTTTGCGGCTCTTGACTCGTTTCTACTGATTCCTTTGATGCTTTAGATTTGGCACTCACAAGATGGATGTCAACAGAAGGTTTAGTACTAGAACTTTGGTATTGTGAATTTACTTGCATAGCCATTTTTGGTTTGACTTCAACTATTTTGCTTTTATCTGCTTCAAAGTCCGAAGTTGTTTCATCTATGAATATACGTTTGCACGATTTAACAGTGTATGGGTTCATGTGCATGGCTAATGGTAGGTCACTCGGTGATTTAGATATGACTGCATCTGGATAAATTTCTTGTAATTTTGATAAAAAATTTTGTGCATCAGATTTGAATGCAAAGACAATCCAAAGAGATGATTTTCTTGATAAAATACATTGACTGCCTGATTGTTTAGTACAAGCGAAAATAAACTTAATAACTAATCTAATATTGATCTTATTAGAGTTTTTCATCTTGATGAATGTTAATTGTTTCACTTCGTTATATCTTTTAGTCTCGTTAGCCACATTAGGCTTCATATATTTTAATATCTCAATTAGAGGTGAACTTACTATCAATTCAACATTTAGAAAGGTTTTATAGCTTATTTCAGATCCATTTAACTGTTCAATGACCTTTTCGGCATTCCATAAAGTAGGGAATCCAATACAGATTAAATTATTGTAAAGAATGGCACTGTTTTCAATGGCTTGACCATTCAATTGCTTCATTATAAGAGTATAGCTTAAATAAGGATAGTTTTTGATTGATATGAAATACTTTGGTGAACCAGTTGATTTAACGGGCTTTAACATACTATTATTTAACATGAATGTGTAGTCAGATATTTGCTCCAGTTTAGGTGAAAATGAATTAGCTAGTCGAATCAGATGAATCGACACATTATGAAGCTTCTTTAAATCACTCAAAGTACCATAATAATCAGCATCACCACTTAATAATATAATTGTACAATCTTTTCCAGAAAATTTAACAAATTTTCGCATCAAATCCATTAGTTTAATATCAGCTGAATTTTTGATTCCATTATAAGCTTGGACAATATCAACACCCAATGCTATAAATGAATGGCAAACATTAGAAGATAATTTATGAACATCACCAACACAAAAGAAAGAGCTTTCATCCAAATTGTGAGGTTCAATTACAGTTGATCGAATCAAATTTACGATGGAGTTAACTGATTGTCCTATTGGTATCCCAGTACATTGAATATCCCAAAACACAGCACAAGGTTTACCCATTATTATATGAGGCAGTTTATTTAAACACAAATGTTCAAAATGAAATATAAAGTAATAATAAATGTACCAGAAAGGCAAATCAAACTAACTAGAACGATTTGAATGTCGTTAGTTCCTTAATTTTTGTAATTCACCTAAGCATTGAATTAAAATTGTAACTGAAAGCTGTATTCAAAGGGGCGTTATTATATCTAAGTTTCATCTGAATTATATTTCATCTGTATTCCAATAATCAGTTATCTACTTGGCAAAAACTTTCAGATATTATCTGATATTGTTATGGTCCAATTAGTTGATGAAGCGATTTCTTGCAATATACTCACAAACAATTAAAGAGAGTGACTAAATCAATGACTAATTAGATCTAAATATATCATTATTAGTAAAGTACAACAGTTCTCTCAACACAACTGCGATCGACAATAGTTTGTGGAATCGATAATGTTATTCATTCGCAATGATTGCAAACGAATGTCGTTAATAGTCGTTAAAATTAAGTATAATAACACAATAGTCACACAAATTTACACAAACCGAACAGAAACTGGTAAAAATTAATTTCTTTAAAATTAGACTGCAAGGTTGTAAGGACATAAAATTTGAGTCCATGCGTGTGATTTAAAGATTTCTCTGGTTGTCACTTCTCGAGAAAATCGGGTTCGAAGTTGAAACTTCTATTGCATTTTCTACAATTATGGAATAAGATTTGTTCATAAAACTCATTTTACAGATGTAACTTTTGATGGGCAACCAGAAAATGGTCTTATTCTGAGTAAGAAAATTTTCCGTTTTCTGTAAAACAGATCAGTTCGATTTTCATTTAAACTGATCTTTTTCTGTGACCATGTGAACTAGAGAGCTGAAACTTATATTTAGTCAATAAAAATGATTTGTACACATCATGCAGTGAAAACTTTGTTCAATATATCAGCAGTTCTCCTGATTTTGGCCGTTGGACTTAAAACTTTGTGCCTCGATATTTCGATAATGGTAGTTCCTAAAGTCATCATTTTTTGATCAAATATTAGGTTTTATTACAAGCTATAATATGATATGACTGAATACCGAATGCAATCTGAGCTAATTCATTTAATAACGAATATCCTTCAACACATAAGATCTGTTTTTAAATAACCATTTACTTTTATAAACTGAAAATCAAAGCTAACAACAATTTGTTCTGTAGGATCTTGAATAAATTAATATTTCTATGCAATACATCCCATGGTAAAATCTAATTTTTAATCAAAGATTGATGACTGTGGGTGCTACCATTTTCGATATATTGAGGTTAAAAGTATTTGGGCCAATGGGCGAAATCAGAAGAACTGTTAATATTTTGCAAAAACTATTTAATGCATGTTGTGTACAAATAATTTTCAGCAACGGATAATAAGTTTCAAATCTCTATCTCTAACGATCACAGAAAAACGTCAGTTTGAATGAAAATCGAACTGATCTGTTTTACAGAAAACAGAAAGTTTTATTTCTCAAAGTAAGACTATTTTCTGTTTGCTCATAACAAGTTAAATCGGCAAAATGAGTTACATGAAAAAATCTACTTCCATAGCTGAGCAAAAGGGGTTCGAAGAGCTAACTTTGACATCGATTTTCTCGTAATCTGTCCATCGGATCAATTAGTTAATAGTACCAATGAACTCAGTTTCCCTGTCCCTACAAATCCACTAAGTCTCAAATCTTAGCACAAATACTCGAGCCTTTGGCAGCACTTTTTACATTTCATTTGTAACTTTAACCAGAAAATTGGTTTATTAACCAAGATTTGGGTTTTTATGAATTCGGTTTGTTGAATAAGTGGTTACTTGTGCATTTAAAACCCAAACATCATGACCTAAATGGGCTAATAGAAAGTTATTAAATTGCATTGTATCATTAGTTTGTAAAGGATTTAATTGGTGAAGAATGATGACTTTAGGAACTACCATTATCGAAATATCGAGGCACAAAGTTTTAAGTCCAACGGCCAAAATCAGGAGAACTGCTGATATATTGAACAAAGTTTTCACTGCATGATGTGTACAAATCATTTTTATTGACTAAATATAAGTTTCAGCTCTCTAGTTCACATGGTCACAGAAAAAGATCAGTTTAAATGAAAATCGAACTGATCTGTTTTACAGAAAACGGAAAATTTTCTTACTCAGAATAAGACCATTTTCTGGTTGCCCATCAAAAGTTACATCTGTAAAATGAGTTTTATGAACAAATCTTATTCCATAATTGTAGAAAATGCAATAGAAGTTTCAACTTCGAACCCGATTTTCTCGAGAAGTGACAACCAGAGAAATCTTTAAATCACACGCATGGACTCAAATTTTATGTCCTTACAACCTTGCAGTCTAATTTTAAAGAAATTAATTTTTACCAGTTTCTGTTCGGTTTGTGTAAATTTGTGTGACTATTGTGTTATTATACTTAATTTTAACGACTATTAACGACATTCGTTTGCAATCATTGCGAATGAATAACATTATCGATTCCACAAACTATTGTCGATCGCAGTTGTGTTGAGAGAACTGTTGTACTTTACTAATAATGATATATTTAGATCTAATTAGTCATTGATTTAGTCACTCTCTTTAATTGTTTGTGAGTATATTGCAAGAAATCGCTTCATCAACTAGACTGGAAAAAAATGACAATCAATAACAATTGAATGACAAATAATATCAGTTAGAAAATCTTTTATGCGATTGACGTAATCGCATAAAAGATTTTCTAACTGATCGGAAATTTAACAATTTAACATTCCTTTTAAGGTATAATAAGAAATGGCACTAATTTGACAAATTACTTTTGCCTGATCAATGGGAAATTTTATTAGATTATGGTTAAGGATATTTTTGTCGGAAAACAAATAGTTGATAATTGCACCAACACGAGAGAAGCATTCGTATAAAAGAAAAGATTCGCAAAAAATGAATTTTCCATGAATAAGTCATTTCAGAAATAAAACTTGCACAAATTTTTTAGATTTTATTATTTTTGAAGCAAAAGCAATACATTTTTGAATTTTATTGAATTCACAAATAAACCAAACATAATAGCAAATGTCTAATATTCAAATAATGCACTTGATTTACAATTTATAATTGAATAGCTTTGTAACATTGTGGACAATTGTAACAATTAGTAAATTATAAAATTACAAAATGAGCAACTCTTCTTGAAAAAAATAAACCGTTGCACCAGTATTTACAGTCAAGTGATACAACGATCCAATTCAGACGGTTAACAATTGTGGACATGCTAAAAACATTCAACAAAATATAGTCAACTTTTATTTTAGTCAATCGTTTCTATTTTTATTTTTAAATTAGGCGCATAAATGGGTTTATCAGCAGGCTTTGGTGGTAATTTGACATCAGGTTGTGATATTGGTTCATTTATTTCTTTCTTTACATCCTTTTTCAAGTCCAGTCCTGATACTTCATTGGCTTTTTTAACCGGCTCAAGTTGCTGGGGAGCAGTCGAAATCTCGTTTTTAGGTTGAGTTGAATTCATTTCCATGGAAGATTTAGAGAGTTTAGTAATGTTTTCAGCGGGGTTGGGAATGGTTTCAGCGAGAGCAGGAATGGTTGGATTTGCATCGGGTTTGAATCTTTTATTAGGTGGGTCTGCTGGTATTGACGCATTCAGCTTAACTAACGGTGTTGTTGATAATATGACATCTAGTTTTTTGTTGTTCATAATAACATGTCGTGAGCTTTGATTTGTAACTTTTTTGTCCTTTTTGTCTTTTTTATTTTTTTTAGGTTTACCGTTGTTTTGTTTCCCTTTACGAAAGCTTTGGTTTCGGTTATTTTTTGTGTTTTGTGTTTTGTTTTGATGTTTTTTAACATTGCTTGCGTCTCGATTGGAAGGCTTAACTTCTAAATTATCAAGAGTGGAACCTTTAACGGTGTAGGTATCCTTTGAAGATGGTGAAGTTAAATCTGGTGGAGGATCCGAAATAGTTACATTTTGATGTAAAATTTTGAACTTTTTCAAGAAATTATCTGCATGTTTTTCACATCCAAAAACGATCCAAATAGATGGTTCTGCAAATAACAAGCAGTATTCAACACCCGGAACAGTGCAGGCAATACAGAATTCAATGAGCTTCATGCAAGGCTCTTGATCGCTGGAGTCAGCAATCTGGATAAATGTAAGCGATCTAAGTGTGTTTTTCTTTCTAGGCAGATTAATTTTTCCAGTACTCATGTATCTCAATATTTCATAGAGAGTACACTCATTCAGCAGCTCCACATTCAACTGACGATCACCATAGTTGTACCCATTCAATCCGGTGACAGCATTGGCAGCAGCCAGAAAGGTTGGAAATCCAATGGCAATTTTACTCTCAAATATGATTGCGCTATCAGCTAGGCTGCCATAAGCTTTGCCCAATATATTCAACTCATTCATTACACGCTTAATTTTTATCTTGTCAGGAAAATTTGAAAAGAGGATAAAGCTGGTTGATTTACCAATTGACTTAGGTGGTAATAAATGGCCGCTACTCAATGCAAAAGTGTAGTCGGATACAGTTGTCAGGCTGGGAGCAAATGAGTTGAGAAAACTGATGCAATATGTCGAGAATTTGTAGCTCGCTTTTAAATCGTTCAATACATCGGTATAAACCTCGTCGCCACTCAAAATGATAAGAACACATTCCCGACCAGCATGTTCGAGAAACTTTCCCATTAGGTTGCATACTTTTTCAGTAACAAAGTTTTTAGATCGCTTGTACACCTGGACAATGTCCACATCAAGGGAAACCAAGGTGTGTCCAACTGAGTTCGGAAGGACATTAGCATCACACACACAATAGAAATAAATTTCTTTGAGTTTATTGGGTAATATTATAGTTGATCGAACGAGCTTCACAATTGAATCAGGTGATTGTCCTTTTGGTACTGGATCGTTTTGAATGTCCCAAAATACAGCACAAGGTTTACTTGATTCAGTTACCAAATTTTCAGCCATTTGAAAGAAAACAATTTACATATTACAGCAATAACACTAATCAAATAAAGAAAATAGAATATTTGAAACAAAAAATTAACCCTTTAAATAAATAAATTAACAAAATGCAAATTAAACTATTAATTTGGTCATGAGAAGTGAAGTCAGACGATGAGGATAACATGTGTTACAATTATAAAAATGAAAAGCTTTGCCGCTAACAATAAAATTTTGAAAATAATTTTCTCTTTCTATTTAACTTTACTCTTTGATTCAAACCTTTGATGACACAAAGCTTCTCATTGGCTAATTGGAAAAGAGCTTAATTTGAAACCACAATTTATGCTTGTAAATATTTCACTTCTTTGAGTAAAATTTTCAGAAGATAAACAAATTATTAAAACTTGCACATATTTGTAGAGTGTTGTCAATATGTTGGGTCAAGAAAACTAGACTGAAAGTTAGTTTGACCATTAAATGGCTCCAAAAATCTTTGTTGAGTTTCTGTTTTCGCTAATCCAATAAGTCTTTTGTTTACTTGAAAATTGAGCTGGAGAAGTGTTTAAAAGTAATTCCTCTTTCTGGTTCGCATTTCACTCTTTTTGGTTCATTATTGATTGTAAGATAGTTATAAAGATTAACGACTAATGATTCAATTAATAAATTAATCTTATAACAAAAGGTAAATGTTAAGTACCATTAGTTAAAAAGCTGATTTCGAGTTAGCAAGTTGGGAAAAATCAATCACTGGTGATACAATCAGGATGCAAAAAATAACAGAGTTATGAAAAAATATGAGCTTTCAGTTGTTTCTAGAAACAGTTGTTTCTAGAAACAGAAACAGGTAGAAAGATTCACTAATTTTCAACTCTTAATTATAAACCGCTTTGCATCAAGTTTCATTCATCAAGAGTTGATATACTGATATTTATTAGACTCGCGTTTCAATCAGGTTAGTTTTTCGATTTCCTTTGTGTTTACAAAAGGTAAGTCTTAACACGTTGGTTTAATGTTAGCTACATTTTTAATGTGTTATAAAATAACTCTTTTAGGGCTCGGGTAAATAAAGCCATTGAAAACCATGTGAAAGTGTGCCGCACAAACGACGATATGAGATGAATGGACATGTCTGTTCAAATTGGACGGAGAGATCTCAAAGTGCTTGCTCTATTTTTGATCGTACCAGGACTTGACGCTTGGATCAATGAAGACAACACCGAAGCACCCTAGGTGGTGAGGATGGTGGACATGTTTAGTTCATTTAGAGCCAATTAAATGAACAATGTTGGAATAGTCCAGCTGTATTGATATACAGATGTAAGCTGAAAAACAGTTCTCAAAAAATTAAATTATGGTATGGTTCATTCAACCATCAAGCTTTCCCGGAGTCGATCCATTCAAATTTTTAGGACTAATTCAAGCTCACTGATGAAAATTCATTTTCTTTCCATCATTTGAATTAAAGTCTATTGTTAGCAATTTTTTATCATTTGGTATCAGCAATGTTGATCAAATTTATCTGCATAATCAAAAGTTCAAGAAGTGATTGATGTTGGGTTATTGTTTAATTTGCTATGTCATTTGCCATATTTGACTGAACAATATTCACCATTTATAGCAAGCCAGGTATAAAAGTTGATCAGCTGATGAACCAAGTTTGAGATAACCATTGCTTAGCATAAAATTTCCGATACCAATTCAAGTTTACGGGCAAATGAACTGAAATTCAACCAGATAGACTTGTTACAAAATCAGCATCGAGATCTAGCAGACAACACCCCAGAAATAATTTGTAAATATTACAGACACAACGGAAAGAAATTTTTTTGAAATTATAAGGTAAATTAATATTTGGTCTAATCAGCTACACAAGTATACAGACTGGAAGATCCTTGAGTACGTTAATGTTATGAGCATCTCAAAAGATAGCAAAGGGTTTGGTAAACTGGAGTTAAGAGCAATTGTTTAAAAAAACAAAAATTGTAATCCATCTAGAATAAAATAAACATTGATTAGATTTGAAGAGGAGGCTTTATAACGAAACTTACGATAACATGTTTAGATCGTGGTCGTCATTTCCATTCCAAGTACAGTCAATTTTGAAACATTTGTGGAGAGAGAAAGTGGCATTAAACGTAATTCACAAAAACACCAATTTATAAGGTTTGAATTAAACACACAGCTGGTAGCATAATTTTTCACTAATAACTGTAATATTGACAAATGATGTCACTGGTAACTCACCAGTATCTTTTATCTCATCAACTTTTTAGTGACAATTTGATGTAGTGCCATTTTTAAATAATTGAAAACACGATAATAACAACTACTCAATCATCGAAGATGAGAGAATTAGTTGCAATAAATTTCCATGACGCGCCGTGAATTAGCTTAAATTGGATTAAAATAAAAACAATAAACAAAAACCGTTTATAAATTACTTTTGCCTTGAAACAATACAAGTGGCGACCCTAGTTGTGTCGCAGAAACTTCTTATCGCCAGGTTACAATTCATTCTCTCACTTGTATTTACTTTACTATCATGTATTACTTTTCTATAGCTTGTTGTTACCCACGGTTCTGATGCGTAAACTATGCTCAGTGGATTAGAAAAACCTTGTGGCATTTTCTGGGATATTGAAAATGTTGATGTTCCCAGGAATTGTGCTGCTGATGTGATTGCTCAAAACATTCGAGCAACCCTTGTTTTTCCAAACCAGTTGGTAGAACGTGAATTTTTTTGTGTTTGTAATGTTCATCAATTACCAAAGACAGTGGGAACATCGCTTGAATCAATTGGTGTTACAATTGTTCAACCATTTTACAACATCAAGGAAAATGCTGCTGATACCAAAATATTGTTACTTATTTCAAAATTTATCCAAAATTGGGGACGCAATGGATGTGCCATAGTTGTTGTGACTGGTGATTCAGACTTTCTTGACCCTTTACTAAAGCTTAAGTTAAACCATGACTTGACAGTTTACTTAATCCATCCAAAGCAATCATTTTCAAGAGAGTTACTGTGGTCAGCCGATTTCTCTTACCAACTGGATGGTGTTCTACTTATTGAAACTACACCAACTGCTGTTTTTAGGAGTCAAACTCGTTCTGGTTTTCTTAAAATCTCTGATTTACCTCAAGATTCTGAAAGTCATAACAGAGTTCGCGAGATTAATAGAAACTGTGCAAGATTATTTCCTGGAAGTCGAGTTCTTAAAATTGCAAAAGGGACTGTTTGGATTGGTTATATTAATCCAAACCAACCAATGACGGAAAATGAATTTAAAATCTTGTCCAGTCTCTCACAAGTTTCTAATCTTTTTCCAAAACTTGAAATAGTCAAGTCCTTGTGGTCTGAGTCTTCTCACAAAACTCGTCATAGACAACTGAAAAATGGTGAACAATCACTATCTGGTGATAATCCAAAAAATAAGGATAACCAAGTTCGCACAACTGTGCCAGTTTTCCAAGAAATTAAACCAAGCAGTCCAAGAGCGAAGCTTAGTAAAAGCTCCAATAGACGTATCTCTGCGCGCCAACCAGTACCAAATCTAAGCAGAAAAGAAGTCGAGTTCAGAAATCTACGTAAAATGATTATCTGTTTGACAGGTAATCCAAATAGCGAATTGCCAACACATTGGTCGCTGATGTACAATATTGTAGATAAGAGTCTTGACCATAGTATTATGAAAGTTATGCTCCAGGGAAAAGACTTTTGGGTTCAATTTGAAGATGAGATCAAGTGTCAACAATTGGTTGATAAAATAATTTCCGATGCAAATTATCTGAGCCCGCTAATAATGAAAAAATCAATTTCTCCTTCGAAAAAATTGGTCGCCATTATGTCCAGCTATCCATCCGACAATCCTTTTTGCTTAAATTTAAATTTAGGTTTGAATTACCTCAAATCATCAAATCCTGGATCGTTCACTGACTCTACTGCTGATCAATCGGTGGAAAAAATCAAAAGCATCTCTGCAAGCTTCAAAGGTGTTTTCGTTAAACTATTTGAAGGTACTATTTGGGCTGGATTTCCGAGCATAAGAACTTGCGAAAATGCCAAGAAAAAGATAAATGGTTTGAAAGACGATAAGTTACATATGCAATCAGCCCAACTTCGAATGTTCCCCGTCCATCTGCTTGAGTCCATTGGAATGAAAGACTTAGTCGGAGAAGCGCAAGATTTGGTTAAAACATGGTTGTCCAGAAAGCAGTCCACTCCAACAAGAATGGTTCTGCAATCTGAAAGTCCAATTCGCGAAGTTTCTGTGTCGAAAAGCATTGAGAGTAACGCTGATTCTGTTTCTGTAATTAGTGAAAAAATCGATGCCAATCGACATAATGTTCCATGTTCAAGTGAAGTGGATGGTAAATCATCCTCAACTTACATGGAAACTGTTTCTTCTGTTCACGGATATTTCCTTCAAATAAGTGATATCCTACAGCTACAGAGGAAACGATTTTTGAGAAAACCATTCATCATTCAAAATTTAGTTGACTTTGTTGGAATTCCTCCTAAAGCAGCTATTTTGGATGATAATGCTGTTTATTTTAATTACAACACTGTTGATGAAGTTAAACGGGCAGTAAAAGTGATCGAATCAAAACTGTATGATAACGTTCATCAACTAAAAGCAATCTCTGTTCCTGAAGCTCCTAGTAACTGGTTAAAAAAGAAAAAGTATTATTTTGGATTGCCGCGAGTACCACCTCAACCACCCAAAAAATCAATTACTTACATTAGCATTGCACCAGTTGCTCGGAAAGAGATGAAAACTTTTAACAGCATTGCATTAGGTGCTCTTCAATCATTTTATGTATATTTCATTAGACATTTTGATGAGTCTTTATGGATTGGTATTGGAACCCAAGAGCAAGCTGAAGAAGCTGTCAAAATTTTCAAGGAAAACAATGTCTTCGATGCAAAATTAGACATAAAAATTGTGAAGAAATTACCTAAAGAATTTTGGAGAACAGTGAAAGAGGGTAAACAAAGTCCAAGTGAAACTATCGAAACTGCTAGTTCGAAAGCAACAAGTGAAAATGGATCAATGAAATCATTGAGTGAACTTTCATCTGCTACTTCCATCCTTTCTTTGCAAAAACCATTGGTCAAAAACGAACCATTTGTTTTTGTTCCACATCAAACTTCAACTGAGTCAACAATCAAGCGATTGGATGCTAAAGACGAATCTAAAAGACTTACGAACGTTTCCAAGCCTGCTCCTGTTTCTCCTTTTACTACTGGTTTTTCATCGCAAAATGGAACGAAAAATACGCGCGAGAAGCCTTATCAATTTGTGACTGAAACAAAAGGAAAACTAGGACCGATACTTAATTTGCCGCAATCAGAAGTCACTGCCCATCGTCCTTTGTCATCTGCGCCTGCCATACCGAAGGCACCTTCAAGCACTGCAAATCGTTCAGATTCAACTGATCTGCATAGAGCTGCATCTGACCAACTAAAGCAGAAGCTGTTTGATAGCTTTTATTATCTAATGATAAATACTTCGCAGTCGTTCATCACCGATGAAGCATTATCTATAGTGAAGAATGAGCTTCGTTATTGTGTGCTGATAAAACAATTGAATGGGTCAATTTTTGCTGTGTTTAATGATTTTAACAAAAGAACCCTAGCTAAAGAAGTAATTAATGGATATTTTTTCGCAGATACACATCACAATACTTATTTTTGCAAAGCAAGAATTTTAGACAAAGCTCCTGATGAATTTGTTAAAAGTTTAAGTCGATCGGAAGTTTATGAGCTCTGGACACTATCCAAAGCTACTAAATCTAGTCAACTTAACGTTGCACAAAATAAACCAGCACCTGTCATCGATCGATCGCACTTATACTCCTCTGCTGATCGACTAAAGACTACCCAAAGTCAAACACAAGGATCAAATGTAAATGCAACCATAATGAATACAAGAATCGTTCAACAACATCAAAGACCAACAATTTCTAATCAAGAAAGGGCAAAAAAGAAAGGTTGCGTGGTTAGTTGATCGATGAACTAATGCTAAACTGATCATTTTATAACAATAAATGAGCCATACCAAAGCCAGACGAATTTACCTCACTTCTCATTACATGGCTTTTGGATCTCTGTAAATTACATTCATGAATTTACATTTTTCACATTCTCTTGCTAAATGATTCGTAGGAGCTGAAATCGAGTCGTTTTTCAACTCATTATACGATTTGCATGACGATACTTCACTGTTGAGAAAAATTATTTTCAATCAATGCTTAGCGAGAGATGTTTTTTCACAAAAGATCTAAATCTGACAATTGTGAGATTAAGAACTAGATAATTGCTATTAATTGATGATATCATGTTACCACTGAATGCTACTCAAAATTCATGAGTGAAATAAAATCATTTGAATTTCATGTTTTTCCTTGAGAAACAGTCTTCCACGTTATAAAACAACTCCCGATCGACTTTCCCCCGAAACAGAGAACATAATATCAGAACAAAAGCATAATCATAACATGAAAATCACCTGATGATAAAAATTATATAATGAGGCAATAGTTAAATTCATGATTTATAACTGAATATTCAGTTCATATTTAATTATCTAATCTAGTTTAACCATAATCACAGAAACAACATTAGATTAAAAACTCGGGAAAAATTGATTCGTGTTATTTTATTGACTCTAATCGTTAAATCCCTTTCATTGAGATTACATTGCCAGTTACTAACTATTTTGGCTTAATAATTCCGATTATCGATGAATGATTTGCTCTAAATTATCGATCTAATTTTACGATATATCAACATCGAACTGATTTTAACAACTTGTTAGTAACAAGTTGTTAGTAACAAGTTGTTAGTAACAAGTTGTTAGTAACAACCTTGTTAAAGCAACAGGTGTATTGAAAGAGAGCAGAAGTGACAGAATAAGTTTTTTAAATTTATTTAAGTTGATTAAAGATGGCTCCAAGAACTAATTTACCGTGTGGTATTTTCTGGGATATTGAAAATGTTGATGTTCCCAGGAATTGTGCTGCTGATGTAATTGCTCAAAACATTCGAGCAACCCTTGTTTTTCCAAACCAGTTGGTAGAACGTGAATTTTTTTGTGTTTGTAATGTTCATCAATTACCAAAGACAGTGGGAACATCGCTTGAATCAATTGGTGTTACAATTGTTCAACCATTTTACAACATCAAGGAAAATGCTGCTGATACCAAAATATTGTTACTTATTTCAAAATTTATCCAAAATTGGGGACGCAATGGATGTGCCATAGTTGTTGTGACTGGTGATTCAGACTTTCTTGACCCTTTACTAAAGCTTAAGTTAAACCATGACTTGACAGTTTACTTAATCCATCCAAAGCAATCATTTTCAAGAGAGTTACTGTGGTCAGCCGATTTCTCTTACCAACTAGATGGTGTTCTACTTATTGAAACTACACCAACTGCTGTTTTTAGAAGTCAAACTCGTTCTGGTTTTCTTAAAGTCTCTGATTTACCTCAAGATTCTGAAAGTCATAACAGAGTTCATGAGATAAACAGAAACTGTGCAAGATTATTTTATGGAAGTCGAGTTCTGAGAATCGCAAAAGGAACTATTTGGATTGGTTATACTAACCCAAGCCAACCAATGACGGAAAACGAATATAAAACCTTGACTAGTCTCAGGATTTTTGGTTTTTGCCCTAAATTTAGATTGGTAAACTTCTTGTGGCCTAATTTTTTCCCTAGACCTCACGATGTTCCTTGGAAAGGTGAAACTTCTACCCCAAGTGTTAACAAAACCCTTAAAAGCAAGGATAATCAAATTTCCATTGGTATGAAAGTGACCAGTTCGCACAGTCAAAATGCTAAAAAATCTCACAAGATTCCCAAGCCTAGTATTAATATGAATGTATCCGTACAAATATCTGAATCTTCGAAACCACGGAACTTTGAAAATCACCATAAATTTTCCAAGAAACCAGTTAATGAACAAAAGACTGACAGAAACGTTGCTCATATCAAACTTCCCAAAATGTTTCTCTCTTAAAATACCACTTTAATTAGACTCAAAAGGAACTTCAAGAGATTAAATCTCCATGAGATTAATTTGAGACACTTTTTGCTCATATATAATGGACAGACTGACCAATTCAACCATGATGGCGCTTTTCACTCCGACAAGTCTTCTGTTCAAATTGAATCATTCCTCAAGAATCAACATTTTCATTCATAAAACAATTAATCTGTTTGTTTGAACGACCAGAAGGAAAATGCTTGAACTTCTTCGGTCCCTTTTTAAAATAGTCATAAACCTCAGTGAATAGAGAAGTTCGTGCTTTTTTCTTTTCTTGTCGTTCAATCAGTCAGTTATTTGCTAAATTTATATTTCGCCAATAATTTTTGCTGATTATTTTTTTATCTAAAATTACGATGCTTGCATTCTATTCATTATTCGAAGCTATGCAAGTTCATCAAACCATTTATATTATGAATTAAAGACTAAATTATAAGACTTTAATTGCGTCAGGTTAGCAAAATAACAGGGTCAGAAATAAAATAGTCAAAGCTATGAGATTATTACAATATTTTAGTTGTAAAAACATAATTGACTGACTATGGCTTTTTGAAGCTTTCTTATTTTTTGAAATAAGCTTTTGTCTGTGGCCATTGAATTTGCATTGCTTTAAGATAATCTATTTTCGTTTAGCTTTTTCGATTCGATGTTAGCAAAAGTAAATAGAGGCTAAGCACTTGAAATCATATCAAAATAGCAATATAAATATTGGAATTTACCCACAAAGCGCTAACACGCCATTTTACGCAGTCCTGTTACTTTTAAATGTATGACTTCATAAATTAATTTCCAAATCATGTTATTGTGTATCATTTTAATTTCTTGAAACTTAATTATCTATTTATTATCAACCTTAAGAATGAATAGCAATGATACGTATACAAAAATGTCCAAACCCTGTGCGGTATTTTGGGATATTCAAAATGTTGGAGTACCAAAAGGACAATCAGTTACTTCCATCGTCAATCAGATTCGGTCAACTATAATTAAACCCTACAATTTAAGTGAAATCTTTTTCTTTTGTGCCTGTGATGTTCATAAATTACCTGCAAATGTTGGCCATTCATTAATAAATCTGGATGTTGATATTGTTCAAGCTTACAATGAAGTTAAAGATTCAGCTGATATTAAAATAATGGACTTAATGCAGAAGTTTGTTAAATTTTCTGGACAAGATTGTGCAATTATATTGTTAAGTGGTGATGCTGATTATTATGGTACTTTGATTGATCTGAAGAAGCTTTATAATGTATCAATTCATCTGGTTAGATTAGCTAATTCATGTTCACCTAAACTGGATCAAATAGCTGACTACACATTCATGTTGGCTAATGGTGTATTGAAGTCAATTAAATCAACTGGCAATCCAATGTGTTTCATTTCAATAAAAAACTATCCTCTTTCAGTGAACATCAGTCAAGTGGTTAATGAATTGAATGCTCAGGCCATTGGAAGTATTGGAAACAGTGCCATCATTTGTGGTAATTTAATTTGTATTGGATTTCCTTCTTTGAGCCTTGCTGAAAAGGCCTTCCAACAGCTAAATGGATTGCGATATCATGGACACTTTTTAAAGGCTGAATTGATAAACGATTCGCCTTTGACTGATATATTAAAAAGCATCAAGATTGAAAAGAGTAAACGATCTAAAGCTAATAAATGCTGTGAAGTTAAACAGTTGACATTCATCAGGATGCCCAATGCAAGCGATTCAGTTGATAACAGTAAATTCATCAAGTTTTGTGTCGCTTGTACTGCACCTACTGGAAGTCAATGTATTTTATCAAAAAAATCATCTCTTTGGGTTGTCTTCTCATTCAAATCTCATGCACAAGATTGTCTGTCAAAAGTTCAAATATTATATCCAGATGCAGTCATTTCTGAGCCACCTTCAGATCTGACTTTACCATGTTTAGATAATTCTTATACTGTTCAGTTTTGTGATGAACAAAATATTGTTTCTGATACACCAAAACCAAATGTACCAAGTAATACTGCTGTCCAGTGTCCACCGAACGTCAATTCCTTGAATAATACTTCAAATATGGAAGAAAAGGCACAGGAAACCGTCGTCCGAAATACTGAAGTGAAAACTCCATTGAAAGTGTCACCAGAAAAGGTATTGGATGCACGTTCAACCAGCCAAGTTAATCAATCATTTAACATCAAGTCTGAAAACAGTAATATTAAGGATAAAACCATCGATGAAATGGAACCATCTAAACCAGGAAGTGTCTTAAAGCACGAGCCACCTTCAGATCTGGCTAAATGTTTATATAATCCTTATGCTGTCCAGTTTTGTGATGAACCAAATATCGTATCTAAAGCCTCCAAACCAGATGTACCAAGTGATACTGCTCTTTATCCACCGAACGACTTGACTGCTCCTTGTGATCAGGTTGTCAATTTTTGGAATAATGCGGCAAAGATGGAAGAAAAAGCAAACAAGATTTTTATGCGAAAAACCGAAGGATCTGAATGTTCATTGAAAGTCAAAAAAGATAAAGCTTTAGGTGCACATTCATCAATCCAAGCTAATCAAGCTATTAACATTAAGTCTGAAAACAGCAGCATTGAGGATTCAATTATTGCTGAAGTCGAGCCATCTCAATCAGGAATTGTCACAAGAGATGAGCATTCTGTATCTAAAAACAAATCAAAAGCAAAATATGTTGTTGTTTTACGAGCGAAATAAAAGTTGACGTTCAGTAATTATATAGTGTAAAGAAATTTTGTGGATCGTGGTCGATTTTTCGTGTCACAAATCTCTTTTAAATTTTCACAATTAGTGAAATCTAGCGCTTTCTAATTGTAGAGAGAGGATACTCGAGATTCAAAGAAAATCTTCAGCTATAAACTAAGATGAGGCCATTTTCAATTTACGCGCCTTATCAAGATAAATTAATTAATCAGCAAATTTTATAATCAATTATGTATAGCTAAAATGGCTAAAACTTGTGCTGTGTTTTAAAATATTCAAAATTGATGTACAGTAACAAAATTACAATCAGTAGATTCCATGGTGAACCTGATTCGATCAACTGTATTTAAACTTTACAACTTAAATGAAATCTTCATTGTTGTCTGTGATGTTAATAAATTACCTGCAAATGTTTGCCATTCATTAGCAAATCTGAATGCTGATATTTTTCAAGCTTACAATGGGATCAGAGATTCCGCTGATATTAAAATAATGGACTTAATGCAGAAGTTTGTTAAATTTTCTGGACAAGATTGTACAATTATATTGTTGAGTGGTGATGCTGATTATTATGGTACTTTGTGTGATCTAAAGAAGCTTCATAATGTATCAATTCATCTGGTTAGACTACGCTTGATTCTTTCCACGTATATGAAGTATTTGACTAAACATTCGTATTAAATAATGTTGTATTAAAACCGATTAATCAACTGCTTTGCTAACTATACTAATTATATATGTTAATTTCACTGCTATGTCCTATCAGTCACTATTCTCTCACCATTGACATCAACTATGTTTTGACTTCTTCAACTAGCCAGATTGTTTCAAGTATGTGAAAGTTGCCGATGAAGGAAGCCCAGGCTTTTCCCGAGTGTCTGTACTTTTAAAAGTGCTGGCATCTATGTGAACTACAATTAAATTTTAAATTTTGTACAATTAGTACAATCTAGTGCTTTCCCCCAGTAAATAAGATTGAAGTAACATCTGTAATAAGAAACAACGAAGAGGTTATTTTCAAAAAGCCTCTTTTTTCATTAATCAAATTAATTGAGTAGTAAATTTCCATAATCAAATTTAGCTGCAATGGCTAAACCTTGTGCTGTGTTTTGGGATATTCAAAATGTTAATGTGCCGAAAGGAAAATCAGTTGATTTCATTGTGGACCTGGTTTGATCAGCTATAATTAAACCTCACAATTTAAATGAAATATTTTTCTTTTGTGTCTGTGATGTTCATAAATTACCTTCAAATGTTGGCCATTCATTAACAAATGTGGATTTTCAAGTTCATAATGGAGTTGCAGATTCAGCTGCTATTAAAATAATGGATTTGATGAGAAAATTCGTTGCAGTTGCTGGACCAGGTTGTACAATTATATTGTTAAGCGGTGATGCTGATTATTATGGTACTTTGACTGATCTGAAGAGACTTCACAACGTATCCATTCATCTTATTAGATTAGCTGATTCATTTGCATGCAAACTTGATCAGATATCTGACTACACATTCATATTGAACAATGGTGTATTAAAGCCGATTAAGTCAACTGCTTTACCAATGTATTTCATATCAATCAAAAACTATCCTCTGACATTTAATATCAATCGACTGATTGATGAATTGGATGATATGGACATTGAAAGCATTGCAAATAGTACCGTTTTTTGTGGTGATACAATTTGTCTTGGATTTCATACTTTGTGTGATGCTGAAAGTTCCATTGGACATTTAAATGAAACACAAAATGATGACGAAATTTTAGAGGCTGAATTGCTAGCAGACTCACCTCTAGCTGAAATATTAAAATGTATAAATCCTGTGCAGTCTAAAATCAAAAATGAAGCGAAACAATTAACATTCATCAAGATGAACAACTCAAATGAAGCCGATGATAGCAAAATTATCAAGTTTTGTATCGCTTGTACTTTAGAGTCAGGCAGTCAATGTATTTTATCCACAAAATCATATCTTTGGATTGTCTTTCTATTCAAATCTGATGCACAAAAGTTTTTACCAAAAGTTCAAATATTGTATCCAAAAGCTTTCATTTCTGAACCACCGATTGACTTGAAATCAAAATGTCTCAAAAATCCATACTTTGTTGAATCATGCGGAGAAATAGTCACAAATGGAGTGTCTTCTAATGTAACCAGCCGTGATGTTCACAATGATATTGATTGGAAGATATTCTTTCGATATGATTGTGATTTTATTCCCCCTAGGCCATATTACGAGCCAACCAAATGGTCACTGCTTTATAGTCTGTTCGAGAAATTATACGATTTGGGAGCGAAAAAGGTTATATTGGATGGAAATCTTTACTGTGTGCATTTCAACTCTGTGTCTGCTTATCAAGGAGCTTACGAAAAGCTAAGCTCACTTTATCTAGAACCTTTAGAGTCCGTGGACGCATCAGAAGCTCACAAACTGAAAGCTGCAAAGGAAATGACTCGATACTCTGGAATTCCTTGGTGTTTAAATGAACAGCTTGACTTATCTTGTCTTGTGATAAAAACTGATTCTCAGTTTCATGACCATTTTATGGATATCGACAAAAATATTTTAGGAAATCATGAATGCATCTTCGTTAAGTCTATTCCAGGAGAAATTTGGATTTGTTTTCCTGATGAACTTATCTGTAAAGATTCTGAGAAAACAGTAATGAGATTTTCAGCAATTCTCCAAAATAATGTCTCAATGGCTAAACCTTCAAACGAACTTTTGGAGTCCATCAATTTTCGAGATTTAGTTGGTGATGCTTATGATTTAGCATTTCTTTCAAATCAACTGGAAGATTTGGAGCCAATCAAAAGACCAAAAATCATAGAAAGAATAAAAATGCAACGAATACAAGAACAAGAATGCAATGGATCGATTTTCCACTTCAGCGTCCAGGGAACATTCTACGATCGGTGGTGGTTGAATAACTTAACGCTCGAACAAATCGTCAAAATTCTTGTAAATTTTAGCAAAGTTATTCCACTCGCTGCCACAGCATCGTATGAATCAGTCGATTTGATATATAATTCATGGCATGAAGCACACGCAGCTCGCCATTTCATGAATAAGTTGACCGCTGCGGAAGTTTCCTATTTTAGCGAATTTCGTGGAACAAGTAGTGTCCAACTGTCAGTACCTTCCAACTACTCTGAATACTATATCATCAACGACAAAAGGAAGGTTCTCGATAAGATTGTACAAAACAAAAGTATGGTTGATCAATTGGATTCAAATTCATCTACAGTTCAATCAACGACAGATATTGAAGTAAAATTGGATGAAGAAATGATGAAGAAAACACAAAATTTTTTCGTTATAACAACAAATTCTGGCTTTAAATTCACATCTGGAATGCTCTCAATAATCAAATTGAATTTGATACAAATGAACTGTCCAGTTTGCATTGCATTTGAAGATAAAATCTGGGTTACAGTTGACGATTTAGAGAAAGGAAAAAAGTTTAAAACTAGAATCGAACAGATTAAGTTCAAAATATTGCATGAATATGAAGATGATTTTGAAGTTGCAGTTGTAATGAAGTCCATCCAAGAAGTTCCACCTAAAGTTACAAAAATGCTGGCAAATAAATTGATGAATCCAAAAGAGAGCGTTAGGAATGTATACTTGAATTGTGATGTTTATCCACTTGGACACTTCAACTATAGTTACAGAAAAGCAGTTGGAATATCAACTAACCGATATTGTCAACTCAATGAGATGTATCCTCCGAAAAGCAGCTTCGATATTTCAATATAACATAACTAATGCCGGTACTTGTAATCAACTCTGTAAATAAAAATATTAAATTAACATAAGTAACTGAGTCAAGAGACTAAATCACTGACTTCAAATCAAATAAAAGGTAATTTTGTAATTTCGATAGTGATTTAATTTTTATTAGAATTGTACTAAATAGAATATATTTTACACGGATCGCAAAATTATAAAATTTGTAAAAATATTGGTAAATAAATTGATGAATCCGAAAATTGCGTTAGGAATGTATTTGAATTCTGATGCTTTTTGAATGTTGAACTCTGGGAATCAAAATATGTAATAAACATGTGCAAACAGACAGCGAGTTTATATCGATAGTTATTTATACTTAAAATTTACCGAGTAAAATTCAATAGAATAAATATTTTTTCAATTTTACAGATCGTTACCCACATAGGAACAGATTCAGTTTATGATAAGTTTTCTTCCTTATGGAACACCATTAAGCTATCAGTAAATTGTAACTAAGAACGTCTTTACATCGAGAGAAGGCACTATTCTTGGAATAAACCTAAATTCAATTTAAATCTTGAATGGCATACTTGGCGTTCGGATTGAATATCTCCCCTTATGAAAGTCTGCAGCTTTCAGACTCGTTGACCTGCATACCCTAAACTACCTCAAGCTACAAAATGGTTGTAACTACTTTTCACACGGACTTTCCTGATACATTGTATTATTATTTTAATACATCAAAGTTTAAAATGAAAGTGTTTAGACTTTTCCCGAGTGTCTGTACTTTTTAAAGTGCTGGCATCTATGTGAGATACAATTAAATTTCAAATTTTGTACAATTGGGCAAATCTAGCGCTTTACCCTTTTATTAATAGATAAGATTGAAGGCACATCTGTTATATGCACATCTAAGACAACGGCGAGTTTTTTCAATCAAAGCCTTCTTCTTTCATTAGTGAAATGGATTAAGCAGTGAATTTCTTTAATCAAATATATGTAATAGCTGCAATGACTAAACCTTGTGCTGTGTTTTGGGATATTCAAAATATCGATGTACCAAAAGGACAAACAGTTGATTCCATTGTGGACCTGATTCGATCAACTATAATTAAACCTTACAATTTGAATGAAATCTCTTTCTTTTGTGTTTGTGATGTTCACCAATTACCATCAAATTTTGGCCAGTCCTTAACAGCTCTTAATGTTGATATTGTCCAAGCTTATAATGGGATCAAGTATTCAGCTGATATTAAAATAATGGAATTAATTAGAAAATTCGTTAAAGTTGTCGGACAAGGCTGTACAATTATATTGTTAAGTGGTGATGCTGAATATTATGATGCTTTGAGTGATCTAAAGAGACTTCATAATATATCAATTTATCTTATTGGATTAGCAAATTCATGCTCACCTGAACTGGATAAAATATCTGACATCACATTCATATTGTCTAATGGTGTATTGAAGCCCGTTAAATCAACTGCTAATCCAAAGTATTTCTTATCAATAACAAATCAATATACACATGCAATCAACATCAAAGGATTGATGAATGATGTGAATGCTCTCGCCATTGGGAGCATTGCGAACAGTGCAATCCTTTTCGATAATTTAATATGCATTGGATTCGCGACTTTGTGGGATGCGAAAAGGGCCATTGAACAATTAAATGCATTTCGCTCAATATTTCGTAATGTTGAATTGATTTTAGACTCACCTCTAACTGAAATATTAAAATGTATAAAGCCTGTGCAGACAAAAAGCAATAATGAAGTGAAACAGTTAACATTCATCAAGATTAACAATTCTAGTGAAACCGATATTTGCAAAATGGTTAAATTTTGTATCGATTGTACAGCACAAGCAGGCAGTCAATGTATTTTATCCAGAAATTCTTCAAAATACCTTTGGATTGTCTTTTCATGCAAATCTGATGCACAAGATTGTCTTTCAAAAGTTCAAATTATGTATCCAGATGCAATCATTTCTGATCCACCGGTTGACTTGGCATTAAGTTGTCTAGAAGACCCATACTTTGTTGAATCATGCGAAGAAATAGATGAAAATGAAGTGCCTGAGCATAACGATGCTGTCAACTTTGATGTTAGTGATGGTACTGATTGGAAGATGTTCTTTCGATACAATTCTAATTTTATTGCTCCTATGCCATATTACGAGCCAACCAGATGGTCACTACTTTATAATCTGTTTGAGAAACTATACGATTTGGGTGCAAAAAAGGTTATATTCGATGGAAATCTTTACTGTGCTCATTTCGAATCTGATTCTGATTATCAAGAAGCTTTTGAAAATCTACGTTCACGTCATTTAGAACCATTAGAATCCGTGGATGCACCAGAAACCCGTCAACAGAAAGTTACAATGAAAATGAATCGATATTCTGGAATCCCTTGGTGTTTAAATGAACATCTTGACTTGTATTGTCTTGTGATAAAAGTTAAATCTCAGTTACATGACCATTTCATGGATATTGGCAAATATATTTTAGGAAATCGTGAATGCATCTTCATTAAATCAACTCCAGGAGAGATTTGGATTGGTTTTCCTGATGAACTTATCTGTGAAAATTCTATGAAAACTGTAGACGGATTTATAGCAAGTCTCAAGCAATCAAGTAATGCTTCAATGGCTAAACCTTCAAATAAACTTTTGGAGTCCATCAAATTCCATGATTTAGCTGGTGATGCTTATGATTTAGCATTTCTTTCCAGTCAGCTAGAAGGTTTGAAGACAACGCCAAGACCACAGATCATAGAACGAATAAGGATGCAACGGATGCAAGAACAAGAATGTAATGAATCCTATGTTTCCTATTTTACTGCCCATGGAACATATGATAACCGGTGGACTGATTACGGATTTCCATCCGAACAACTCGTCAAAGTTCTTGTAAAGTTTAGCAAAGTTATTCCACTGGCTGTCACTGTATCGTACGAGGAAGTCTATTTAATGTATAATTCATGGCATGAAGCGTATGTTGCTAGTATTTTCATCGAAAACTTGAGAAACAATGAAGTTCCCTATCTTGCTGCGTTTACTGGAGCAGGTGTTGTCGAACAGCACCAAATAGATTTACGTAAAACCTCTGAGTATTACATCATCAATGACAAACGGAAGGTTCTCGATAAGATTGTTCAAAACAAAAGTCTGGTCGATCAATCAGACTCAGATTCATCTACAGTTCAATCGACGACAGATATTGATGTATTAGATGAAGAAATGAAAATGAAACTAAAATACTCATTCGTTATAACAACTGAATCCGATTTTAAATTTACATCTGGAATGATCACAATAATCAAAATGAATTTGGTTCAAATGGGCTGTCCAGTTTGCGTTGACTTTGAAGATAAAGTTTGGGTTACAGTTGATGATTTAGAGAAAGGTAACAAAGCAAAAGCTAAAATTGAAAAGATAAAGTTCAAAATGTTACATGAATATGAAGATGATTTTGAAGTTGGAGTTGTAATGGAGTCCCTTCAAACAATACTAACAAAAGTTGGTAAAATGCTGGTAAATAAAATGATGAATCCAAAAAGGAGAGCTAGGAATGTATATTTGACTTCTGATGTTTTCCCTTTAGGACACTTCAATTATAGTTACAGGAAAGCAATTGGAATGTCGACAAGTCGATATTGTCAATTAACTGGGTCATTTAAATGAGATGTTTTATTTTTAATAAAACTTTAATGTAACAAAACTAATATTTTAATTTATTTTGGAAATAAAAATATTAAATGAACATTATTAACTGAGTTAAGAGACTGAATCGCTGACTTCAAATTAGATGCAAATCAACTTGATAGGCACATTGATAGTATCTTTTTATTTCACCCATATAGGAGAGATTCAGTTTATTAGGAGTTTTCCAGCTCATGTAAAATCATTACTTTGCGTCTGCATTACATATTTCCCCTTTCCCATTTTTCGTTAGATTAACCTTTGAAACCTTTTATGTAACTTTTCATTCACAACTCTTAAACTTTCAATCTGATTTCAAATTACTTACTCCTTACCTCCAAAATTAATTAGAATGGAGTTTATTGAGAATGAAGCTAATCAAAAAAGCAGTAGGAATAACAATCAATGAGTATGGTTAGTTAGATGATTCAACGGGATTCGTCCAGTTTATACTTCCGAGACAAAAGGTCAGAAGATCGATCAACAAAATCGATGGATGAAATATAATTCATTAGATTTCGATAAGTAAGTTTATGTTCAATAATTACAAAATCATTCCCATAAAGTCCACTAAGCTGGTTTTGTTTTGTTCATTGATTGGCTCAAATTTAACATCATTTTGCTCATTTTATGATATTCGTGATGGTACTGATTGGAATATATTCTGTAGCTAAAAACAATTCAAAAACGAAATATGTGGCTATTTTACGAGTGAAATAAAGGTTGACGTTCAATAATTATAGAGTGTAAATAAGCTTCGTCGATCGTGGTCGACTTTTCGTGGCACAAACCGCTATTACATTTTTACAATTAGTGAAATCTAGTGATTTCACACTTTCGATTTACGCGCCTTTATTAAGATCAATTAATCAAGCAATAAATCTTATAATTATTAATAGTTAAATGGCTAAGCCCTGTGCTGTGTTTTAGAATATTCAGAATTGATATTATAGAATGACAATTCATTGCTTCCATTGTGCATCTGATTCGATCACTATAACTTCAGCTGATATTAAAATATTGGATTGAATGAGAAGATTCATTACCAAAGAGTAACTTCCCAAAACTACGATCATAAAACCAAATCAAAGATATCAGACTTTATTAAAAATCCAGAATCAAACTAATCAAACGAATTATTTGAGAAGATGACCATTCTGTATCTGAAAAAATCCAAAGCTAAATGGATGACTGTTTTACGAACGAGCTAAAGGTTGAATAATAATTACAAATGGAAACAAATTTCGTAGAGTTGGCAAATATTTCCCTAGTGCACTAAATTGATTTTTTATTGATTGGATTGATGTTATCATTATTTTGTTACTCTTCGTCACACTGCTTTTCCCACGAACTTTCTTTATATTAGTATTTTAATACATTAAAGTTTAAAATGAAAGAGTTGAGACTTTTCCCGGCTTTTCGTACTTTTTAAAGTGCTGGCATCTATGTGAACTACAATTAAATTTTAAATTTTGTACAATTAGTCACATCTAGTTCCCTTCTTGTAAATAAGGTGAGAAGCAAAGAGTAAAGGAAGCCCTCTACTCTTTGATGAGAAGAAACATTTGCCTTAAGAAGCAATGAAGAGTTTGTTTTTCAATTTAAGTCTCCTTCTTTCATAAGTCAAATTAATTAAGCAGTGAATTTTTTTAATCAGATATATTAATCAAATTTATTAGATTAATAGCTGCAATGGCTAAACCTTGTGCTGTGTTTTGGGATATTCAAAATATCGATGTACCAAAAGGACAAACAGTTGATTCCATTGTGGACCTGATTCGATCAACTATTATAAAACCTTACAATTTGAACGAAATCTCTTTCTTTTGTGTTTGTGATGTTCACCAATTACCATCAAATTTTGGCCAGTCATTAACAGCTCTTAATGTTGATATTGTCCAAGCTTACAATGGAATCAAAGATTCAGCTGATATTAAAATGATGGACTTAATGCGGAAGTTTGTTAAATTTTCTGGACAAGATTGTACAATTATATTGTTAAGTGGTGATGCTGATTATCGCGGTACTCTGAGTGATCTAAAGAGACTTCATAATGTATCGATTCATCTGATTCGATTAGCAAATTCATGCTCACCTGAACTGGATAAAATGGCTGACTACACATTCATGTTGGCTAATGGTGAATTGAAGCTCGTTAAATCAAATGGTTCACCAAAGTATTTCATATCAATATTAAATCAATATACGAGTGCAAGCAACTTCAATGGATTGATGAAGGATGTAAATGCTCTCGCCATTGGGAGCATTGAAAACAGTGCAATCCTTTGCGGTAATTTAATTTGTATTGGATTCGCGACTTTGTGGGATGCGAAGAGGGCGATTGAACAATTGAGTGCATTTCGCTCAATATTTCTCGATGTTGAATTGTTAGTAGACTCACCTCTAACTAAAATTTTAAAATGTATTAAACCTAATGAAGATATGCAGACAAAAAGCAATAATGAAGTTAAACAATTAACATGTATCAAGATTAGCAACTCTAGTGAAGCCGATATTAACAAAATTATTGAATTTTGTATCGCTTGTACTACAGAATCAGGCAGTCAATGTATTTTATCAAGGAAATCATATCTTTGGATTGTCTTTGCATTCAAATCTGATGCACAAGATTGTCTCTCGAAAGTCCAAATAACGTATCCAGATGCAATCATTTCTGATCCACCCGTTGACTTGACATTAAGTTGTTCCAAAGACCCATACTTTGTTGAATCATGCGAAGAAATAGATAAAAATGAAGTGCCTGAGTCTAACAATGCGTCCAGCGCTGATGTTCGTGATGGTACTGATTGTAAGATGTTCTTTCGATACAATTCCAATTTTATTGCTCCTTTGCCATATTATCAACCATCCAAATGGTCGCTACTATATAACCTTTTTGAGAAACTATACGATTTGGGAGCAAAAAAGGTTATATGTGATGGAAATCTTTACTGTGTTCATTTTGATTCTGTGTCTGCTTATCAAGGTGCTTTTCAAGAGCTGAGCGTACGTTATCTAGAACCTTTAGAATCCGTGGACGCACCAGAAACTTTTCAACAGAAAGTTACAATGAAAATGAAACGATATTCTGGAATTCCTTGGTGTTTAAATGAACAGCTTGACTTGCATTGTCTAGTGGTAAAAATGAAATCTCAGTTACATGACCATTTTATTGATATTGGCAAAAACATTTTAGGAAATCGAGAATGTATCTTCATTAAATCAACTCCAGAAGAGATTTGGATTGGTTTCCCTGATGAGCTTATCTGTGAAAATTCTAAGAAAACAGTAGACGGATTCATAGAAAGTCTCAAGCTCGAAAATAATGTCTCAATGGCCAAACCTTCAAAAGAACTTCTGGAGTCCATCAATTTCCAAGATTTAGCTGGTGATGCTTATGATTTAGCATTTCTTTCAAGTCAACTAGAAGATTTGAAGCCAATCAAAAGACCACACATCATTGAACGAATAAGAGTCCAACGAATGCAAGAACAAGAGTGTAATGAAGCGGTTTTCCATTTTACTGCCCATGGACATTTCGGTAACACGTGGTCTGAGTTAGACTTTCCATACGAAAATATCGTCAAAATTCTTGTAAAGTTTAGCAAAGTTATTCCACTCGCAGCCACAGCAGCACATGATGAAGTCAAATTGATCTATAATTCATGGCATGAAGCATATGCTGCTAGTATTTTCATCGATAAATTAAGACACGATGAAGTTCGGTATTTTGATTCGTTTTTTGGAGCAAGTCTTGTCGAACAGCAACAATTAGACTGTCATAAAATCTCTGATTATTATATCATCGACGACAAACGAAAGGTCCTCGAAAAGATTGTACAAAACAAAAGTCTGGTCGATCAATCAGACTTATATTCATCTACAGTTCAATCGACGACAGATATTGATGTATCAGATGAAGAAATGAAAATGAAACTACAACACTTATTCACCATAACAACCAATTCTGGATTTAAGTTTACATCTGGCATGATCTCAATAATCAAAATGCATTTGGTATCGATGGACTGTCCGATTTGCATTGAATTTGAAGATAAAATTTGGGTTGCAGTTGATGATTTAGAGAAAGGGAACAAAGCAAAAGCTAGGATCGAACAGATTAAATTCAAAATATTAGATGAATATGACGACGATTTTCAAGTTGAAGTTGTAATGGAGTCGATCCAAAAAAGTCCACCAAAAGTTACAAAAATTCTGGCAAATAAATTGATGAATCCAAAAACAAGCGTTAATAATGTATACTTGAATTGTGATGTTTACCCATTAGGGCACTTCAACTATAGTTACAGAAAAGCAGTTGGAATGTCAATAAGCCGATATTGCCAGTTAAATGTATGAAAAATATTAGAATCATATCCAATAAAATAAAGTTTTGTACAATTTTACCCAATGCAATTAGTCCCAAGTAGTCCAACAGAAGTTGCTAAAATGCTGGTGATGGTGATTTAATCAGTACTAAGTGATTCAGCAAACGTTGTTAGTATGTTTGCAAATAAATGTTTTTACAATTACAATTTAATTCAATCTAATTTATTAAAACTTTTAACTCAAATTCTGAAAAAATCAATATTAAGCATTCAATATAGTAAGTCATATATTGTATCGAGCCATCTCAATCAGGAATTTTTACAAAAGATGAACATTCTGTATCTAAAAACAAATTAAAAAGCGAAATATGTGGCTGTAGAGTAGAGTGTGAATTATAGAGTGTAAATGAACTTCTCGATTGTGGTTTATTTTTCGTGGCACAAACCGCTATTACATTTTTACAATTAGGGAAATCTAGCGCTTTCACACTCTCAATTTACGCGCCTTTATTAAGATCAATAAATTAAGCAATAAATCTTATAATTATTAATAGTTAAATGGCTAAGCCCTGTGCTGTGTTTTAGAATATTCAGAATTGATATTATAGAATGACAATTCATTGCTTCCATTGTGCATCTAATTAATTCACTATAACTTCAGCTGATATTAAAATATTGGATTGAATGAGAAGATTCATTAATCTTTGGTTTCCCTGTTATTTGTATACTTTTTCAAGTGCTGTCATCTATGTGAACAACAATTAAATTTTCATTTTGTTCAATTAGTCACATCTAGTGTTTTCCCTCTGCAGATGAGATTGTCAGAGTATCTGTTATGACTTATAAGAAGCAACGAAAGAGTTGTTTTTCAATTTAAGCCTCTTCTTTCATCTATAAAAATTAAATAAGTAGTGATATTTTAATCAAATATAGCTGCAATGGCTAAACCTTGTGCTGTGTTTTGGGATATGCAAAATATTCCTGTGCCGAAAGGAAAATCAGTTGATTTCATTGTGGACCTGGTTCGATCAGCTATTATAAAACCTTACAATTTAGATGAAATCTTTTTCTTTTGTGTTTGTGATGTTCATAAATTACCTGCAAATATTGGCCATTTATTAACGAATCTCGATTTTCAAGCTCACAATGGAATCAAAAATTCAGCTAGTATCAAAATAATGGATTTGATGAAAAAATTTGTCGCATTTGCTGGACAAGATTGTACAATTATATTGTTAAGTGGTGAAGCTGCATATTATGATGCTTTGAGTAATCTAAAGAAACTTCATAATGTATCGATTCATCTTATTGGATTAGCTAATTCATTTTCACCTAAACTGGTTCAAATAGCTGACAACACATTCATATTGAATAATGGTGTACTAAAGCCGATCAAATCAACTGGTTCTCCATCGTATTTCATATCAGTCAAAAACTATCCTTCGTCAATAAGTATCAAACAAGTGATGGGTGAGCTGAATGGTCTTGCCATTGGAAGTATTGGAAACAGTGCCATTCTCTACGATTGTTTGATTTGCATCGGATTTCCTACTTTGTTCAATGCTGAAAAAGCCGTTGAAAAATTGAATGGATCTGAATATCATGGAAACATTTTAAAAGTTGATTTGATACCAGATTCACCTTTAGATGAAATTTTGCAATATATTGATCCTAGTGTTACTGTGCAAGCTAAAAGTAATAACGAAGTGAAACAATTAACATTCATCGAGATGAAAAACTCAAATGAAGCAGTCGATATTGGCAAAATTATTAAGTTTTGTATCGCTTGTACTTCACAATCAGGCAGTCAATGTATTTTATCAAAAGAATCATATCTTTGGATTGTCTTTTCATGCAAATCTGATGCCCAAAATTTTCTGCCAAAAGTTAAAATAATGTATCCAGACGCAGTCATTTCTGAACCACCGATCGGCTTGACATTAGACTCTCTTGAAAACTCATACTTTGTTGAATCATGTGAAGAGATAGCCACTGATGAAGTGCCATCCTGTCTTATCAGCCTACATGGTTCCGATGATACTGATTGGAAGATATTCTTTCGATACAATGCTAATTTTATTGCTCCTTTATTATATTATAAACCAACCAAATGGTCGCTACTTTATAATCTGTTTGAGAAACTATACGATTTGGGAGCAAAAAAGGTTATATGTGATGGCAATCTTTACTGTGCTCATTTCGACTCTGCTTCTGATTATCAAGATGCTTTTGAAAAGCTACGTTCACGTTACCTCGAACCTTTAGAATCCGTGTACGCAGCAGAAACTCGCAAAAAGAGAGTGACAATGAAAATGAATCGATACTCTGGAATCCCTTGGTGTTTCAATGAAAAGCTCAACTTATCTTGTCTTGTGGTAAAAATTGAATCTCAGTTGCATGACTTTTTTATGGAGATCAGCAAAAGTACTTTAGGAAATCGTGAATGTATCTTCATCAAATCTATTCCAGGAGAAATTTGGATTGCTTTTCCTGATGAACTTATCTGTAAAGATTCTGAAAAAACAGTAAAAGGATTTTCAGCAAGTCTCAAGCTTGAAAATAATGTCTCAATGGCTAAACCTTCAAAGGAACTTCTGGAGTCCATCAATTTCCGAGATTTAGCTGGTGATGCTTATGATTTAGCATTTCTTTCGAGTCAACTTGGAAGCTTGAGTACAATTACAAGACCACACATCATAGAGCGAATAAGAATGCAACGAATGCAAGAATTCAATGGTTCAGTTTTCCACTTTACTGTTCATGGAAAATTCAGTAATAGGTGGTTTCTGCACGCATTACCACTCGAAATTATCATCAAAATTTTTGTTAAGTTTAGCAAAGTTATTCCACTCGCTGCCACAGCATCGTATGATAAAGTCCATTTTATGTATAATTCATGGCATGAAGCCCACGCCGCTAGTCATTTCATCGATAACTTGAGGCACGCTGAAGTTCCCTATTTTAAGGAGTTTGATGGAACAGGACCTGTCGAAGAGCAACAGTTGGACTGTTTAATCATCTCTGAGTATTATATCATCAATGACAAACGGAAGGTTCTCGATAAGATTGTACAAAACAAAAGTATGGTTGATAAATTAGATTCAAATTCATCTACAGTTCACTCGACGACAGATATTGAAGTAAAATTAGATGAAGAAATGAAAATGAAACTACAATATTTATTCGTTATAAAAACTCATTCTGGATTTAAATTCACATCTGAAATGATCACAATAGTCAAAATGAATTTGATACAAATGGATTGTCCAGTTTACATCGAATTTGTAGATAAAATTTGGGTTGCATTTGATGATTTAGAGAAAGGAAAAAAAGCAAAAGCTAGAATTGACCACATTAAGTTCAAAATGCTACATGAATATGAAGATGATTTTTATGTTGGAGTTCTAATGGAGTCTATCCAAAAAAGTCCATCAAATGTTACAAAAATGCTTGCAAATAAATTGATGAATCCAGTAACAAGTGCTAAGAATATATACTTGAATTCTGATGCTTATCCACTTGGACACTTCAATTACAGTTACAGAAAGGCAGTTGAAATGTCGACGAGCCGATATTGTCGATTAAATGGTTCTGTTCCATCTTAAAACATAAACAACTTTACCAACATTTTCGATATTTTAATATAAACTAAATTTTTTTTGTAATTATTATATTATACCTCTGGAAATAAAAATATTGAATAAACATAAACATGAGTTAAAAGACTGCAAGTCAAAGAAATGTGATTTAAATCGCATAGGGAGAGATTCAGTTTATGAGGAGTTTTCCTTCTTATGAGACACCATTAAGCTTTTAGTAACTTTTGACTTCGAAAGTCTTAACAGCGAGAGAAAGTATTATTCCGGGAATAAACCTGAATTCAATTTGACTTGGAATCTAAATTATAAAATTGATTTACCCAAATGGTATATTTGGCGTCTGGATTGAATATTTCCTTTTATGGACATCCGCAATTTTCCAACTCGTTCACTTGACTACACTACCTCCAACTACTTAATAATGCAATAACACAATACGATGATAAAAATGTGCCATTTTTCGTTAGGTTAACCTTTGAAACCTTTTATGTAACTTTTCATTCACAACTCTTTAACTTCCAATCTGATTTCAAATTACTTACTCCTTACCTCCAAAATCAATTAGAATGGAGTTTATTGAGAATAAAGCTAATCAAAAAAGCAGTAAGAATAACAATCAATGAGTATGGTTAGTCAGATGATTCAACGGGAAGCGTCCAGTTTATACTTCCAAGACGGAGACAATAGGTCAGAAGATCGATCAACAAAATCGAAGGATGACATCTAATTCATTAGATTTCGATAAGTAGGTTTATGTCCAATAACTGCAGTTGGACAGAAACATTCCCTTTGATAACATAATTGGGTAATTGTTTACAATGAAGGAGTTGAGACTTTTCCCGAGTGTCTTTACCATCCGAGTGCTGGCATCTATGTGAACTACAATTAAATTTTGAATTTTGAACAATGGGTCAAATCTGGTGCTTTCCCCTTTTAGATAAGAATGAAGAAACATCTGTTAAAAAAACAATGAATAGATCGTTTTTTCAATAGTGGTGTACGATATTGAAAAAAAATATTTATCGAAGAGCACAATATTATTGCAAGGAATATCGAATATATTGCAATATTAAAATCGAAGCAATATTTAGAAATAATATCTAATATCGACGAAATATCGCTACTTTTACAATATTTTCATAGTAACAAGTTGAGATTCACGGTCAGCTTGATTTATTGAATGAAATTTCTAGCAAGTTAATACAAAGAAATGACAAGTTAAAGGTCTAAAAATGCACAGAAAAAAGTAACACTTTAATTTCACTTCCGAGAAGTTTGAATTTGGCCATTAATTAACGTTTAAAAGCAAAAGTTTAGCTAATTTGAATATTCGATATATTGTAAAAAATATCGATAAATATCGAGAGAGAAATATCGAATATTATTGCTCAAACAATAATATTGGTACATCACTATTTTTCAATCAAAGCTTTCTTCTTTAATTAGTCAAATTAATTAAGTAGTGAATTTTTATAGTCAATTTATTAATAGCTGCAATGACTAAACCTTGTGCTGTGTTTTGGGACATTGAGAATATCGATGTACCAAAAGGACATACAGTTGCTTCCATCGTCAATCTAATTAGATCAGCTATAATTAAACCCTTCAATTTGGAGGAAATATTTTTCTTTTGTGTTTGTGAACATGAATTACCATCATATATTGGTCAGTCATTAACAGCTCTGGATGTGAATATTATTCAAGCTTATTATGGAGACAAGGATTCAGCTGATATTAAAATATTGGATTTGATACGAAAATTTGTTAAATTTTCTGGACAAGATTGTACAATTATATTTTTGAGTGATTATGCTGATTGTTACAGTACTCTGAGTGATGATGATAATTATGACCGCACTTTGAGTGATCTAAAGAAGCTTCATAATGTATCGATTCATTTGATTAGATTAGCTAATAAAACATGCTCATCTAACCTGGACCAGATAGCTGACTACACATTCATGTTAAATGATGATGTACTAAAGCCAGTATTAAAGCCAGTTAAATCAACTGGTTCACCAATGTACTTCATTTCAATCAAAAACTTTCCTCTAATATTCAACATCAATCAATTGATGGATCAATTAAATACTCAGACCATTGGAAGTATAGTAAACAGTGCCATCCTTTACAGTAAAACAATTTGTATCGTATTTCTTACGGGTTCTCGAGAAGATTGTACAAAACAAAATTCTGGTGGATAAACTAATAGTTTCAAATGGAACAGTTCAATCGACAGCAAATATTTGTGTATTAGAGGAAGAAATGACAAAGAAACTACAATATTTATTCGTTATTACAACAAATTCTGAATTTAAATTCACATCTGGAATGATCTCAATAATCAAATTGAATTTGGTTCAAAGGGATTGTCCAGTTTGCATTGAATTCGAAGATAAAATTTGGGTTGCATTTGATGATTTAGAGAAAGGAAAAAAAGTAAAAGCTAGAATTGATCACATCAAGTTCAAAATGCTACATGAATATGAAGATGATTTTGATGTTGGAGTTGTAATGGAGTCTATCCAAAAAAGTCCACCTGAAGTTACTAAAATGCTGGCAAATAAATTGATGAATCCAAAAAGAAGCGTTAGGAATGTATACTTGAATTCTGATGCTTATCCACTTGGACACTTTAACTACAGTTACAGAAAAGCAGTCGGTATGTCCATCAGCCGATATTGTCAATTAAATGATTCGTTTAAATGAAATTGCATTCAAAATACACCGTTCAACAGATGTAATCCGAATGAAATGCTTTTCTTTTTTTTGTTGATGTTAAAAATTATCTACAGAAAGACAAAAACACTTACGAAGTCGAATAAATTAAAATGGTTATTTATATTTTTTGATATGATAGCATTCAGCATATTCATCAATCAAAGTTGATCAGACTTTACCTCAAACTCATCAGTATTAAGAATACAATTATTGATGAAGTTGAACCGTCTCAATCAGCAGTTGTATCTAAAACAAATAAAAAACGGAATGGGTAGTTGTTTTACGAGCGAGATAAAGTTTGCCGTTCAATAATTACAGTTGGACAAAATCATTCTCCTGTAGTCTACTAAACTGATTTTGTTTTGTCTATCGATTGGATCAATGATAACATCATTTTGCTCCTTCTGTAACGTTGCTTTTCACACCAAGTTTCTTAATACAGCATAGAAAATAAAGTTGTACCATGTTTTTGGTATCTTCGCGCCAGCAACTTTAATTCAAAAACACAGTCTATCGCTAAAAAATTTTGAAAGGGATCCAAAATAATATGTGTTGAGAAGAAAAACCACGAACTGTAAGAAGCGGCGGCAATAGGTAGCACCTTTTCCAATAAAAAGAGAGGAATGGGTAGTGGATATATGGACGCCCTGAAGTGCAACTAGTTAAGCTTAACGGGAAGGTGAAAACCTAAGC
>NW_015449940.1:471348-534952 GCF_000239435.1 Tetranychus urticae | reverse complement strand
TTCCAACTTTATTTTCTATGCTGTATTAACATTAAAGTTTAAAATGAAAGAGTTGAGACTTTTCCCGGCTTTTTGTACTTTTCAAGTGCTGACATCTATGTAAACTACAATTAAATTTTAAATTTTGAACAATTAGTCACATCTAGTGCTTTCCCCTTGTAGATAAGATTTAACAACACGCGGTCAAAAGCAAAGAGTAAAGCAAGTGCTTTCCTGTTTTCAATTTAATCCTTTTCTCTCGTGGATCACAATTAATTAAGCAGTAAATTTTTATAACTAAATTTAGCTGCAATGA
Source organism: Tetranychus urticae (assembly GCF_000239435.1). The sequence goes on along the minus strand of NW_015449940.1, from coordinate 534,657 downwards.
CGAAACATCTGTTATAAGAAACAATGAAGAGATTGTTTTTCAATTAAAGCCTTCATATTACATTAGTTAAATAATTTAAACAGTGATTTCTATAATCAAATATAGCTGTAATGGCTGAACCATGTGCTGTGTTTTGGGATGTTCAAAATGTTAATGTGCCGAAAGGAAAATCAGTTGATTTCATTGTGGACCTGGTTCGATCAGCTATTATAAAACCTTACAATTTAGATGAAATCTTTTTCTTTTGTGTTTGTGATTTTCGTAAATTATCTTCCAATATTGGCCATTCATTGACGAATCTGGATTTTCTAGCTTATGATGGATTTAAGGATTCAGCTGATAACAAAATTATAGATTTAATGCGAAAATTTGTAAAATTTGCTGGACAAGATTGTACAATTATATTGTTAAGTGGTGATGGCGATTATCATGGTACTTTAAGGGATCTAAAGAAGCTTCATAATGTATCGATTCATCTTATTGGATTAGCTGATTCATTCTCATCTAAACTGGTTCAAATAGCTGACAATTCATTCATATTAAATAATGGTCTATTGAAGCCAGTTAAATCAACTGGTTCACCATCGTATTTCATATCAATATTGAATCAATATTCTGCAGTTAACTTCAATGAATTGGCGAATGAATTGAATGCTCTCGCCATTGGCAGTATTGAAAACAGTGCCATCCTTTGTGATAATCTAATTTGTATTGGATTTCCGACTATGTGGAATGCTGAGCAAGCTATCAAACAATTACATGGTTTCGTGGACGCTTTTTAAAGGCTGAATTGATAGTCAATTCAACTTTAAATGAAATATTAAAATTTATCAAACCTAATGCGGATATTCAGACTAAAAGCAATAGCGAAGTGAAACAATTAACATTCATCAAGATGAGCAATTCTTATGGAGCTGATAATATTAAAATGATCAAGTTTGGTACCGCTTGTAATGTACAATCAGGCATTCAATGTATTTTATCAAGTGAATCTTTTCTTTGGATTGTCTTCTCATATGAATCTGATGCACAAAAGTTCCTGCCAAAAGTTAAAATAATGTATCCAGATGCAGTTATTTCTGAACTACCAATTGATTTACTATCAAAATGTCCTAAAAACTCATACACTGTTGAATCATGTGAAGAAATGGTCGCAAACAGAGTGCCTTCTAGTGTAGCCAGCCTTGATGTTCTTGATGATACGGATTGGAATATATTCTTTCGATATAATCCTGATTTTATTGTTCCTGTGTTAAATTACGAACCAACCAAATGGTCACTACTTTATAATCTGTTCGAGAAACTATACGATCTGGGAGCAAAAAAGGTTATATTTGATGGAAATTTTTATTGTGCTCATTTCGAATCTGATTCTGCTTATCGAGATGCTTTCGAAAGAATACGATCACGTTATTTAGAGCCTTTAGAATTCGTTCCCTTATCCGAGATTCGCAACAAACAAAGATTTAAAGAGAAAATGGATCAATATAAACATGATATTCCTTGGTGTTTAAATGAACAGCTTGGCTTATGTTGTCTTTATTTAGATATAAAATCTTCTTTGCATGACCATTTTATGGAAATCAGTAAAAATATTTTAGGAGATCGTGAATGTATTTTCATCAAATCAACTCAAGGAAGAATTTGTATTGGTTTTCCTGATGGAGTTATTCGTAAATCTAAAGAAATACGTGAATTTTTAGAAAGTTTCAAGATACCAAATGGATTCCCAATTGCTAAACCTTCAAATAAACTTCTGAAGTCCATCAGCTTCCGAGATTTAGCTGGTGATGCTTATGATTTAGCATTTCTTTCGAGTCAATTAGAAGATTCGAAGCCAATCACAAGAACACAAATCATGAAACGAATAAGACTGCAACGAATGCAAGAACAAGAATGCAATGAAACGATTTCCCAGTTTATAGTTTTTGGAAAATTCTGTGATCGATGGGATTCAGCTTTATTATCACTTGAACAAGTTGTGAAAATTTTTGTAAAACTTAGCAAAGTTATTCCACTGGCTGTCGCAGCAACGTATAATATGGTAAATTTAATGTATAATTCATGGCATGAAGCACACGCTGCTCAACACTTCATCAATAGCTTTCCACCCGATGAAATTCCCTATTTTAGGAAGTTTGAAGGCACAAGCCATGTCCAACAGTCATCATATTCACAAATCTCTAACTCCCTGTATTATATCATCAACGACAAACGGAAGGTTCTCGAGAAGATTGTACAAAACAAAAGTCTAGTGGATAAACTAGATTCAAATTTATCTACAGTTCAATCGACGACAGATGTATTAGATGAAGGAATGATAAAGAAACTACAATATATATTTGTTATAACAGTCAATTCTGATTTTAAGTTTACATCTGGAATGATCTCAATGATCAAAGTGAATTTGATTCAAATGGATTGTCTAGCTTGCATTGAATTTGAAGATAAAATTTGGGTTGCATTTGATGATTTAAAGAAAGGAAACAAAGCAAAAGCTAATATTAACAAGATTAAGTTCATATTGTTACACGAAAAAGATGAAGATGATTTTGAAGTTGGAGTTGTTATGGAGTCCATCCAAAAAAGTCCGCCAATAGTTACTAAAATGCTCGCAAATAAATTGATGGATCCAAAAACGAGCCCTAGGAATATTCATTGGAAATCTGACCCTTTTCCACTTGGACACTTCAATTATAGTTATCGAAAAGCAGTTGGAATGTCGACCAGTCGTTATTATTCTTTAATAAATGCATAAACAATATTAGAATTATTTTGAATAAAATAAATTTTGTTTAATTTTATTCGGATTATTACTCAGACAGGGAGAGATTCACCTCATGAAAGTTTTTCACCTTATGGAACATCAACGAGAGAAGGTATTTCGCGCTGAAACATAAATTGATTTACTTAGTTGGTATAATGGTCGTCCGGATTACACATACGTCGACTTATGAGCGTCCATCACTAGCAAACTCGTTGACCTGAATACACTTGACTACCTCAAACTACACAATAATGTAAAATCACAACTAAATAATAAAAATTTGTCAATTTTTGTTAGGTTAGCCTTCGACAGTCTTTTCGCTCCAAATTCTTTCTATTTTATGTAACTTTTCCTTCACCAATCTTAAACTCTCAATTCGACATCAAATAACTTGCTCATTTAGGAAACCTTCATTGTTTTTTATGAAAAAGCAATTATAATGGAATTTACTGACAATTAATAAATATAATCAAAAAAGCAGTTTGAATATGAATCAATGAATATGGCTAGTTAGATGATTCAGCCTGAGTCTTCCAATTTATACTTCCAAGACGGAGACAATAGTACTATTTTAGACGATCGATTTATGAGAAGTTTACCTCCTTATGGAACACCATTAAGCTATCAGTAAATTGTAACTACGAACGTCTTTGCATCGAGAGGAGGTACTATTTCTGGAATAAACTTAAATCCAATTCTAATCAAAATCTGAATTATATAATAAAATTGAATTGGATGGGTCAATATTGAATATTTTCCCTTACTAACGTCTGCAACTTTCAAAATCGTTGACCTGAATAATAATGTAATAATAATGTACAAACAATAATGTAATACCAGTAATGTACAATTAGATGGTAAAAATGAAAAAACAAAAGCTAGAGTTGGAAAAAATCTTTCCGCTAAAGTCCACTAAACTGATTTTGTGGGTTTGATTAATTTTATAACATTATTTGCTTCTTTTTGTAAGGCTGCTTTTTAGTAAAAAGTTTTTACCCTGACTTTTTATACATTGAAAGAGTTGAGACTTTTCCCGGCTTTTTGTACTTTTTAAAGTGCTGGCATCTATGTGAATTATAACTAAATTTTAAATTTTGAACAATTAGTCACATCAAGTTCATCCGCCTTGTAGATGTAAAGAAACATGTGTTATAAAAAGTAATTTAGAGTTTGTTTTTCAATTAAAGTCTCCTTCTTTAATTAGTCAAATTAATTAAGCAGTGAATTTTTGTAATCAGATATATTAATAGCTACAATGACTAAACCTTGTGCTGTGTTTTGGGATATTCAAAATATCGATTTACCTAAAGAACAAACAGTTGATTCTATTGTGAGCCTTATTCGATCAGCTATAATTCAACCTTACAATTTGAATGAAATCTTTTTCTTTTGTGTTTATGATGCTCATAAATCACCTGCAAATTTTGACCATTCATTGACAAATCTGGATTTTCTATCTTACAATGGAATCAAAGATTCAGCGGATATGAAAATTATAGATTTAATGCGAAAATTTGTTAAAGTTGCTGTACAAGATTGTACAATTATATTATTAAGTGGTGATGGCGATTATTATGGTACTTTGATTGAATTAAAGAAGCTTCATGATGTAACCATTCATGTTATTAGATTATCTGCTTCATGTTCACCTAACCTGGATCAAATAGCTGACTACACGTTCATGCTGGATAATGGTGAATTGAAGCCCGTCAAAGCCACTGCTAATCCAACATATTTCATATCAATATTGAATCAATATTCTGTAAACAACTTCAATCAATTGGCGAATGAATTGAATGCTCTAGCCGTTGGGAGTATTGAAAACAGTGCCATTCTTTGCGGTAATTTAATTTGCATTGGATTTCCTACTTTGTGGAATGCTGCGCAAGCTGCCGAACAGTTAAATGGATCACAGTTTCATGAACACTCTTTAAAAGTTGAATTGGTAGTAGACTCGCCTTTAACAGAAATATTAAAGTGTATAAAGCCTAATGTTGATATGCAGGCTAAGAGCAATGAGGAAGTGAAACAATTAACATTCATCAAGATGAACAACTCTAATGGAGCTGATATTATCAAAATGATCAAGTTTTGTATCGCTTGTAATGTACAATCAGGCAGTCAATGTATTTTGTCAAGTGAATCTTTTCTTTGGATTGTCTTCTCATACGAATCTGATGCACAAAAGTTTTTGCCAAAAGTTAAAATAATGTATCCAGATGCAGTTATTTCTGAACTACCAACTGATTTACTATCAAAATGTTCCAAAAGCTTATACACTATTGAAACATGTGAAGAAATTGTTACAAATGGAGCGCCTACTAGTGTAGCCAGCCTTGATGTTCGTGATGATACTGATGGGAATATATTCTTTCGATATAATGCTGATTTTATTGTTCCTGTGTTAAATTACGAACCAACCAAATGGTCACTACTTTATAATCTGTTTGAGAAACTATACGATTTGGGTGCGAAAAAGGTTATATTTGATGGAAATTTTTATTGTGCTCATTTTGACTCTATGTCTGCTTATCAAGAAGCTTTTGGAAGAATACGCTCACATTATTTAGAACCTTTAGAATTCGTTCCCTCATCTGAGATTCCCAGCAAAAAAGATGTTAAAGAGAAAATGCATAAATATAAACATGGTACCCCTTGGTGTTTAAATGAACAGCTTGACTTAAATTGTATTTATTTGCAAATTAAATCTCATTTGCATGACCATTTCATGGATATCGCCAAAAATATTCTAGGAAATCGTGAATGTATCTTCATCAAATCAATTACGTCGCGATGCGGTAATTATAATTACGATAAAATTTGGATTGGTTTTCCTGATGAAACTATCCTTGATAAATCTAAAGAAATAGTTCGTGGATTTTCAGAAGGTCTCAAGCAATCAAGAGATATTTTTGTGTGTAAACCTTCAAAGGAACTTCTGGAGTCAATCACTTTCCGAGATTTAGCTGGTGATGCTTATGATTTAGCATTTCTTTCGAGTCAACTAGATTTAAAGCCAATCAAAAGACCAAACATCATAGAACGAATAAGGCTGCAACGAATGCAAGAACAAGAATGTAATGAAACGCTTTTCTACTTTTGTTTGGGTGGACAATTCTATGATCGAGGGGATTTTAAATTATTATCACTTGAACAAATCGTTAAAATTTTTGCAAAACTTAGCAAAGTTATTCCATTAGCTGCCAAAGGATCGCATGATCAAATCACTCTAATATATAATTCATGGTATGAAGCACATGCTGCTCACCATTTCATCGCTAACTTACCAAAAACTGAGATTCCCTATTTCCGAAAGTTTGATGGCACAAGCTCTGTCTCACAGTTAACAGGTTCATGCACCTCTGAGTATTATATCATCAACGACAAACGAAAGGTTCTCGAAAAGATTGTACAAAACAAAAGTCTGGTTGATAAACTAGATTCAAATTCATCTAAATTTCAATCGACGTCAGATATTGATGTATTAGATGAAGAAATGATAAAGAAACTACAATATTCATTCGTTATAACAACTGATTCTGAATTCAAATTCACATCTGGAATGATCTCAATAATCAAAATGAATTTATTAAGAATGAACTGTCCAGCTTGCATTGAATTTGAAGATAAGATTTGGGTTGCTGTTGATGATTTAGAGAAAGGAAAAAAAGCAAAAGCTGAAATTGAAAAGTTCAAGTTCAAGTTATTACACGAAAATGATGAAGAAGATTTTCAAGTCGGAGTTGTAATGGAGTCCATCCAAGAAAGTCCACCAAAAGTTACTAAAATGTTGGCTAATAAATTGATGAAGCCAAAAACAAGCGTTAAGAATGTATACTTGACTTCTGATGCTTTTCCACTTGGACACTTCAATTATAGTTACAGAAAAGCAGTTGGAATGTCCGCCAGCCGTTATTATTGTCTATTCAATACATAAATCATATTAGAATTATATTGAATAAAGTAAATTTTGTTTAATTTTATGGATCATTAATCTATGGGAGAGATTCAGTTTATGAAATTCTCCACCTTATGAGACACCATTAGTTTTAAAAATATAAATTCAATTCGAATCAAAATTTGAATTATAAAATTGATTTAGGCACATTCTTAGATGGTACAATGGTTGTCTGAATTTTCCTCTATGAATAACTATGGCTAGTGAACTCGTTGGTCTAAATACACTAACTAACTCAAACTATACAAGTATTAGCACAATTAGATGATAAAAATGTATCAATTTTGTTTGGTTAACCTTTGAAAGTCACATTAAACCAAACTCATACCATTTTATGTAAATTTTCATTCACCAACCTTATTCTTTCAATTCGACATTTTAAGCCGACAAAAATACAACCCAAGTGGGTACAACTTAACTGGAACCTCTACTGTAACTGAAATGAAGAAGTTTAGACTTTTCCCAATTGCTCATACTTTTTAAGTGCAGGCATCTATGGGAACTATAATACAATTAATTATACAATTAAATTTTACATTTTGTACAATTAGTCAATTCCAGTGCTTTCCCTTTTTAGATAAGATGGGAAGAAACATCTGTTATAAGAAGCAATGACGAGGTTGTTTTTCAATCAATGCCTTCTTCTTTCATAAGTCAAATTAATTAAGCAGTGAATTTTATTATCAAATACAGCTACAATGGCTAAACCTTGTGCTGTGTTTTGGGATATTCAAAATATCAATGTACCATTAGGACAATCAGTTAATTCCATTGTGGGCCTGATTCGATCAACTATAATTAAACCTCACAATTTAAATGAAATATTTTTCTTCTGTGTTTGTGAGCATGAATTATCATCAAATGTTGGCCAGTCATTAACAGCTCTGGGTGTTGATATTATTCAAAGTTATAATGGAGAAGAGCCATCAGTTGATATTAAAATAATAGATTTAATGCGAAAATTTGTTAAAGTTGCTGGACAAGATTGTACAATTATATTTTTAAGTGATTATGCTGATTGTACCAGTACTCTGAGTGATGATGCTAATTATTACCGCACTTTCAGTGATCTAAAGAAACTTCATAATGTATCGATTCATCTTATTGGATTAGCCGATTCATGTTCACCTAAACTGGATCAAATAGCTGACTACACATTCATGTTTAATGATGGTGTATTAAAGCCGATTAAATCAACTGGTTCACCAAAGTATTTCATTTCAATCGAAAACTATCCTCTTTCAATTTTCACCAATCAAGTGATGAATGAATTGAATGCTAAGGCCATTGGAAGTATTGAAAACAGTACAATCTTTTGCGGTAATTTAATTTGCATTGGATTTCCTACTTTATGGAATGCTGAAAAGACCATCGAACAGCTAAACGAATCTCGATACCATGAAAACTTTTTAAAAGTTGAATTGATGGTAGACTCGCCTTTAACAGAAATATTAAAGTGTGTAAAGCCTAATGTTGATATGCAGGCTAAGAGCAATGAGGAAGTGAAACAATTGACATTCATCAAAATTAACAAATCTAATCAAGTCGAGGATAGCAAAATGATTAAGTTTTGTATCGCTTGTACAGTACAATCAGGCAGTCAATGTATTTTATCAAGGAAACCTTTTCTTTGGATTGTCTTTTCATTCAAATCTGATGCACAAGATTGTCTTTCAAAGGTTCAAATAATGTATCCACATGCAGCCATATCTGATCCACCGGTTGACTTGAATTTAAAATGCTTCGACAACTTATACTTCGTTGGCTCATGCCAAGAAATGGTCACAAATGGATTACCTTTCAACGTTGTCAGCCCTTATGGTTTAGATGATACTGATTGGAATATATTTTTTCACTGTAATTCTGATTTTATTGCTCCTATGGTATATTACGAGCCAACAAAATGGTCACATCTTTATAATCTGTTCGAGAAACTTTACGATTTGGGAGCAAAAAAGGTTATATTTGATGGAAATCTTTATTGTGTCAATTTCGACTCTGCTTCTGCTCATCAACAAGCCTTTGAAAAAATACACTCATGTTATTTAGAACCTTTGGAACCCGAAAGAGCACCAGAAATACACAAACAGAGAGTGACAAAGAGAATGAATCGCTATTCTGGAATTCCTTGGTGCTTAACGCAAGAACTTGGCTTATCTTGTCTCGTGATAAAAATTGAATCTCAGTTTCATGACCATTTTATAGAGATCAGCAAAAGTGTTTTAGGGAATCGTGAATGCATCTTCATTAAATCAACTCCAGGAGAGATTTGGATTGGTTTTTCTGATGAACTTATCTGTAAAGATTCTGAAAAAACAGTAAACGGATTTTTAGCAAGACTCAAGCAATCAAGTAATGTTTCAATTGCTAAACCATCAAACGAACTTCTGGAGTCTATCAATTTCCAAGATTTAGCTGGTGATGCTTATGATTTAGCATTTCTTTCGAGTCAATTGAAAAGTTTCAAACCAATCACAAGACCAAACATCATTGAACGAATAAGGATGCAACGAATGCAAGAACATGATGGATCGGTTTTCTCTATTATTGCTAGTGGAAAATTTCATACTGGGCATATTTTACCTGGACTAGTGTACGACAAAATCTTCAAAATTTTTGTAAAGCTTAGCAAAGTTATTCCACTTGCTGGCACAACATCGTGGGATAAAGTCACTTTAATATATAATTCATGGCATGAAGCACACGCTGCTCGCCATTACATTAATAAGTGGAAAACTGCTGAAGTTCCCTATTTTGCGGAGTTTCATGGAGCAAGTCATTTGGAACAGAAACAGTTAGCATGTTCCAACTTTTCTGAGTATTGTATCATCAACGACAAACGAAAGGTTCTCGAAAAAATTGTACAAAACAAAAGTCTGGTGGATAAACTAGATTCAAATTCATCCACAGCTCAATCAACATCAGAAATTGGTGTATTAGATGAAGAAATGAAAATGAAACTACAATATTTATTTGCTATAACAACCAATTCTGAATTTGAACTCACATCTGGTATGATCTCAATAATCAAAATGCATTTGGTATCGATGAACTGTTTAGCTTGCATTGAATTTGAAGATAAAATTTGGGTTGCAGTTGAGGATTTAGAGAAAGGAAAAAAAGCAAAAGCTCAAATTGAAAAGATAAAGTTCAAAATGTTGAATGAATATGAAGATGATTTTAATGTTGGAGTTGTAATGGAATCCATCCAAAAAAGTCAACCAAAAGTTACAAAAATGTTAGCAAATAAATTGATGAATCCAAAAAAGAGCTTTAGGAATATGTATTTAGATTCTGATGTTTGTCCACTTGGACACTTCAATTATAGCTACAGAAAAGCAGCTGGAATGTCTACCAGTCGATATTGTCAGTTAAATGGGTCGTCTAAATGAGTTTAATTGTTTATTTGAACGAACACTTTCGATATTTTAATATAACAAAATAATACTTGTAATTAACTCTGAAAATTAAAATGAATTAAATTAAAACTTACAGGGGAAGTAACTTTGCAGATCGAAACGAAAGTGGGTTTAATAGATTCGCTGTGTCAGAAACTCGTGCACAGGAATTTACAATGAAAAAGGCTCGATATCCTGTAATTCCTCGGTGTTTAAATGAACAGCTTGTATTGTCTAGTGATAAAAATTGAATCTCAGTTGCATGACCATTTTATGGAAATCGGCAAAAGTAGTTTAGGAAATGTATTTGTAATGTATTTTCATCAAATTTATCAAGAGAGATTTATTAGAGATTTATTAGCGCTCGAACAAATAGTTAAAATTTTTGTAAAACTTAGAAAAGTTATTCCACTCGCTGCCACTGCATCACGTAATTCAATCAATTTAATATATAATTCATGGAATGAAGCACACTCTGCTCACCATTTCATCAATAACTTGCCACCACCTGAAATTCCTTATTTGAGGAAGTTTGGAGGAGCATGTTTTATCGAACTTATAGAAACTGGTAACTGTTCCAACAACTCTGATTATTATATCCTTACATTATATCACGCCAAACGGAAGGTTCTCGAGAAGATTGTACATAACAAAAGTCTGATTGATCAATTAGATTCATCTACAGTTCAAACGACGACAGATATTGATGCATCAGATGAAGAAATGAAAATGAAACTACAATATACAGTATATTCGCTATAACAACCAATTCTGGATTTAAATTCACATCTGGTATGATCTCAATAATCAAATTGAATTTGGTACGAATGGACAGTCTAGTTTGCATTGAATTTGAAGATAAAATTTGGGTTAGAGAAAGGAAACGAGGATGAAGACCACATTAAGCTCAAATTACTAGATGAATACGAAGTTGATTTTGAAGTTGCAGTTGTAATGGAGTCCATCCAAAAAAGTCCACCAAAAGTTACAAAAATGCTGGAAAATAAATTGATGAATCCAAAAACAAGCGTTAATAATGTATACCGGTACTTGAATTATGATGCTTATCCACTTGGACACTTCAACTATAGTTAAAGAAAAGCAATTTGAATGTCGACCAGCCGATATTGTCGATTAAATGGAATAATGTAATAGCACAATTAGATGGTAAGAATGTGTCAGTTTTGTATATACATAAACTATCTCTAAATGTTATCTATTTATTAACAGAATAAATTCAGTTTCTTCAAATATACAGCGGGATGCAGTCATTTCTGAGCCACTTCTGCATATTCATCAATCAAGGTCAGTCGAACTTTTAATTCGAATTCTGAAAACGTCAGCATTAAGTATACAATTATTGATGAAGTCGAGCCAATAAGGAGTTGTCACAAAAGATGAACATTCTGTTTCTGAAACAAATCAAAAACGGAAAGTTGTTTTACGAGCGAAATAAAGGTTTATGTTCAATGATTACAGAATGTGAACTAATTTCATAGAGCAGGACAAAATCATTCCCCTTAATCCACTGAACTGATTTTATTTTGTCTATCGATTGGATCGATGTTAACATCATTTTGTCTCCTTTTGTAACGTTGCTTTTCACACCAAGTTTCTTAATACTTAATTAACATTATTGTTTACTGAAGGAGTTGAGACTTTTCCCGAGTGATTTTACTTTTTAAGTGCTGGCATCTATATGAACTACAATTAAATTTTGTGCAATTGGTCAAATCTAATGACCGGTGAATAAGATACGAAACACCTGTTTTATGAAGCAATGGAGAGGTTTTTCATCAATTAAAAGCTTTCTTCTTTGATCAGTCAAATTAATTAAACAGTGAATTTTTATAATCAGATATATTAATAGCTACAATGATTAAACCTTGCGCTGTGTTTTGGGATATTCAAAATATCGATGTACCAAAAGGACAAACAGTTGATTCCATTGTGGACCTGATTCGCTCAACTGTAATTAAACCTTACAATTTGTATGAAATCTCTTTCTTTTGTGTTTATGATGCTCATAAATCACCTGCAAATTTTGACCATTCATTGACAAATCTGGATTTTCTAACTTACAATGGAGTTAAGGATTCAGCGGATATGAAAATTATAGATTTAATGCGAAAATTTGTTAAAGTTGCTGGACAAGATTGTACAATTATACTGTTGAGTGGTGATGGCGATTATTATGGTACATTGATCGAATTAAAGAAGCTTCATGATGTATCCATTCATGTGATTAAATTATCTGCTTCATGTTCACCTAAACTTGATCAAATATCTGACTACACGTTCATGTTGGCTAATGGTGAATTGAAGCCCGTCAAAGCAACTGCTAATCCAACATATTTCATATCAATATTGAATCAATATTCTGTAAACAACTTCAATGAATTGGCGAATGAATTGAATGCTCTAGCCGTTGGGAGTATTGGAAACAGTGCCATTCTTTGCGGTAATTTAATTTGCATAGGATTTCCTACTTTGGGGAATGCTGAGCAAGCCATCGAACAGTTAAATGAATCGCAGTTTCATGAACAATCCTCGAAGGTTGAATTTGATAGTCAACTCAGATTTAAATGAAATATTAAACTGTATAAAGGCTAATGTGGATATGCAGACTAAAAGCAATGAGGAAGTGAAACAATTAACATTCATCAAGATGAACAACTCTAATGGAGCTGATATTATCAAAATGATCAAGTTTTGTATCGCTTGTAATGTACAATCAGGCAGTCAATGTATTTTATCAAGTGAATCTTTTCTTTGGATTGTCTTCTCATACGAATCTGATGCACAAAAGTTTTTGCCAAAAGTTAAAATAATGTATCCAGATGCAGTTATTTCTGAACTACCAACTGACTTACTATCAAAATGTCCCAAAAGCTTATACACTATTGAATCATGTGAAGAAATTGTTACAAATGGAGCGCGTTTTAGTGTTCGTGAGGATACTGATTGGAATATATTCTTTCGATTGAATCCTGATTTTACTGCTCCTTTGCAATATTGCGAACCAACAAAATGGTCACTACTTTACAATCTGTTGGAGAAACTATACGATTTGGGAGCAAAAAAGGTTATATTTGATGGAAATCTTTACTGTGTTCATTTCGAGTCTATGTTTGCTTATCAAGAAGCTTTTGAAAGAATACGCTCACATTATTTAGAACCTTTAGAATTCGTTTCCGCATCTGAGATTCACACCAAACAAGAAGTTAAAGATAAAATGAAGCGATATAATAATGGAATTCCTTGGTGTTTAACTCAACAGCTTGACTTATCTTGTATTCTGTTAAGAATTGAATCTAGTTTACATGACCATTTTAAGGAAATCAGCAAAAATATTTTAGGAAATCGTGAATGTATATTCATTAAATAAACCTACGTAGGACTTTACATTGGTTTTCCTGATGAAATTGTCCGTAGCAAATCTATGAAAATAGTATACAAATTTATGGCAAGTCTTAAGCAATCAAGTGGTGTCAGCTATCCTGAAGCTACAAACGCACTTTTGGAGTCCATCAATTGCCGAGATTTAGTTGGTGATGCTTATGATTTAGCATTTCTTTCGAGTCAACTAGAAGATACGAAGCCAATCACAAGACCAAACATCATAGAACGAATAAGGCAGCAACGAATGCAACAACAAGAATACAATGAAACGGTTTTCCAGTTTACAGTTTTTGGAAAATTCTTTGATCGATGGGATTCAAATTTATTATCGCTTGAACAAGTCGTGAAAATTTTTGTAAAACTTAGCAAAGTTATTCCACTCGCTGTCAGTGCATTTTGTGATTCAATCGTTTTAATGTTTAATTCATGGCATGAAGCACATGCTGCTCACCATTTCATCAGAAAGCTGATGAAGTTCCCTATTTTGAGAAGTTTGATGGCACAAGTTCTGTCCAACAGTCAAGATATTCCAACATAGCTGAGTATTATATCATCAACGACCAACGAAAGGTCCTCGAGAAGATTGTACAAAACCAAAATCAAGTGGATAAACTAGATTGAAATTCATCTAAATTTCAATCGACGTCAGATATTGATGTATTAGGTGAAGAAATGATAAAAAAACTAGAATATATGTTCGTTATAACAACCAATTCGGATTTTAAGTTTACATCTGGAATGATGTCAATAATCAAAATGAATTTGGTAGAACAAGATTGTCCAGTTTGCATTGAATTTGAAGATGAAATTTGGGTTGCAGTTGATGATTTAGAGAAAGGAAACAAAGCAAAAGGTGAAATCGAAAAGATAAAGTTCAAATTGCTACACGAAAAGGATGATGATTTTGAAGTCGGAGTTTTAATGGAGCCCATCCTTGAAAGTCCACCAAAAGTTACTAAAATGTTGGCTAATAAATTGATGAAGCCAAAAACAAACGTAACGAATGTATACTTGACTTCTGATGCTTTTCCACTTGGACACTTCAACTATAGTTACAGAAAAGCAGTTGGAATGTCCACCAGCCGATATTATTCTCTATTAAATGTATGAATCACATTAGAATTATATTCAATAGAATAAGTTTTGTTAAATTTTATTACTCTATTATTTTTGTTACTCACACAGGGAAATATTTAGTTCATGAAAGTTTTCGCCTTATGGAACATCATTAAGTCTCAACATCGTGAGAAAGTATTCCGCAAATAAACATGAAATTCGATTCGAATCAAAATCTGAATTATAAAATTGATTTATTTAAATGGCATACCTGGCGTCCGAATTGAATATTTTCCCTTATGAACGTCTATGACTACCCAACTCGTTGACCGGAATACAATTGACTGCCTCAAACTACACAATAAAGGAAAAGCACAGTTAAATAATAAAAGTGTCAATTTTTGTTATATTACCTTTTAAAGTCTTGTCTATCCATTTTATGTAAATTTTCATGCATTAATCTTAAAATTATCGATATCAAATCTCCAAGTTTCCTGAAGGAGCAAGCTTTGCATTTTTAATATGAACAAGCAATTAGAATAGAATGTACTGACAAGTTATAAAGCAAATCAAAAAAGCAGTTGGAACAACAATCAATGAATATGGCAGGTTAGATAATTCAGCTGGAATCGTCAAGTTTATACTTGCAAGACGGAGACAATAGTACTAGTTTAGTCGATTGATCATTCTATTCAATTCATTTTGCCATTATTCAATATTACAATAGGTTAAAAAATTTTGAACCATACATCGATGTTATGTTTTTTATCTTTTGATAATTCATTGTCACAATATTATGCTACAAACCTTTACCGTCAAGAGATTTAAGATTCTAGTTGTTTCTATCAATTTAATTCAATTTATACAATAAAATCTTTGAAAATTAAGCTGAATTTTTTGTATAGTAGAAAGCAAAATCGAAAATTGACCGAACCTAACAGCACTACAGACCATATTTTGCCAATAATCAGGTTTACTCATTATTAGGTGGTTGCCATGGTCATATTTAAAATATCAAGAATTGATTCAGTGATAGTGCAAGTTAGCGTCTTTACTGCACCCGCTAAATATTCAATTAGGTTTCAATTCATGCCCTTTTACATTTCATTTCAAAATGAGAAATTCATAATTCAAAATGGAACTTCCATTCAGCCATTTTCAAATTGACCTCACTTTAGTTGTAGGTAACATAAAACAATAGAGATGGCATTAATAATTGAAGAGCAAGAGTTAAATAATATGACGCAATTATTATTATTATTTCAATATATTACAGTCAATACGCCAAAAGTTATACGTGATAAAATTGTGCAAATAAAAGTGCCCACCCTTGTATTTTATTTTACTTAATCACATATGATGATAATGAAAATTCACTGATTGAATTCCAACCTTTTAGTAGCCAATCTACGGTTAAAAACATCAGTTATCAACTTTCTTTTAATTAATGTGTTAATAGCTCAATCATTGTGCGAAAAATCTATTCATTGTTGCAGAAGTTAATGTCCAAATCATACAATTAAGTTTAATTTGCATTGTATTAATATATTCATTTCTTGATCAACTTCCAGAATTAACTGCAATACATACTATTGTTATAATGATGGCTAAACCTTGTGCTGTGTTTTGGGACATTGAAAACATCGGTGTGCCAAAAGGACAATCAGTTGCTTCTATCATCAATCAGATTCGGTCAACTATAATTAAACCTTACAATTTAAATGAAATCTTTTTCTTTTGTATCTGTGATGTTCATAGATTACCTGCAAACGTTGGACATTCATTAATAGCTCTGGATGTTGATATTGTCCAAGCGTATAATGGAGTTAAAAATTCAGCTGACATTGTAATAATGGATTTGATGCGAAAATTTGTTAAATTTTCAGGACAAGATTGTACAATTATATTGTTGAGTGGTGATGCTGATTATTATGGTACTTTGAGTGATCTAAAGAAGCTTCATAATGTATCCATTCATCTTATTAGACGCGTTAATTCCTGGTCACCTAAACTTGATGAAATATCTGATTACACATTCATTTTGAATGATGGTGTATTAAAGTTGATTAAATCAACTGGTGCACCAAAATATTTCATATCAGTCAATAGTTATTCTCTGATAGCTAACAGTAATCAAGTTATGAATGAATTGAATGACATCGCCCATGGAAGTATTGAAAATAGTGCCATCCTCTACGGTAATTTAATTTGTATTGGGTTTCCTTCTTTGAGTCTTGCTGAAAAGGCCATCGAACAGCTAAATGGATGTCAATATCATGAAAAATTTTTAAAGGCTGAACTGATAAATGATTCACCTTTAACTGATATTTTAAAAAGCATCAAGATTGAAAAGAGTAAGTGTACTAAAACTAATAAATGTTGTGAACTTAAACAGTTGACATTCATCAAGATGAGCAATTCTAGTAAACCCGATGATAGCAAAATTATAAAATTTTGTATCGCTTGTGCTGCAGAATCAGGTAGTCAGTGTATTTTATCCAGTAAATCCTTTTTTTGGATTGTCTTCTCATGCAAAGTTGATGCACAAGATTGTCTTTTAAAAGTCCAAATTTTATATCCAGATGCAGTCATTTCTGAGCCACCTTCAGATCTGACTTTACCAAGTTTAGATAATCCTTACGCTGTCAAGTTTTTTGACGAACAAACTTTCGTATCTGTAGCTAAAAAAGTAGACATTACAAGTAATACTGCTCTTTGTCCACGGTGTGACTTGCCTTTACCAGGTTCAGATAATAATTACTCCGTTAAACCTTGTGATCAGGTCGTCAATGCCTTGAATAATATTCCAAAGATAGATGAAAAAGCACAGGAAACGATAGTCCGAAATACTGAAGTTGAAACTCCTTTGAAAGCGTTAAAAATAAAGGCACTGGATGCATATTCAGTAAGTCAAGTTAATCAAATATTTAACATCAAGTCTGAAAAAAATAATATTAAGAATACGATCATTGATGCAGCCAAATCATCTGAATCAAGAAGTGTCATAAAGCACGAGTTACCCGTTTCTTCATCAGTCTCACAAGTGAAATCCAATTTTAAAATGTTTTTTCACTGTGAATCTCCTGTTAACACGAATCTTTCAACTAAATGGTCTTTACTTTATAATCTGTTTGAGAAATCATACGATTTAGGAGCTAAAAAAGTCATTTTCGATAGAAATATATTCTGTTTGCACTTCGATTCCAAAAAAAGTTATCAACAAATGCTTGACAAGAAGGATTCACTTGATTTGCGAGGTTTAAGAATCTTAAATGTTGATTCACTTGAACAGCAAATTACGAAAAAAATGATTTTTTATCCTTCTAGCAATCCTTGGTGTTTGAGTCAAGAGCTTGACTTACATTGCATTTTAATTAAATTAGCTGATGAATTTCACTCAAACTTTATTGATGAAAGCAAAGGCTTTTTAGGGAATCGTGAATGCATTTTCATCAAATCGCTCTCAGAAGAGATCTGGATAGGTTTTCCTGATGCAGTTATTTGTGAAGATTCATGTAGACATGTACTGAGGTTATTGCAGTATCCATACAAATCTGTTGAAAAGGCTAAGCCTTCGAAAGAGCTTTTGGAATCAATTGTTCTTGACGATTTGGTTGGAGATGCTTATGATTTAGCATTTCTTTCAAATGAATTTCATTTAGGTCAAGAGTTGAATGAGAAGTCACAAATACTTCAGATCATGGATTCGTGCCTTGAACCGGATAAGAGATTGAGTTACGTGCAAGTCGAAGGTGGATTTATGCGCTGGCCTGGTTGGTCTCAGTTGAACCTTTCCCAAATAATCAAACTCCTGATCAAGTTTGCCAAAGTTATACCCATTGCTGGAATAGCATCAATGAGGCAGGTTGATTTCATTTTCAATTCATGGGTTGAAGCAAACACAGCATGTCATTTCATCAATAATTTAAGATATGATGAAGTCTGTTATTGGCAATCGCTACCCAGAGCTGGAGAAATGGAGAAACCAGCTAATGAATGGTTCACGACATCTGAGTATTATATCATTAATGATCAACGAAAGGTACTTGAGAAAATTATTCAAAACAAAAATGAATTCAATGAAATTAACGAAACCTCGACAATGGTCAGTCCAGCTCAAGATGACAAATCTTTGTTTAATATTTATGCTTCCGACAGAGTCATCATGAAGAATCTACAATATTTACTCGTGATTTCACCCGAAACTGGATCAAAATTTACTCCTTCTATGATCTCAATAATCAAAATGAATTTGGTACAAATGGACTGTCCAACTTGTATTGAATTCGAAGATAAAATTTGGGTTGGGGTTGATAATTTAAAGAAAGGAAACAAATTAAAGGTTAGAATTGGTAAGTTAAAGTTCAAATTAGTACATGAGAAGGACAAACATGATATAACTATTGGAGTTGAAGTAGAAGAACGAATGAGTTCTATGGACGGTGTTCCTTTAAGTGTGGCCTTAATGATCTCTGAAAGGATTTCAAGGGAAAAACAAGTTAATGATGAAAAGCCAAGTGCGGTTAATGGCTATATTCACTCGTATGTCCCTTTAGGACACTTTAATTATTGTTACAGAGAAGCAGCGGGAATGACAATCGAAGAATACTGTCATTTAAACTCAACTTTTAAAAGCAATCTTTCAAACTCTGAATGAATAAATGTTTTTTGACGAATCCTTCATGTTACTTCGGGTCCAAGCGTTATTTTAACATCATTGATGAGCCAGTAATTCATAAAATTAACAATAGCAATCAACTAGAAAGATTCGACTAGAAATATTTCAAGTGTTACAGCAAAAATACACTTGTTAGAAACTTATTTAATGGTGAAAAAAGATACAACTTTTATCGATTTTGATTCCTAAAAATTGGATCATATCAAATTTTGATCTATCATATTAATATTTTAAGACACAGGTTAGACTCAGGCCTGTCTTCTGTAAAACTGCCATTCTTAGACTATTCTTCAGCTATTCGCGTATTGTAAATACTGTGGTTAGATCACAATAAATTTATCGATATTTCCATTTATAAATAGCATGAAAAAAAGCTACATTTCGATTCGAAAATATAATGTACATTTTCATCTTCAACTGATAAGATTTCGCAGAAATGATGCCTCAGTGCATTTACACTTGCAGTTAGCATAGTTCAATGTACATGACTCACCCATAGCTACAGACTGTATCTATCATAATTGTAACCAGATGATTAGATGATACGATAAATTTATTTTTCAATTAATGCCTCTTCATTGAACCCAGTAAAGCTGATTGAATAAGAACAAGTATTGAATCTTTATGTATCAAGTATTTTATGCTAAAATGGCTAAACCTTGTGCTGTGTTTTGGGATATTCAAAATGTTGGGATACCAAGAGGACAATCAGCTAATTCAATCGTTAATCTGATTCGATCAACTATAATTAAACCTCACAATTTAAATGAAATATCTTTCTTTTGTGTTTGTGATGTTAATAAATTACCTGCAAATGTTGGCAATTCGTTGATAGCTCTGGACGTTGATATTGTTCAAGCTTACAATAAATTTAAGGATTCAGCTGACATTAAAATATTGGATTTAATGAGAAAATTCGTTAAACATGCTGGACAAGATTGTACAATTATATTATTAAGTGGTGATGCTGATTATTATGGAACTTTGAGTGATCTGAAGAAGCTTCATAATGTATCAATTCATCTGGTTAGACTAGCGCATTCATTTTCACCTAAACTGGATCAAATAGCTGACTACGCATTTATGTTGAATGATGGTGTTTTAAAGCCGATAAAATCAACTGGTGTACCAATGTACTTCATATCAGTCAAAAACTATCCTCTAACTATGGACATCAAGTTTGTTATGGATACTTTGAATAGTCAGATTGCTGAAAGTATCCAAAAGAGTGCGATTTTATTTGATGATTTAATCTGTATTGGATTTCCTACTTTATGGAATGCTGAAAAAGCCATTGAACAATTAAATGGGTCACGTTTTCATGGACACTTTTTAAAGGCTGAATTGTTATTAGACTCGTCTCTAACTGAAATATTAAAATGTATAAAGCCTAATAAGACTATGAAGATGAAAAACAATAAGGAAGTAAAACGATTGACATTCATCAAGATGAGCATTTCGATGGAAACCGATAATAGAAAAATTATCAAGTTTTGTATCGCTTGTACTAAACAATCAGGCAGTCAATGTATATTATCAAGGAAACCTTTTCTTTGGATTGTCTTTTCATTCAAATCTGATGCACAAGATTGTCTTTCAAAAGTGCAAATAATGTATCCAGATGCAATCATTGCTGATCCACCGGTTGATTTGACATCAAAATACCACGAAAACTTATACACTGTTGAATCTTGTGAACAAAAAGTCACAAATGAAGCAATTTCTCAAGCAGATAACGCAGCTGAACCAAAACCAAAAAAGGATATACAAGCAAGTTCACAAAACCAAAGCTCTAGTAACTGTCATTATGCTAACATCGGTCCGAGTACTGATATTAAACCGAGAGCTGCAAAGGAATCAGCAACCTTAAAAAACACAATGAATTCAGAACCAAGAATAGTTTCCGACACTAATTTTTGCGATAATAATGATTGGAAGATATTCTTTCGTTGTGATAATTATTTTGTTTCTCATGTGCTGCGATATCAACCAACCAAATGGTCGCTACTTTATGATCTGTTTGAGAAACTATACGATTTGGGAGCAAAAAAGGTTATGTTTGATGGAAATGTTTATTGTGCTCATTTCGACTCTGTTTCTGCCTATGATCATGCTTTTACAGAAAAGCGATCACGATTTCTAAAACCTTTAGAATCCATAAACGCAGAGGGTCTCACTAAAAAATTTACTGCGAATATGAATCGATATGTGCATGAGATTCCTTGGTGTTTAAACAGTGAACTTGACATACACTGTCTTGTGGTAAAAGTTAATGAACATATTCACATCGAGTTGAAGGAAATGTGCAAAAAGATTTTAGGGAATCGTGAATGTATTTTCATCAAACCAGTTCTAGACGAGTTTTGGATTGGTTTTCCTGATGAACTAATCTGTAAAAATTCAAAGAAAACAGTACTTAGATTTTTAGCTGATCTCAAGTACCTCAATGATGTTTCAATGGCTAAGCCTTCCAATGCACTTTTGGAATCTGTCAATTTACATGATTTAGTTGGCGATGCTTATGATCTAGCATTTCTTTCGGCCCAGTTAGAAAGTACGAAGCCAATCGCTAAACCACAAATCATAGAACGAATAAGTTGCTTACGAACGGAAGAACAAGAGTGTAATGCAACGGTTTTCCACATAACTATCGGTGCAAATTTTCGTAATTGGATGTCTTGGGTTCAATTATCACTCGAACAGATCGTTAAAATGATAGTATATTTTAGTAAAGTTATTCCACTCGCTGCCACAGCATCGTATGATGAAGCCACATTGATATTCAATTCATGGTATGAAGCACACGTTGCTCATCATTTCATCAACAACTTAACACTCGCTGAAGTTCCCTACTTTAGAGAAATTCATAGAGCAAGGGAAGTCCAACAACAGCAGTTACCATGTGCCAGCATCTTCAAGTATTATATCATTAACGACAAACGAAAAGTTCTCGACAAAATCATACAAAACAGAAGTCTGGTGGATAGACTACATTTAAATTCATCGACAAATAAATCGACACCAAATATCGACTTATTAGATGGAGAAATCACAAAGAAACTACAATATTTATACACAATAACAACCAAATCTGATTTCAAGCTGACATCTGGAATGATCTCAATAATAAAAATGAATTTGGTACAAATGGACTGTCCAGTTTGTATTGAATTTCAAGATGAAATTTGGGTTGCAGCTGATGATTTGGAGAAAGGAAACAAAGCAAAAGCTAGAATTGACCAGATTAAGTTCAAAATGTTACATGAAAAGGATGAAGATGATTTTGAAGTCGGAGTTACAATGCAATTAGCCCCGAGTAGTCCAACAGAAGCTGCTAAAATGTTGGCAAATAAGTTGATGAATCCAACAGAAGCACCTTCATCGAAAGTGAATTCCATCCCTAGTGTTGTTCCATTAGGACACTTCAATTATAATTACAGAAGAGCAGTTGGAATGCCAATCAGCAAATATTGTGAGTTACATGTAACAGCTGGACCTTGAAGACGCCAAACTCACATTTACGAAAGCTTTACTCAAGGAACTACAGAATTTTTTCAAGCTTTGAATATCAAGTTGGAAAATTGCTTCTGTAATTAAATGATACAAAATTATCATTTACCTTGAACCTATCTATTTGGTTGAATCAGAATAACCTTAACACTACAACTGATTAGTGATTGTATGCTGAGCTAATTAGTTAATTTTATTTTATTAATTTTATAATTTTGTAATAAAAAATTGAAACAAATGTAAGAAATATAAAAATTATTTATTACTATTGTCAGTATTTCCTCATATTCCATATACATATATGTATAATGACCTGTCTGATATTATACACTCCTGCCCATAATTATAGATACACTTATTTTTTTCATTTATTAGGAGAAATATTAATGTTAGGGTAAATCTGATTATTGCAATTAATTTTGGCTGAGATAAGGAAAAAAATGGTATGTTTAAATTTCTGGTAAGATTACTCATTGATTAGATAATCATAAAATATTCAAAAGTACGCGCGCTAAAATTATAAATACAGTTCAAAAAATTCAATTTAATAATGAGTTTGAGCTCCATTCAATTTAACAACTTCGAATATTCGATCATTCATGCTTCGAATAAGGGTTTGCAATAATTCTGGGTCTAAATTATACCATGCATTTTGAATCGCGTTCCATAATTCCGTAGCATTATTGTATTGTACATTCGCAGGATAAACTTGCCTAACCAAAGTTGCTGGCAAGATTGTACAATTATATTGTTAAGTGGTGATGCTGATTATTATGGTACTTTGAGTGATCTGAAGAAGCTTCACAATGTATCAATTCATCTTATTAGATTAGCTAATTCCTGGTCACCTAAACTCGATCAAATATCGGACTACATCTTCATTTTAAATAATGGTGTATTAAAGCCGATCAAATCAACTGGCTCATCACAGTATTTCATATCAGTCGAAAACTATCCGCCTTCAATTAACATCAGCCAAGTGATGTATGAATTGAATGCTCAGGCCATTGGAAGTATTAGAAACAGTGCCATCCTTCACAGCAATTCAATTTGTATTGGATTTCCTACTTTATTCAACGCTGAATGTGCCATCAAAAAATTAAATAGATCTCAATATCATAGACACTTTTTAAAGGTTGAATTAATAAATGATTCGCCATTGACCAAGATATTAAAATATTTAAAGCCACAAACCAAAGGTCGTGAAGTGAAAACATTCACATTTGTGAAGAGCAAGCAATTCCTTGAGTCAAATTCTGTCCCTGTCCTTGCTCCAATCCTGGATGGTCAATGTATTTTGTCGAGTAAATCATTCCTTTGGATTGTCTTCTCATTCAAATCTGATGCACAAAAGTGTTTACCAAAAGTTCAAGCAACGTATCCAGATGCAGTCATTTCAGAACCGCCGATTGACTTGACTTATGCGTCAAACGAAAGCCCTTACACAGTTAAACTTTATAAACAAAAATCAACACCATCAAATCTAGCAAAAAATTCAACAATGATCTCAGATCTGAACCAAAATAAACCGGAAAAACTCGCCAACCTGAAAGTAAATGAAAGCAAAATGCTCAATCTATTCAATAGATTCTCTTTTATTTTGAACTCTCATGATTTAAAATTGAGTGATAAAATTTCAACATTAAACGAACTAGTTACACTGAATGGAGAAGATAATTTGAATAGTAATTATCGATGTCAAGTTCAATGGAAGTTAGTTTTTTGTCATAACCCTGAAATACCTTCTCATCTAACCACGAAATGGTCTTTAATCCACAATTTATTTGCACAGTTTTACCATTTAGGGGCCAGGAAGTTCTGTTTCGATGGAAGGTTTTACTGGGTGCAGTTTGATTGCGAGGAAAGTTATCAATATGCACGAAATAAAAGTAGAGCACTTGATTTAGAATCTTTAGAACTCATATCCCCAACTTGCAAGCAATCGCATTTGACAGAATTAGCTTTAAATGAAATTACAGATGAGATGAATCGTTATAATTACGATAATCTTTGGTGTTTCCTTCCAGCTCTTGAGTTATGCTGTTATGTGATATTTATGAACAGTGAGTTTCATACTGATTTCATTGAAAGAAATAAAGATCAGCTAAGCATGTGCGAATGTATTTTCATCAAATCATTTTCAGGCGAGATTTGGTTGGGATTTCCTGATAAACGCATTTGTAAAGAGTATGAGAAATATGTAAATGAACTTTTCTTCCACTCCTGGAAACGGACTAAACCTATCACTATGGCTCAACCTCCAAAGAAGCTTTTGGAATCAATTGAACTGGAAGACTTAATTGGTGAAGCCTATGATTTAGCTTTCCTTTCAAATGAGTTGGTTATCAGTCGCAAACTAAGTGAATATAAAAATGTAAAGATTATACAAAATTTCAGCTTTGGGTTCCCATCATTAGTAAAAACTGAACAAGGGAGTGATAAACTGCTTTTTTATTTGACTGTTTCAGGACTCCAACCTAATGTTCCTCAGCAACCTTTAGAAATTCCGAAAATTGTAAAAATTTTAGTCAAGTTTGGCAAATTGTACAAATGGACTGTCCAGTTTCCATTGAATTTGAAGTTAAAGTTTGGGTCGGTGTTGATGATTTGAAAAAAGGAAACAAAGCAAAAGCTAGAATTTACCAGATTAAGTTTAAAATGTTACATGAATATGATGAAGATGATACTGATGTTAGACTTAGAATGAATTTGATCACAAGCGTTCCTTTAAAGGTGAAGCAAATTATGGCCAAAAAGTTGATCAATTCAACACAAGATGATTATAAAGAATGGGATTTTATGAAGTGTGATATCAAATCATATGAGCCTTTAGGACACTTTAATTATTGCTTTAAAAAAGTTATGAAAATTGACTGTTTTCATAGTTAAATTTACTTTGCAATTATTTTTGATGTTCAATTTATTCTATTATAGTTTTGCTAACCCAATAAAGTCTTCTCTATGAAAAATTGGACCAAGAAATTATTCGCGATAAATTCACAAATGGAGGGCCTTCTGCTGCTGTCAGTCTTAATGATGATACTGATTGGATGATATACTTTCGATATAATTATTTCCCCTATGCCATATTACGAGTCAAACAAATGGTCGTTTCTTTATAATTTGTTTGAGAAACTTTACGATTTGGGGGCGAAAAAAAGTTATATTTGATGGAAATCTTTACTGTACTCATTTCGATTCTGCTTCTGCTTATCAAGATGCTCTCGCTCAAATGTGTTCACGTTATTTATAACCTTTAGAATCTGTGTACGTACCAGAAACTGGCAAATAGAAAGTTGCGATGAAAATGAATCGATATATGCATGAAATTCCTTGGTGTTTAAACGAACAGCTCGATTTATACTGTCTAGTGATAAAGAACGAAGCTCATTGCAATGACCATTTTATGGAAGTCGGCAAAAACAGATTTGGAAATTGTGAATGTATTTTCATTAGATCAACTCCAGGAGAGATTTGGACTTGTTTTCCTGATGAACTTATCTGTGAAAATTCCAAGTTAAGAGTAGACGGAATTATAGAAAGGGTCACAAGATCTATCAGCTTCAAAACCTTTGAAAATATTTCAATAGCTAAACCTTCACTTTTGGAATCAATTAATTTTCGAGGCTTGGCTGATGATGCTTATGATTTAGCATTTCTTACGTGTCAATTAAATCGATCACAAGACCACGTCTCATTGAGCGAATAAAAACGCAGCAAATGCAAGAACAAGAATGTGATGCAACGCAATGCAATGATTCTATATACAAAATATGCCGAAATTAAAAAGCGAACAGATCGTAAAAGTTTTGGTAAAGTTTAGCAAAGTTATTCCACTCGCTGCCGCGGTATTTAACTCAACAGTTATTCTAATGTATAATTCATTGAATGAAGAACACGCTGCTCGCTATTTCATCGGAAAGTTGACATCTACTGAAGCTCCTTATTTTATGGAGCTTAATGGAACAGGTTTTGAACTGATAAAATGTTCCAACATCGATGATTATTATATCATCAACGATAAACGAAAAGTACTCGAGAAGATTTTACAAAACACAAGTTTAGTGGGTAAACTAGCTCCAAATTCCTCTACAGATCAATCGACGACAGATACTGGTGTATTATTAGATGAAGAAATGAAAATAAAATTAAAATATTTATTCGTTGTAACAACCAAATTCGATTTTAAGCTTACATCTGGAATGATCTCAATAATCAAACAGAATTTTGATACAAATGGACTGTCCAGTTTGCATTGAATTTTAAAATTTGGGTTGCAGTTGATGATTTGGAGAAAGGAAACAAAGCAAATTTTTAGGAATAAATTCGCTGCCAAGGGCAAGAATTATTCTTACTATTCATCAGCTATTTATGCGGATAGTGTGGATACTATGGTTAGGTTGAAGAAATTTATCGGTATCAGGACTCAGGGCAACACTTGCAGTTAGCATAACAGAATGAAACAAGACTCACCCATACAAACTGTATCTATCATAAATGTAACCAGATGATAAGATGCTACGATAAACTTATTCCCTTTTCATTGAAGCCAATAGAGCTGGTTAAATGAAAAATAGCAGTAAATGTTGGTGAATGTTTTAAAATGGGTAAACCTTGTGCTGTGTTTTGGGATATTCATCAAGTTCGTGAGTTCATAACTGTTGTATTAGGACAATCACATGATTCCGTCGTCAATCTTATTCGTTCAAAAATAATCGAGCCTCACAATTTGAATGAAATCTTTTTCTTTTGTGTTTGTGATGTTGTTAACTTACCTGTAAATATTGGACAGTCATTAACAGCCCTGGATGTTGATATTGTTCAAGCTTATGAAGGAGTAAAAGATTCAGCTGGTAAAAAAATGATGGATTTAATGCGAGAATTTGTTGAAGTTGCTGGACAAGGCTGTACAATTATATTGTTAAGTGATCATCCTGGTTATTACACTACATTAAGTGATTTAAGAAAGCTTCATAATGTTTCAATTTATCAAATCGGATTGCTTGGTGATTTTTCTTATCAACTTGCTAAAATATGTAACTACACATTCTTGTTGATTAATGGTTACTTAGAACCACAATAAATACGCGGTTTCTAAACAATTTTTTAAGAATAAAATTTGAATAACGTTTGAATAAATCAGATCCTAGCAAATTTAAAATTTTTATCTGTTTTATTGTATTTCAAGTTAATTTCATACAACAAAAGTAGAGCTTATCCCTCCTCGGGCTACAACTAACGTATTTTATCTTATTAACTACTTTTTAACATTAAAATATCATTTATGATCAACAAAAATTATTCAAATCGAAGATGACTTTACTGCAATCTCGACAATCGTTAATTCACCCAAAGATAACAAATTTTCGTATCTAATTATGCTTTTGATTTAATCATCGTGAAGAGGCTACAATATTTACTTGTGATTTCACCCTAACTGGATCAAGATCTGTGATCTCAATAATCAAAATTATAAAATCAAAACTTAAACAAAGCTTCTTATCGAAGTTGATATAAACAAAAGTTAGAATTGGCAATTCAAAGTTCAAATTAGCGCATGATAATATAATGTAAAAAACATGATATAATTATTGGAGATGAAATACAAGAGCGAATGAGTTCTATGGGCGAGGTTGCTTTAACGATCATTGAAAGGATATCGAGTGAAAAGCAACTTGATAATGAAGGGTCAAGTGCGGTGAATGGATATATTCACCTGAATAAATCTTTAGGACATTAGGTGGATTTGGTTCTTTTCAATGCTGAATTTTCTGATAATTGCCATGGTTACCTAAGCGTGGTTGCTGGATGGATTAGGGGAGTAAAAAAAAGCCATAAACAAGTCTCCAACCATAATAACGATGATTGAGTTCCAGCCAGTTCCTATGTGTTTAATTATGTAATCAAAATCACTAAAGGGGATTTTTACAAAATAACTTTCCAATTGCTAATCAACTGATTCGATTTAACAACAGTTTAAATGGTGCGTGTAAGTCTAATCTAGTATTTTTATCATAAACTAATAGCCATTGAATAAAAGTAATGTTTCGTCCTTCAATTTTAACATTTTAGTTCCATCTTCAGTGTAGTCAAAAGCTTCTTCATTATTTATGAACTCTAGCTAAATCTCGATTTAACGAGTGTACATTTTCCCCATCCAATATCAAGATTTCAGAGATACGATAACTCGGTGCGATACTTTCAGATAGCATTGTTCAATGGTACATGACTCAACCATAGCTACAGACTGCATCTATCATAATTTAACCAAATGATTAGATGCTACGATAAACTTTTTTTCAATTAACGCCTCGTCATTCAACCTAATAGAGCTAACAACTAATATAAGAGAATCAGAACAAGCATTGAATTTTACTTTTTCAAGTATTTTAAGTTAAAATGGCTAAACCTTGTGCTGTGTTTTGGGATATTCAAAATGTTGAAGTACCGAGAGGACAATCAGTTAATTCAATCATTGAGCTGATTAGATCAACTATAATTAAACCTCATAATTTGAATGAAATCTTTTTCTTTTGTGTCTGTGATGTTCATAATTTAACATTAAATGCTGAACTTTCATTAACAAACTTGGATGTTGATATTGTCCAAGCTAACAATGGAGTTAAGGATTCCGCTGATATTAAAATATTGAACTTAATGCGAAAGTTTATTAATGTTGCTGGACAAGATTGTACAATTATATTGTTGAGTGGTAATTCTGGTTACTATGATACTTTGAGTGAATTAAAGAAGCTTCATAATGTATCGATTCATCTTATTGGATTAGCTGATTCATTTTCATCTAAACTGGTTCAAATAGCTGACTACACGTTCATGTTGAATGATGATGTATTAAAGCCGATTAAATCAACTCAAGTTAAAATGGGTAAACCTTGTGCTGTGTTTTGGGATATACGAAATGTTGGAGTACCAAGAAGACATAAAATTGATGAAATCATTACGCTGATTCGTTCAAAAATAATTGAACCTTACAATTTAAAGGAAATCTTTTTCTTTTGTGTTTTTAATGTTCATAGATTACTTGAGGATATTGGTCAGTCATTAACAGCTATGAATGTTGCTATTGTCCAAGATTACAATGGAGTTAAGCATTCAGCTAAAATCAAAATAATGAATTTAATCAGAAAATTCGTTAAAGTTGCCGGACAAGGTTGTACAATTATATTGTTAAGTGGTGATGCTGATTATTATGATACTTTGAGTGGATTAAAGAATCTTCATAATGTATCAATTCATCAAATTGGATTAGCTAATTCATTTTCATTTAAAATTGCGCAAATATCTGACCACACATTCATGTTGAATAATGGAGTATTAGAGCCGCAAAATATTGTTAACATTAACGATTGTGGTTCATATGAACGGAGTATATTTTTTCAATTTGATAGCTTTGATGTTCCTCTATTCATATGGAAAGATCTAACCAAATGGTCGGTACTATATGATCTGTATGAGCAACTATATGATTTGGGAGCAAAAAAGGTTATGCTAGCCTGGCGGGCAAATGCATGGCCCATTTATAACACAGTATTCCATAGAGATCTTTACTGTGCTTCTTTCGGCTCTGCTTCCGCTTATCGAGACGCTTTTGAAGAAATACGCTTACGTAATCTGAAAGCTTACGAGTTCGTTAACATACCTGAATCATATAAACATGAAGTCGCAGTGAAAATGTCTCGATATAACACTATTGATAGAATTCCTTGGTGTTTGAATCAAGAACTATTCTTATGTTGTCTTAAAGTCAAAATTGAGTCTAAGTTTCACAATAATTTCATGAAAATGAGCAAAAAAATTTTAGACAATCGTGAATGTATCTTCATTAAATGCATCAA
This sequence comes from Tetranychus urticae, assembly GCF_000239435.1. The sequence continues at coordinate 504,032 of NW_015449940.1, read as the reverse complement.
AAAAACTCCAGGAGAGATTTGGATTGGTTTTCCAAACGAACTTATCTGTAAGAATTCTGAAAAAACAGTAAACGGATTTTTATCAAGTCTCAAGCAATCAAGTAATGTTTTGGTAGCTAAACCTTCAAACGAACTTCTGAAGTCAATCAATTTTCAAGATTTAGCTGGTGATGCTTATGATTTAGCATTTCTTTCGAGCCAGTTAGATGGTACACAGCCGAGTCCAAACATCATAGAACGAATTAGTTTGCAACGAATGCAAGAGCAAGAGTGTGACGAAGCGGTCTTCTTCATTACTATTGAAGGAGACTTCTCCAATTCTCAATCTTGGGTTGAACTAAGAGCTGATCAAATCATCAAAATTTTTGTAAAGTTTAGTAAAGTTATTCCACTCGCTGCCGCAATGAAAGAGAAAGTCTTTTTAATGTTCCATTCATGGTATGAAGCACAAGTGGCTCGTCATTTCCTCAATAATCTAACGTTATCAGAAGTTCCCTATTTTAAAGAATTGTCTAAAGTGAGTGAAGTCAACAAGCAGCAGTTGACATCTTTGAACTTCATGAGGTTCTATATCATCAATGACCAGCGAAATGTTCTCGAGAAAATTATGCAAAACAGAAGTCTCGTGCATAAACTAGATTTCAATTCCTCTATAGTTCAATCGACATCAGAAATTGATCCAGCAGATGGACAAGTGGCAAATAGGCTAAAATACGTATTCACTATAACTAGTTCTGAATTTAAGTTTACTCGTGGTATGATCTCAATAATCAAAATGCGTCTAGTATTTATGAAATGTCCTGCTTACATTGAATTTGAAGATAAAATTTGGTTTGGAGTTGATGATCTAAAGAAAGGAAACAAAATCGAGAATGAATTTCGCTTTTTAACATTTCAAATTTTACATGAGGATGATGACTATGACCAGTTATTGTACGTTGCAGTTCAATCAGTTTCAAGTTTTCCACCAAAAGTTGGTAAAATGTTGGCAGATAAATTGAATGATCAAAAAAAACCATCTGCTGGCGATGACTTGATCATTTCAGATTTGGATTTGGATACTGTACCACTGGGACACTTCAATTATAGCTACAAGAAAGCAGTCGGAATGTCAATCGGCAGGTATATTGAATTGGATAACTTAGCGTCACCTTGAAGTCATCGTATCAACATTTACGAGAGTTGCGAACGGGTTATCTAGTTTGCATTAAGCTTGGAGATAAATTGGGTTGACGTTAATGATTCGAAGTAAGAAAACAAAGAAAAGGCTAGAATTCAAAAGATGGTGTTCGAAATTTTACATTAAAATGAATAAAATGATGCTGATGTTCAAATGAATTTAATCACAGGAGACTCTTGAAAATGGCGTAAATGATGATCCAAAAGTTTTTCGATTCAACACAAGTTAATTATAAAGAATTTGATTTTATAGATTCTGATTTCAAATCATACAACTTTAGGATTGTTTTAAAAAAGTAATGAACTTGAAATGTGCTCACAGTTGGACTATCAAATAAAAATTATTTAAAAAAATATTTTTCATGTCCAATGTATTTTCCTTTTGCTAATCCAAAGTAGTTACATAAAATTGCAGAATTTTACCAATTTTTTTCTCATGTAATTTATTTTTCAAGGTTCATTCGAACTGGCAACATTCTATTTTTGAAGTAGATCAAGTTCAAATCGTTACATGCAAATAATGTAGACTATTAAAAATTTACAATCAGACAGTTCAGGCCTGATCAAGTGCTGGCATCTTATTGAATACAATTGAATTTTGCATTTTTTACAACCGAACAATCCAATGCTTTCCCCTTTTAGATAATATTGCTGTGTATCTGTGATAAGTAGAGGGTGTTTTTTAATTTAAGCCTTTTCTTTCATTGATCAAAATGAAGTGAATCTTATAATCGAATGTAGCTGCAATGGCTAAGCCTTGTGTTGTGTTTTGGGATATTCAAAGTGTTGGGATACCAAGAGGACAATCCGTTAATTCAATCATTAATCTGATTCGATCAGCTATAATCAAACCTCACAATTTAAATGAAACACACTTTTATTTTGTCTGTGATCAAGCATTGCCTTCAAATATTTGCCAGTTATTCAAAGATATGGATGTTGATCTTCTTCAAGCTACATCATTATTTTGAATCTAATGAGAAAATTTGTTCAATTTTGCGTTCAAGATTGTACAATTATACTGTTAAGTGATGATGCTAATTATTGTGATACTTTGAGCAATCTAAAGAAGCGTCAAAATGTATCAATTCATCTGATTAGATCAGCTGCTCCATGTTCACCTAAACTTGAACAAATATCTGACTACACATACATGCTAGATAATGGTGTATTAAAACTAATTAAATCAACTAGGGCACCAAAATGTTTCATATCAATCAAAAACTATCCCGTGAAAATGAAAATAGAACAAGTTATGAATAAATTGAATTCTCAGGTCGTTGGAAAAATTGAAAACTGTGCCATTCTTTACGATGATACAATCTTTATCGGATTCCCTACTTTGTGGCATGCGGAACGAGCCGTTGAACATTTGAATGGATTGGGCTTTTGTGGATTTTTTTTAAATGTTGAATTGACAGTAGATTCGCTTCTAACCAAAATACTAAAACGGGTAAAGCCTTATAAGACTACGGAGACGAAAAGCGATAACGAAGTGAAACAATTGACATTCATCAAAATGAGCAATTCTAATGAAGCAGATAATAGTAAAATTATTAAATTTTGTACTGCAAAATTAGGCAGTCAATGTATTTTATCGAGGAAACCATACCTTTGGATTGTGTTTTCATACAAATCTGATGCACAAAAAGTTTTACCAAAAGTTAAAATTATCTATTCAGATGCCGTCATTTCTAAGCCACCGATTGACTTGACGTTGCAATGTGCCAACAACGCATACATTCTTGAACCACCGATTGACTTGGCATCAAACCGTACCGAAAACGAACTTCTTCTCAAAGCAGCCATTGATGCAGCCCAAGTGCTAACTAATGAAAGACTGCGTTCTAGTTTCTTCAGCCTTGATGTTCGCGATGATAACGATTGGAAGATATTCTTTCGATATAACTCTGATTTTATTGCTCCAATGTTAAATTACAAACCAAACAAATGGTCTCGTCTTTACACTCTGAGCAAATTTATGATTTGGGAGCCAAAAAAGTTGTATTTGATGGTAATCTTTACTGTGCTCAATTTGATTCTGCTTCTGCTTATCAAGACGCTTATGCAAAAATACCTTCACGTTATTTTAGACCGTTAGAATTTGTCAACGCACAGGACCTTGAGGGAAAATTTAAAAAGAAACTGAATCGCTATATTCCCGACATCCCTTGGTGTCTAAATGAAGACCTTGACATACACTGTTTTGTGGTAAAAATTGGATCTCCGTTGCATGACGAATTCATTGAAATGAGCAAAAATATTTTGGGAAATCGTGGTTGTATCTTTATCAAATCTATTCCAGGAGAGATTTGGATTGGTTTTCCTGATGAAATTAGCCGTGAAAATTCTGAGAAAACAGTAGAAAAATTCGTACAATATTGCACAAAAATCAATGATGTCTCAATTGCTAAACCTTCAAATGAACTTCTGGAGTCCATCAATTTCCGAGATTTAGCTGGAGATGCTTATGATTTAGCATTTCTTTCGAGTCAACTAGAAGATTTGAAGCCAATCACAAGACCACACATCATAGAAGAAATAACAACCGAGCGAATGCGCGAACAAGAAAGTAATGATTCTGTTTTCCAAGTTACCATCCGTGGAAAATTCTGTTATGATTATTGGTCATCGAAAAAAGTGCTCGACAAAGTCGTAAAAATATTAGTGTATTTCAGCAAAGTTATTCCACTCGCTGTTACAGCATCCGATGATCAAGTCAATTTAATGTACAAAACATGGTACGAAGCAAATGTTGCTCGTCACTTCATCAATAACTTACGAGAGGATGAAGTTCCCTATTTGGCAAGATTTCATAGACCACTTCTCAACGTAATCGAATCGTTTACATGTTCTGACATATATTACTATATCATAAACGATCAACGAAAAGTTCTCGAGAAGATTGTACAAAACAACAGTTTGGTGGATCAATCAGATGCAAATTCATCTACAGTTCAATCAACATCAGATATTAATGTATTAGATGAAGAAATGAAAAGGAAACTACTTTATTTATTCGTCATAACATCTGATTCGGACTTTAAATTCACATCTGGAATGATCTCAATAATCAAAATGAATTTGGCGAGAATGGAACGTCTTTTTTACTTTGGATTGCAAGATAAAATGAAATATCCCGTTTGCATTGAATTTGAAGATGAAATTTGGGTTGGATTTGATGATTTAGAGGAAGGAAACAAAGCAAAAGCTAGAATTGAAGAGATTAAATTCAAAATATTACATGAACATGAAGGTGATTTCGAAGTTGGAGTTGTAATGGAGCCCATCGTAAAGAGTCCACCACCAAAAGTTACAAAAATGTTGGCAAATAAATTGATGAATCCAGAAACGAGGCCTACTACTATATACATGGGATTTCGTTATAATGCTTATCCACTTGGACACTTCAATTATAGTTACAGAAAAGAACTTGGAATGATGACCAGCATTCTGTTCGATTGAATGAGTCTGTTTCATCTTAACACTCACTAATACTTTCGAAATCATTATATAAAACAAGCAATATCTGGTATTAACTCTGGAAATAAAATACTAAATGAAGTTAAGAGAGTGAAATTAAATGAAAGGTAGTTTTACATCAGGTAATTTTTATATTAGAATTATTAAATATTCAATAGAATAAATTTTGTTCAATTTTATACGGATTGTTACCCACATCGTGAAAGATTAAGTTTAGGGAAAGTTATTAACCTTATGGAATACCATACAACTATCAGTAAATTGTGACTACGATCGTGTCATAAATCGTCATTTTAATGCAGTGCGACAAACCTGACAAAGATCAACAAGAATTTCAACATTTTAGTTTTTTTGCTATCAATTTTATTCAATTTCAATCACAGAACAAAATTATTTTGATTAGTTTAGATGACACTGAATTTTGTTTAGTTTTGCACAACAAAAAGCAAAAGCGAGAATTCATACAAGAAAAAGCATTTCGAACCTAACCTAACCAGACCAAACCAATTATTAATAATTATTAATAGATTAAATCTGTGCAAACTACAAAAAGGCTTAAATTTGGAAGAGCAGGCAACTTCTTGGGAGAACTTCTGTCCTTGTTCCTGTTTCAATGACGGATGGTCGATGTATTTTATCCTGAAAATCATTCCTTCAGGTTGATTCATATTCAAGATTTAGTTGGTGATGCTTATGATTTAGCGTTTCTTTCGCGTCAATTAGCTCCCGATCTAATCACAAGACTACAATTCAGAGAACAAAAAAGATTTATCCAGACGGAAACACAAGAATGCAATGAAACGCTTGTCCACATTGCTGTCAATGGAAATTTTCGCAAAGGCTGTGGTTGGCATAGTTTATCCCTCGAACAAATTGTTAAAATATTGATATATTTTAGCAAAGTTATTCCACTTGCTGCGACAGCATCGTATGATGAAGTCAATTTGATATTCAATTCACGTTATGAAGCACACACTGCTAGTCGTTTCATCAATAAGTTGACAATTTATGAAGTTCCCTATTCTGAGGAATTTAATGGGACAAGTGAAGTCCAACAGGAGCAGCAAATATTTGCCAGCTTCTCCAGTAATATGTCATCAACGACAAACGAAGAGCTCGCGATAAAATAATACGGAATGAAATTCTTGTAGATAGATTACATTGTTACTCATCGAAAGTTGAATCGACATCAGATATCGATGTATTAGATGGAGAAGCCGCAAAGAAACTACAATATTTATTCACTATAACAATTGATTCTGATTTTAAATTTACATCTGGTGTGATATCAATAATAAAAATGCATTTGGTATCGATGGACTGTCCAGCTTGCATTGAATTTGAAGATGTGATTTGGGTTGGAGTTGATGCTCTAGAGAAAGGAAACAAAGCAAAAGCTAGAATCGAGCAGATTAAGTTCAAATTGTTACATGAAAAGGATAATGATGATTTTGAAGCTGGAGTTACAATGCAATTAGCCCTCGAGTAGTCTAACAGAAGTTGCTAAAATGGTGGCAAATAAACTGATGAATCCAACAAAACCACATTCATCGAATCCATATCTCATCCCTAGCGCTGTGCCATTAGGACACTTCGATTACAATTACAGAAAAGCAGTTGGAATGAACATCAGCGCATTCGTTATCGAGTACAGGTGTGAGTTTAGAGAGTGATAATGAATAGTAAACTTTACTCACTATAATAATGTGCAGTGAAACCTCTCAAAAGCAGCATTAACGGGCTGATTTTTCATTAATTTCCGTGCCAAAAATCTCTTAAAAAAGGATGTAGAAGATGGAGAAGGGCATTTTTATTTCAGAATTGCATCTTTAATGGTCTTAATAATAAAAATGAATTTGCACAAATGGACTGTAGAGACATTGAGACCAAAAACTTGTTTAATCGGAGCTTATTGATATCTGGTTTATCCAGAAATTATGATGAAGCCTGTTATCTGCAATAGGAATCATCCGAGAGCATCACAGATGGAGTAATCAGCTAATGAATGGTTCACCACATCTGAGTATTATATCATTAATGATAAACGAAAGGTACTTAAGAAAATTATTCAAACAAAAATGGCTTCAATTAATTTACTACAACCCTGCAAAATGGTTAATCCAGCTCAAGATAGTAAACCTTCGTGCAATAATTATGCTCATGAGAAACGTTTTCAAGTTTACTTCTTTTACTTTATTCATTTCCTTAAATACATCTGGTTATAAGCAATTATAACAGCCTAATCCATATTTGGATAGGTTACCAGAGCCATAAAAAATTTAGAGAAAGAGTTAAAGTAAACATATTTGGCATAACTTGGATTGAAAACGCGTTGTATTAATAAATAAACAATCTGAAATTTTGTATACTTCTAATATAAATTACTGGCTTATCAATGATTTCAAATCAGTCCGGAAGGAACATGAAGGATTCGTCAAAAAGTAATTTGTTATTCAGAGTTTAAGGGTGTATCCGGTCAATGAAAAAAATGTTGGTTAATCTTGGTTAATCTTGGTTAAAAGACTAAAGTTGTCAAGAAAAAGATAAGATAAGAAAATAAAGTGTCCGGTATTAGTATAAGTTAGATCACTGCAACGAGGGTATTCATTGTTAAGACTCGAGGCGGAGCCGAGAGTCTTATCAATGAATACCCGAGATAATGCAGTGATCTAACAAACTTATACCAGTTTTAAACTGTATTAATGCAGTAACTGGTATTCGTGCAATACACTTTTCAAAAAACAATGGCTCTCCTATAAAAAAGTGGTATAAATTTGGTTAATTTGATTATCATGCGCATTAAAAAATTATAAAATTGAATCAAATCAGCTGACGATATTTCAATCTAATTAAAAAATTAATTTTTAAAATCAATAGATGGCATTAAAGCTAATCATGGTTAATTTTGATCACATGTCAGTTAATTTTTTTAACCGAGATTAACCAAGAATCTCGGTTAATCTTGGTTAAAATTTCACTGACCGGATACACCCTAAAAGGTTGCATTCAAAAGTCAGTAGATGAGTATAACCGACAGTAATCCCCTCTGCAACAATGCTTGAAGTGTCACCATCAATAATATTGATAAAAAATTAACAATATCAATCGAACTGCATGTATGTATAATGCACTGATAAAGATTCGACTAGAAAAGCAAGAAAAAATTACAAGTATAAACTTATTTAATATTGAAAAAATATATTTTTTATCCATCGTAGTTTCTAAAAATCAGATTATATCAAATTTTGATTCATTTGATTCAATTTTCACATTCATTGATATATTTTTAGACACAGGTACATCAACTGTTAACCATTGGATGAAGACAATGTATAAGTTTCACCCATCAACACTAACATTCCAAGCCTGTCTTCTGTGAAAAAACATAAACTTACATTCTATCAGTGAATCTCTCGCAAATAGAAAAATTTAATCACTCATTTACAATAAATTGTCAGAAATGGTGAATATTCACTGCCCGGGAAAGAGCAACAATTCCTCCACTTTTCTTCAACTTTGTGGATACTGTGGTAGCTTACAAAAATTTTCGCGATATTTTCATATACTAAAAGTAGTAAAAGCAAAAGCTAAATTTGAATTCAAGAACTTACAAATAGTATAAATTACATGAACTAATATTATGATTTCAGAGTAACGATTGCTCATTACAAAACTTGCAGTTATTATAACTCAATGATACATGACTCACCCATAGCTAAAGATTGCATTTATCATAATAACTGTAACAGTATTTTCTTGCGTTTCTCCCATGAAAAAATGGGTAGAAAGGCTAAAGGGAGATCACTAAACTGGATTGTTTAAAGGCAAAAATTAATTATTTCCCCCTGTAGCTCACACAGATGTCAGCTTTCCAAGAAGGAAAACAACTCAAGGAAATCCTGTAGATGATTAGATGCTACGATAAAGTTATTTTTCAATAGATGCCTCTTCATTCAAGCCAATGAAGCTAATTGAATGAGAACAAACATAACAATTTTTATGGTTCAAGTGTTTTAAGTTAAAATGGCTAAACCTTGTGCTGTGTTTTGGGATATTCAAAATGGTAGACAGCCAAGAAGAGGATCAGCTAAATCAATCGTCAATCAGATTCGATCAGCTATAATTGAACCTCACAATTTAAATGAAATATTTTTCTTTTGTGCCTGTGAAATTAAAAGCTTACCGAAAAATGTTGCCAAGTCATTAATAGATCTGGGTGTTGATATTGTCCAAGCTTACGATTTTTATTCAACTGGTGATAAAATATTGGATTTGATGAGAAAATTCGTTGCAGTTGCTGGACAAGATTGTACAATTATATTGTTCAATGGTAATGATGATTATTATGATGCTTTGAGTGATCTAAAGGAACTTCATAATGTATCCATTCATCTTATTAGACTAGCAAATTCATGTTCACTTAAACTTGATCAGATATCTGACTACACATTCATGGTAAATAATGGTGTATTAGAGTCGATCAAATCAACTGGTGTACCAATGTACTTCATTTCAATCAAAAACAATCCTTTAACTATGGCCATCAACTTTGTTATGGATACTTTGAATAACCAGATTGCTGAAAGTATCCAAAAGAGTGCGATTTTATTTGATGACTCAATCTGTATTGGATTTCCTACTTTGTGGAATGCTGAAAAGGCCATTGAACAATTAAATGGATCGCAGTTCCATGGACACTTTTTAAAGGCTGAATTGCTATTAGACTCGCCTCTAACTGAAATATTAAAATGTGTTGAGCCTAATACGGCTATGGAGGTTAAAAGCAATAAGGAAGTTGAACAATTGACATTCATCAAGATGAGAAATTATAATGAAGCCGATAATAGCAAAATTATAAAATTTTGTATTACATGTACTGAACAATCAGGCAGTCAATGTATTTGGGCTTATCAGCTGCAATATGAACCAACCAAATGGGAGCTACTTTATAATCTGTTTGAGAAGTTATACGATTTGGGTGCGAAAAAGGTTATGTTTGATGGAAATCTTTATTGTGCTCATTTCGACTCTGTTTCTGCTTATCATGCTTTTACAGAAAAGCGGTCACGATATTTCAAACCTTTAGAACCCATAAACGCAGAGGATCTTAACGAAAAATTTACTAAGAATATGAATCGATATGTGCATGAGATTCCTTGGTGTTTAAACAGTGAACTTGACATACACTGTCTTGTGGTAAAAGTTAATGACCAGATTCACATCGAGTTCAAGGAAATGTGCAAAAAGATTTTAGGGTATCGTGAATGTATTTTTATCAAACCAGTTCTAGATGAGTTTTGGATTGGTTTTCCTGATGAACTAAGCTGTGAAAGTTCAAAGAAAATAGTACTTAAATTTTTAGCTGATCTCAAGTACCTCAATGATGTTTCAATGGCTAAGCCTTCCAATGAACTTTTGGAATCTGTCAATTTACATGATTTAGCTGGCGATGCTTATGATTTAGCATTTCTTTCGGCCCAGTTAGAAAGTACGAAGCCAATCGCTAAACCGCAAATCATAGAGCGGATAAGTTATTTACGAACGGAAGAACAAGAGTGTAATGCAGCGGTTTTCCACATAACTATCAAATGTAATTTTCGTGATTGGCCGTCTTGGGTTAAATTATCACTCGAACAAATCGTTAAAATTTTAGTGCATTTTAGCAAAGTGATTCCTCTCGCTGCCACAGCATCATATGATGAAGCTACATTGATATTCAATACATGGTATGAAGCATTCGCTGCTCATCATTTCATCAAAAATTTAACACTCGCTGCATTTCCCTATTTTAGAACGTATAATGGAGCAAGTGAAGTCCAAAAACAGCAGTTACCATGTGCCGAAATCTTCGAGTATTATATCATTAACGACAAACGAAAAGTTCTCGACAAAATAATACAAAACAAAAGTCTGGTGGATAGACTACATTTAAATTCATCGACAAATAAATCGACACCAAATATCGACTTATTAGATGGAGAAATTACAAAGAAAATACAATATTTATTCGTTATAACAACCAATTCTGAATCCCAATTCACATCTGGAATGGTCTCAATAATCAAAATGAATTTGGTAGAAATGGATTGTCCAGTTTGCATTGAATTTGATGATAAAATTTGGGTTGGAGTTGAGTATTTGAAGAAAGGAAACAAAGCTAAAACTAGAATTGACCAGATTAAGTTCAAAATGTTACATGAAAATGATGAAGATGATTTCAATGTTAGTGTTGTAATGGATTCTACCCAAGAAAGTCCACCAAAAGTTACTGAAATGCTGGCAAATAAATTACTGAATCCAAAAAAGAGCTCTATCAATATGTATTTAAATTCTGACCCTTTTCCACTTGGACACTTCAATTATAGTTACAGGAAAGCAGTTGGAATGTCAACCAGTCGATATTGGCAATTGGTGAGCTCGCCTTTGAATGCAATTAACGAGAGTCCAGCACTTGCTAAAGCGTTTGGATGGATTAATCCTACAGATCCACCTTCATGGAATGTGTATGCTAGCCCTAGTGCTGTTCTATTATGACACTTCAATTATAATTACAGAAAAGCAGTTGCAATGCCAATCAGCAAATATTGTGAGTTACATGTATCAGCTGGACCTTGAAGACGCCGAACTCACATTTACGATACTTTATCCATACCGAAGTTACCAACTGCAATCCAATTTCACTTTGCTATTCACTACTATATAATAACTTAATTTGAATAAATTTTTTTTGATCCGGTCGGATAGATTACATAGATTCAATTTATGGAGGCCTTATGAAATACGCTACGAAAGCTTTAGACAAGCAACTACAGAATATGTTCAAGCTTAAGAATATCGAGTTGGAAAATTGCTTCTGTAATTAAATAACACAAAATTATCATTCGCCTTGAACCCATCTATTTGGTTGAATCAGAATAACCTTGACACAATCAACACTTTCACATCAAGCGAATATTGAAATCTGAATATTGAACTTGAATATATTGAACACTAGATTAATATTTTCCTTTACAACTCATTGACCTAAAAACTTTACACCTCTGCTTGATATGAAAGATGTTCAGTTGGAATAACAATGAATAAATATGGCTAATTAGGTACTTCAAAATAATTCTGTCATAAAAAATTGAAACAAATGTAAGAAATTTAAAAATTATTTATTACTATTGTCAGTATTTGAGCAGAATTCCGTATATGATGACCAATCTGATATGATGTTTAGAGATAGTTTTGCTGATCAGACATTATTTTTATGACATTTTTTGAAATATAAATCACACAATAATAATATTGAAAAAAAATTCATCAATCAAATCACGCCCATTATTAGCATATTTACGGTAATTAATCGTAATTCTGGTTGGTGTTTGATTATGCTAATAAAATTCATTACTTGGTGGAGTTGTTAATTCAACAATAATACAACTAACAAGGGAACACCACCACTTACCCGGAACCGATTAGGATGAATCAGGTGTCAATCGGTAGGGCTGGGTGGGTTATGAAAAAAGGTCGAGGGTTTCATCTCCTGAAGCAGTGGTTCCTGAGATATATGGGTTTAAAATTTGGTCATTTTGATAAAAAGACATTTTTAAAAACTCTTAAAATTATATAATGCGGTGTAGCCTAATTGGTAAAGCAGTAAGTGAAAGTATGGAGGTTATGGGTTCAAATCCTGGTGACTTTTTATTTTTGATTAATTCGAATGATTTATTTACCCACTAGGCTACACCTTATTATATAACCAAATAAACCGGAAAAACTCGCCAACCTGAAAGTAAATGAAAGCAAAATGCTCAATCTATTCAATAGACTCTCTTTTATTTTGAACTCTCATGATTTAAAATTGAGTGATAAAATTTCAACATTAAACGAACTAGTTACACTGAATGGAGAAGATAATTTGAATAGTCATTATCGATGTCAAGCTCAATGGAAGTTAGTTTTTTGTCACAACCCTGAAATATCTTCTCATCTAACCACGAAATGGTCTTTAATCCACAATTTATTTGCACAGTTTTACCATTTAGGGGCCAGAAAGGTCTGTTTCGATGGAAAGCTTTACTGGGTGCAGTTTGACTGCAAGGAAAGTTATCAAGATGCACGAAATAAAAGTAGAGCACTTAAATCAGAATCTTTAGAACTCATAAGCCCAACTTCCAAGCAGCTGCATTTGACAGAAGTAGCTTTACATGAAATTACAGATGAGATGAATCGCTATAATTTTGATAACCCTTGGTGTTTCCTTCCAGCTCTTGAGTTATACTGTTATGTGATATGCATGAACAGTGAATTTCATGCTGATTTCATCGAAAGAAATATAATAAAAATCAGCTAAGTATGTGTGAATGTATTTTCATCAAGTCATTTTCAGGCGAGATTTGGTTGGGATTTCCTGATAAACGCATTCGTAAAGAGTATGAGAAATATGTAAATGAACTTTTCTTTCACTCTTGGAAACGGACTAAACCTTTATTGCTTTACCGAGTTTGCCTCCTTTACTTTATTGATTCCTGAAATACATCTAATTACAAGCAATTTTAACAGTCTAATCCATATTTGGATAGGTTAGCAATGATATGGAACATGGGTTACCAGAAACATTAAAAATTTAGAGAAAGAGTTGAAGTAAACATATGTGGCATAGCTTAGATTGATTACGCATTGTAAATAAACAATCTGAAATTTTGTATACTTATAATTCAATCATCATGAGGAACTACAATATTACTGATTTAATCCAAAACTGGATTAAAATCTATGATCTCAATAATCGAGATGAATTCGCTTCTGATGAACTGTCCAGATTGCATTTAATTTGAAAATAAAATTTAGCTTGGAATTGTTGATTTGAAGAAAAGAAACAAAGTAATGTTAGAAGTTAGTTAGAGTTAGAATTGGTAATTTAAAGTTCAACTGGTTCGATGTATTTTATCAAGTAAACCATTTCTTTGGACTGTCTTTGCATTTAAATCTGATGCCCAAGATTGTCCTACAAAGGTTAAAATATTGTATTCAGATGCAACTATTTCTGATTCACCGTTTGATTTGACACCAGGATACAGGGAAAACCTTTTGGACTAGAAATATTCCAAGTGTTGCTGCAAACAGTTCCTACCCTTACTCTTTTTAGAAGCTATGTATTATATTAATATTTAAGGATGAAAAGAGATAGCTTTTGATCTGTTTTATTACTGCAATTTAGTTGATACCAAATATTGATTTGTCATAACAAAGGTTATTAATGTGCTATCTACTTTACTATTGGCTAAGTATAATTGAATGAAAGCAATGTATAAGTTTCGTCTATCAATGCTAACATTTCAGGCGCATTCATAAAAAAGTAAAAAACTGACTTATGATTAAGAAGACCGTATTATCAACAAATTATCAGAAATGGTGAATATTCACTACCTGGGAAAATAGCTACTATTCCTCCACTATTCTTCAACTAAAATTTCATATTAAAGACTACTCACAGAAATTTTATCGATATCTTATGTATAAAAAGCAAAAGCTACATTTAGATTCGGGAACGTAATTTACATTTTCATCGTAAACTAATGTTAAGATTTCAGGTTAACGATTGCTCATTACAAAACTTGCAGCTAGCATAACTCAATGATGAATGACTCACCCATAGCTACGAACCTTACACATCACGCTTGTAACTACAGTATTTTCTTGAATTTCTCCCCATGAAGGAGATTGGTAGAAAGGCTAAAGGGGAATCACTAAATTAGACTAATTGTTTAACTGCAAAATTTAATTATTTCCCCCTGTAGCGCACATAGATGTCAGCACTCCAAAAAGAAAGGAAAAGGCAAACAACTCAAGATAATCATGTAGATGATTAGATGCTACGATAAGGTTGTTCTTCAATCAATGCCTCTTCTTTGAACCCAATATAATAGTTGTTTGTATGAGAACAAGCATTGAATTTTATGTGTCAAGTGTTATCAAGTTAAAATGGCTAAACCTTGTGCTGTGTTTTGGGATATTCAAAATTCCAATGTACCAAAAGACAAATCAATTGATTCTATTGTGCACAGCATTCGATCAGATATAATTAAACCTTACAATTTAAATGAAATCTTTTTCTTTTGTGTTTGTGGTGTTAATAATTTACCATCAAACGTTGACCAGTCAACAGCTCTGGATATTGATATTGTTCAAGCTTACAGCGATTCAGCTGATCTGAAAATAATGGCTTTGATGAGAAAATTTGTTGAATTTGCTGGACAAGATTGTGCAATTATTTAAATAAGTTATGATTCTGATTATTGTAACACATTGATTGGTCTAAAGAAGCTCTATAATGTAACAATTCATATTGTTAATCTTGAAAACCATTATTCAAGAAAACTTTATGAAATATCTGATTACAAATTCTTATTGGATAAGGATACATTTGCATTGATAAAACCTGTTGCCCCGATG
This sequence comes from Tetranychus urticae, assembly GCF_000239435.1. The sequence continues at coordinate 488,930 of NW_015449940.1, read as the reverse complement.
TATTTCATTTCAGTCAAAAATTATCCTCTTAAAATGAACATCAAAGAAATTATGGATTTTTTGAATCTCCATATAATTGAAAGTATCCAACAGAGTGCGATTTTATTTGGTGATTCAATTTGTATTGGATTTCCTACTTTATGGCATGCTGAAAAAGCCATTTCAAAATATAATGAATGGCGGTTTTATGGGACCTTTTTAAAGGCTGAATTGTTGGTAGACTCACATCTAACTGAAACATTGAAATGTATTAATATTAGTATTGATATAAAGCCTGTGGAGTCTAAAATCAAAAATGAAGTGAAACAGTTAACATTCATCAAATTAAACAACTCCAATGAAGCTGATGATAGCGAAATTATTAAATTTTGCATCGATTGTAGTACAAAATCAAGCAGTCAATGTATTTTATCAAGGAAACCTTTTCTTTGGATTGTCTCTTCATTTAAATCTGATGCACAAGCTTGCCTTTCAAAAGTTCAAATAAAGTATCCAGATGCAATTATTGCTGATCCACCGGTTGATTTGACATCAAGTTACCACGAAAACCCATACACTGTTGAATCGTGTGAACAAAAAGTCTCAATTGAAGCAACTTCTCCAGTAGATAACGAAGATGCTAATGGTTGGAATATATTCTTTCGAAGGACGTCATCACTTACTGGGCCAAATGCATCAACCAAATTGTCGTTACTTTATAATCTGTTTGAGAAACTATACGATTATGGAGCAAAAAAAGTTATATTTGATGGAAATGTTTATTGTGCTCATTTCGATTCTGTCTCACTTTATCAAGAAGTTTTACGAAAAATTGATTCAATGTATTTCTCGAAATTGGAATTCGTAAACGAACAGGGCCTCAACAAACAACTTTCAAAGAAACTGGATCGTTATAAATTTAATATTCCTTGGTGTTTAACCGCAGAACTTGACATACACTGTCTTGTGGTTAAAATTGATTCTACGCCGAGTTCATGGAAAATTGCAAGTATAGTTACGCTTATAAATGTATCTTCATCAAATTAGTTGTAGACGAGTTTTGGATTGGTTTTCCTGATGCACGCCACTGTGAAGAATTTAAGAGCCGAGTTAAAATAATTTTAGACAATATCATGTGCCCAAAGGATTATGTAACAGGTGCGACTTTCAATAAACTAAAAAGTCACGATTACTCAGCCTTCCAAATCTCAACGGCTAAGCCTTCCAGTGCCCTTTTGGAATCTATTAATTTGTATGATTTGGGTGGCAATGCTTATGAATTCGCATTTCGTTTGAGCCAATTACAATGTTTTGAGCCGATCGCTAAACCACGGATCATAGAAAGAATGAGCTTGCTACAAACGGAAAAACAAGAATGTAATGCAGCGGTTTACTACATTACTGTCAATGTAAATTTTTGTGATTTGATGTCTTGTGCTAAATTCTCGGCCGAACAGGTTGTTAAAATTCTGGTGCATCTTAGCGAAGTTATTCCACTCGCTGCTACAGCACGGTATGGCCCGGCATACCAAGTCAATTTGATATTCAATTCATGGCATGAAGCAAGTGTTGCTCGCCATAGAATCAATAAATTAAAACCCGCTGAAGTTCCCTATTTTACAGTGTTTGATAGTTTAGATGACTGTAAAAAGCAGTTTCCCGGCATCTTCAAGTACTACGTCATTAACGAAAAAGGAAAAGTGGACGAAAAAATGCAAAGCAAAAATAAAGAGGATAAAATAGATTTAAATTCATCTTCAGTTCAATCGACATCAGATGTTGATGTATCAGATGAAGCAATGATGAAAAAACTAGAATTTTTATTCGTTATAACAACCAATCCTGATGTTAAGTTTACTCGTGGAATGATCTCAATAATTGAAATGCATTTGGTATGGATGGACTGTTTAGCTTACATTGAATTTGAAGATAAAATTTATGTTGGATTTGCTGATTTTGATAGAGGATACAATGCATCAGAAAGAATTGTAAGGATAAAGTTCAAATTGTTACACAATAATGATGAAGACGATTTTGATGTTGGAGTTGTAGCGCAATCATGCACGAGATTTCCACCAAAAGTTGCTAATTTATTGGCAAATGAATTGAGGAACCCAAAAAAGAGTTCGTCGAATATATATAATATATATTCGAGACACAGTGCTGTGCCATTTCAGTACTTTAATTATTACATCAGAAAGCATTTGGAAAAACAATCGTCAAACCTTGTCAGTCTAAAGTATCAGCTCGATCCTAAGACGCCGAACTCGCATTTTCGATAACTCTAATCTTCTCATATTCAATAAATAAAAAATGCCCATGAATCGTGAAATAATGAATATAAGTTAGCGGTTTGTATCCAACTTTAATTCTCTAGAAATTATTGCAGTTAGAATGAGTTTTCTTGAATTTTATTCAAAAAGTTTACTCTTCCTTTACTCTTCCTTTACTCTTTGATTTTATCTGAATTGTTATCTACATCTTTTTATGAATATGCTTTTACCTAATGGAACGACAATACATTATTATATTAATACTAATAAATATTTATGAAACACTAAGAAAGTCGTTACACAATGACTCACATATGTTCAATCGTAATAGCTGCTCATGTAATCAAAAGCTGACGAATTATCTTATTCTTCTTGAACCTGTCGATTAAAGCAGAATAACCTTCCCATCATCGACACTTTTACATCAAGCGAATGTATTTGCTTCGAAATCTAAATAAATGAACGACTCATGTTAGTATGGTGAATATTGTTTGTTTCAACTAAAATCAATAAAAGGCAGATGATCTTTGCCAAATATGATTAGTCAATGTGAATTTTTAAGGACAAAAGTTGCCCGTTTAATGCCTAAAATTTCCTCTCGTCAAAGGAAAAAGGAACTAAAAGGTCGAAAGAAAAAGAAAAAGAGAAAAAAAAGAATGAAAAGAATTGCAGAAGTTGAGTCAGTATGTGGAAAGTGTTGCCCGAGACTCGGCAACATCATTGACCATGATTGTATCATGTTAAACAACATTTAGTTATTAAAGCCTCAACTGAAATTGATATTCAATCTATTCCCTCTTATTCACCATGTTTACAATATATTGAACGTATGGATTGATATTCGCTTTTCACAACTCATTTGACCTAAAATCTCTACTAACAATGAATATGAACAAGTATGAATTCTCACAATCTGATCTGAAAGATGGTCTGTTAGAATGACTGAATATGACTAATTAGATAATTTAAAATAATTTTGCAATATAAAATTCATAAGAAAGTAAGAAAAGTAAAATTATGTGCTTAGTCGTTATTATAATATTTGTTCATATTTCTTATATTTTTATAAATCTTGCTTCAAATTAAATGAAAGTTAATTTTACTAACTATTCCTATTTCGACTAATCGGTATCTGATTTGTATATGATCATGCAAGATTTTACAATTAGTGCTGGCATCAAGTGCTGGCATCTATGTGAACTGCAATTTAATCTTACATTCCGAACAATTAGCACATCTAGTGCAGTGTTTTGGGTTATTCAAAATTTTGACGTACCCAAAGGACAAACACTAGATTCCATCGTCAATCTCATTTGATCAATTATAATTAAACCTTACAATTTTAAATGAAATATATTTTTCTGTGTTTTTGATGTTTATATACCATGGTATTTTGAGTGATCTAATCAAGCTTCATAATATAAGTTATGAATAAAGTGAATTCTCAGGTCATTGGAAAAATTGAAAACAGTAAAATTCTTTACAATAGTGCAATCTGAATCGGACTCCCAACTCTTTGGTATGCTGGAAGGGCTGTTGAATAATCAAATGCATTGGTCTTCTAACCTGTGCGGAGAAATTTTGGTACAAGTTAAGTTTATTGAATTTGACAATTAATTGTTAGGAATAATTTATATTTCTTTGTATCATATGAAAGCTTGAAATCAGCACTTTACTCTCAAATAATTTAATCCACCCTCAGAGGCAAGATTAACTTTTTCTTTCATGTTTTTCATGAGGCTGCGGAAATATGGTTTATCGAATTTTTTTAAACAATTCTTAATTCTTTTGATCAATTCTTCAGTGTTTTTAGCTGAAAAACCATCAGAATATACTTTTTTCTTGAGGTGACTCCAGAAGGTTTCGATAGGGCGAAGTTCGGGGACAGCGGGAGGGTTACATGACTTTGGAACTATCTAATAGAAAGTTCTTCCAAAGCTGCAAGTGTTCGAGTTGCATAGTGGGAACTTGCCAAATCAGGCCAGAAGATCAATCTTTTTTTATGCCTTTGCACGAATGGAAATAGACGTTTTCTGATGCATTCGTTTATATAAATATCAGCATTCATTGCTCCTTTACATTCATGATAATAAATATCTGAAACCCCCTCTTCACTTATTGCTGCCCATATCATTAATTTTTTAGGGAATTTTTCTTTAAATCTGAATCTTATTTCATCTGGAACAGCATCAACATTTTCAGCAAAAGAAAAATATCTTCCTCCATAAAAATCATGTCCATTAAGATCAAAATAAGTTTCGTCATCCATAATGACGGATCGATAATTCAAACTCTTACGGAGATGGGGGAGGCGACCAGTAATAACATCTTCTTGTTTTGAAGAAATTTTTGGCACTTTTTTTCTTTTCTTTATATTAACCTTTAACTTTATAACAACTTTCTTGGCAGTGTGATCATCAATATTTAATTTCCGTCCAATAGCTCTAAATCCCGGGAAAACTTTGTTGTCTGTCATGGCCAACACTTTTTTTTTAACTTGTGATGTAACTTTCATCGAGGGTCGACCAGCTGAATTTTTCATGAAATTTTCAGGATCATTTATCAGTTGAAGGTAATAGCGATTAGCTGAAGTTCGAGGCACACCAATATCACAAAATTTCCGAACCAATTCGGCTCTAGAGCACTTTTCATTATTGAGAAAAAAAATCTTTTGCACTGCTGATTTCAAACACCCTGAACTCATGTTGATTGCTTACTAAATAATTGACCGATTTTTCTGAAATTTATATTGACCAGAGGTCTATGCTTCTTAATCATTTCCTAGAAATTTCAAGCCTTCAGGTCATATGGTTCCTGAGAAAAAAGGATTTTCCTAATCTGTACCAAAATTTCTCCGCACAGGTTATGTACTGTTTCTATAAGCTGAATGGACAGTAGATTCACCCTTGATTGAAAGTTGAAAAATTATCATTATTAATATTAAAATATATAAAGTCTGTGCAGACTAAAAGCAATCATGAAGTGAAGACTGATTGAAATCATTGAAATTGATGCTGATCTTCTCCTAGTGTCATCTAGGTATGACCAAATTAACTTTTTTCTTAACTTTACAAAATTTGCTTCAACGGTTTCTCTTGCTGCATAACTCTTTGGTAGAAAGGATCAAGGGGAATCACTAAAACGGACTAATTGTTAAACTGCAAAATTCAATTATTTTCCCCTCTAGTGCATATAGATGTCAGTATTCCAAAAGGGCACAAACTCAAGGAAATACTGTATGGAGTGTTAAGAAAGTTTATGTAGGGGAAAAAATATCCCTCAGCGCCGTATAAACAGAAAATTATGTTTTTCCCCTAAAATTGAGCATAAACTTTCTCAACACCCCATAGATGACTAGGATATTAGGATACGATAAAGTTATTTTCAATAAATGCCTCTTCAATGCACCTACGTAATGAAGCTAATTGAATGAGAACAAGCGTTGAGTTTTTTTGCATCAAGTGTTGAAAGTACAGTTGTTGTAGTTAAAATGGCTAAACCTTGTGCTGTGTTTTGGGATATTCAAAATTCCAATGTACCAAAAGGAAAATCATTTGATTCTATTGTGCACCTGATTCGATCAGATATAATTAAACCTTTCGATTTAAATGAAATCTTTTTCTTTTGTGTTTGTGATGTTAAAAGTTTACCATTCGATGTTAACCAGTCAACAGCTCTGGATATTGATATTGTTCAAGCTTACAGCGATTCAGCTGATATGAAAATAATGGATTTGATGAGAAAATTCGTTAGATTTGCTGGACAAGATTGTGCAATTATTTTAATAAGTTATGATACTGATTATTATAACACATTGATTTGCCTAAAGAAGTTTCATAATGCAACAATTCATATTGTTGATCTTGGACACCGTTTTTTAGGAAAACTTGGTGAAATATCTGACTACACATTCGTATTGGATGATTACACATTTAAACTGATGACACCTGTTGCCCCAATGTATTTCATATCAATCAAAAACTATCCTCTTAAAATGCACATCAACATTGTTTTAGATGATTTGTATTACCAGATTAGTGAAAGTATCCGGAATAGTGCGATTTTATTTGGTGATTCGATTTGTATTGGATTTCCTACTTTATGGCATGCTGAAAGGGCCAACTCAAAATATAATGGATGGCGGTTTCATGGAGCTTTTTTAAAGACTGAATTGTTAGCAGACTCACCTCTGACTGAAATATTAAAATGTATTAAGCCTGTGCAGACTGAAAGCTATAGGGAAGTGAAACAATTAACATTCATCAAGATGGACAACTCCAATGAAGTCGATAATAGCAAAATTATTAAATTTTGTGTCGATTGTAGTACAAAATCAAGCAGTCAATGTATTTTATCAAGGAAACCTTTTCTTTGGATTGCTTTCGCATACGAATCTGTTGCACAAGATCGCCTTTCAAAAGTTCAAGTAATGTATCCAGATGCAGTCATTTCAAAGCCACCCGTTGATTTGACATCAAGTTACCACGAAAATCAATACACTGTTGAATCGTGTGAACAAAAAGTCTCAATTGAAGCAACTTCTCCAGTAGATAACAAAGATGCTAATGGTTGGAATATATTCTTTCGAAGGACGTCATCTGTTACTGGGCCATATGCATCAACCAAATGGTCGCTACTTTATGATCTGTTTGAGAAACTATACGATTATGGAGCAAAAAAAGTTATATTTGATGGAAATGTTTATTGTGCTCATTTCGATTCTGTCTCACTTTATCAAGAAGTTTTACGAAAAATTGATTCAATCCATTTTTCGGGATTGAAATTCGTAAATGAACAAGGTCTTAACAAACAACTTTCAAAGAAACTGAATCGATATAAATTTAGTATTCCCTGGTGTTTGACCGCAGAACTTGACATACACTGTCTTGTGGTTAAAATTGACGCTCAGATTCAGATCGAGTTCTTGGAAATCTGCAAGGAATCTTTAGGAGACATATGTATTTTCATCAAATTAGTTCTAGACGAATTTTGGATTGGTTTTCGCAATAAACTCCCCTGTAATGAATCTGAAAAACGAATACGTAGAATTTTGTATTATATCGATAATGTTTCGACGGCAAAGTGCAAAAAACGTCAAAGTCTCAATTGCTCAAGCGCCCAAATCGCAACGGCTAAGCCATCCAGTGAACTTTTGGAATCTATTAATTTGTATGATTTAATTGGCAATGCTTATGGATTCGCATTTCGTTTGAGCGAATTACAATGTTTTGAGCCGATCCTTAAACCACGGATTATAGAACGAATGAGCTTGCTACAAACGGAAAAACAAGAATGTAATGCAGCGTTTTACTACATTACTGTCTATGCAAATTTTCGTAATTGGCTGTCTTGGGCTAAATTATCGTCCGAACAGATTGTTAAAATTTTGGTGCATCTAAGCGAAGGTATTCCACTCGCTGCCACAGCAACAGATGATGCAGTCTATTTGGTGTACAATTCATGGTATGAAGCAATTTCTGCTCGTAATTCCATCAATGAATTAAAACCCGCTAAAGTTTCGTGTTTTACAGAGTTTCATAGAGTAGATGACTTTAAAAAGCGGTTTCTCGACATCTCCGAGTACTGTGTCATTAACGGAAAAGTTGGTCACAAAATAATAGAAAACAAAAATCAAGAGGATAAAATAGTTTCAAATTCATCTAAAGTTCAATCAAAATCATATGTTGATGTTTCAGATGAAGAAATTGTAAAGAAACTAGAATATTGTTACAAGATAACAACCAATTCTGATTTTAAGTTTACACTTGGAATGACCTCAATAATCGAAATGCATCTGATACAAAATGACTGTTTAGCTTTCACTGAATTTGAAGATAAAATTTGGGTTGGATTTGCTGATTTTGACAAAGCATTCAAAGCATTAGAACAAATCAAAGACTTAAAGTTTAAATTGCTACATGAAAATGACGAAGGTGATTTTGATGTTGAAGTTGAAATGGAACCAGTAAAGCAATTTCCATCAAAAGTTGCTGAATTGTTGGCAAATGAATTGAGGAATCCAAAAAAGAGTTCTTCGCATATATATAATATATATTCGAGCGAAACTACTGCGCCATTGGACTCCTTTTTTTATGGGTTCAGAAAGCATTTGGAAAAACAATCGTCAAACCTTGTCCGTTTAAAACATCAACTCGATCCTTAAGACGGTGAACTCGCGTTTTCGATACTTTATCTCTAACTATAATAGAATAAAAATGAATGAAAAGAAGAGCAGGAATTCAGTCAAAGAGTGCAAAGTGTGGCCCGAGACTCGGCATCAGCATTATAAAACCATAATTGTATCATGTCAAAATTTTTTTAGCTTTCCTCAAATAAAAATTTTTATCGATCTATTTCCTCTTATACACAATTTTTGCAATATAGTCAACGTCTGATTAATATTTGCCCTTAACTGATTGACCTAAAAATATCTATTAGCACCATTTGATAGAAAAGATGGTCAGTTGGAATAACAATGAATAGCTAGTGGTAATTTAAAATAATGTTTGCTCATATTTCTGCTGAAATGATGTATTGAACGGAACGGATAAAACTGCAATTTGTGTGCATAAATCTTAAATTAGATCATGATGATAACGACGGCGATAAAAAATTGAAAAAAATATGTAGATATTGCTTTGCGTTAGTTATTTTCATGATCTAGGTAAGATAGTTTCGATTTTTATCCGAAACACCCTTTTATTAATAATAATACAATTCACTAATCAGTTTACGCCCATTTATATTTATTGATTGTAGTTCTGGTTGATGTTTGATTTTGATAGTAAAATTCAATGGTTCAGATGGTTTGGTAGAGTTACTAATCCCTGGTTCAGCCAATTAAGTATTTTGTCTTGAAAATAAATTGCAATAAATAATTCTCTTATAATTATGGCTAAACCATGTGCTGTGTTTTGGGATATTCAAAATGTTGGAATACCAAAAGGACAATCAGTTAATTCAATCATTAATCTGATTCGATCAACTATAATTAAACCTCACAATTTGGATGAAATCTTTTTCTTTTGTGTTTGTGATGTTCATAAGTTGCCTTCCAATGTTGGCCAGTCATTGACGAATCTGGATGTTGATATTGTTCAAGCTTACAATGGAGTTAAGGATTCAGCTGATATTAAAATATTGGACATAATGAGAAAATTCGTTAAATTTTCTGGACAAGATTGTTCAATTATATTGTTAAGTGGTGATGCTGATTATTATGGTACTTTGAGTGATCTAAAGAAGCTTCATAATATATCCATTCATCTTATCAGATTAGCTAATGCATTTTCACCTAAACTTGATCAAATATCCGACTACACATTCATTTTAAATGATGGTGTATTAAAGCCGATCAAATCAACAGGTGCACCAAAGTATTTCATTTCAGTCAATAACTATCCTCTTACAATGGACATAAACTTTGTTATGGCTACTTTGAACAGCCAGATCGCTGAAAGTATCCAAAGTAGTGCGATTCTATTTGACGAAGCGATTTGTATTGGATTCCCAACTTTGTGGAATGCTGAGAAAGCCATCGAAAAATTCAATGGATCTCGGTTTCATGGAATGTTTTTAAAGGTTGAATTGATAGTAGACTCACCTCTTACTGAAATATTAAAATGTTTAAAGCCTAATGTGACTATGAAGACTAAAAGATATAACAAAGTGAAACAATTAACATTCATCAAGATGATTAACTCTAATGAAGCCGATCAAAACAAAATTATTAAATACTGTATCGCTTGTACTAAACAGTCAGGCAGTCAATGTATTTTATCAAGAAAATCATATCTTTGGATAGTCTTTTCATTCAAATCTGATGCAACAAAGTTTTTACCAAAAATTCAAATAATTTATCCAGATGCAGTCATATCTGAACCACCGATTGACCTGACATTAGCATATCGCGAAAACCCATACACTGTTGAATCATGCAAAATAAAAGTCGCAGATGAAACACGTTCTAACATAGCTGCATCAAAACCAGAAAAGGTAGCATTTTCCCAAAACCAAAGCTCGAGTAACGCCAGTTGTGCTGATGTCAAACCTGAAGAAGCAAACGAATCAGTAACCTTAGAAAAATCAACGAAAACAGAGTCTAGCAATGCTGTCAGCCTTGATAATTGTGATGATAGCGATTCGAAAATATTTTTTCGATTTAATTCTAATTCTATTGCTCCTGTGCTACATTATCAATTAACCAAATGGTCGCTTCTTTATAATCTATTTGAGAAGTTATACGATTTGGGTGCGAAAAATGTTATATTTGATGGAAATCTTTATTGTGCTCATTTCGATTCTGCTTCTGCTTACCAAGATGCTCTCGCCCAAATGGGTTCACGTTATTTAGAACCTTTACAATTCGTACCCTTGTCAAAAATTCCCAACCAACAAGAAGTTAAAAAGAAAATGGATCGATATAATATGGAATTCCTTGGTGTTTGAGCACAGAACTTGACATACACTGTCTTGTGGTAAAAATTTCGTCTCGCTTACACCATCTTTTCATAAAGATCAGTAAGGATATTCTAGGAAATCGTGAATGTATCTTCATTAAATCAACTCCAGGAGAGATATGGATTGGTTTTCCCAATGAACTTATTTGTGTAAACTCTGCAATATTAGTACTCAGATTAGCCAGTCTCAAGTACCCAAATGATCTTTCAACTCACAAACCTTCCATTGAACTTTTGGAATCTGTTGATTTTGAAGATTTGGTTGGTGATGCTTATGATTTAGCATTTCTTTCGAGTCAACTAGAAAGTTCCAGGTCAATTCAAATGCCACAAATTATGGAAAAAATAAGTCTTCACCGAAGGACAAGAAAACAAGAAGGTAATGAGACAGTATTCAGTATTAATGTCAAGGGAAACTTTCGTAATCTTAAGGATTGGGTTAAACTATCACTCGGACAAATTGTTAAAATTTTTGTAAAACTTAGTAAAGTTATTCCAGTAGCGGCTACAGCTTCGTATGATGAAGTCAATTTGATGTTCGATTCATGGTATGAAGCATTCGCTGCTCATCATTTCATTAATCACTTAACATCAACTGAAGTTCCTTATTTTACCGAGTTTAATGGAGCAAGTGAAGTGCAACAGCAGCAGTTAGCGTTTCCAAGCATCTTCAAGTACTATATCATAAATGACAAACGCAAGGTTCTCGAGAAGATTGTAGAAAACAAAAGTCTGGGGGATCGTCAATTGGAGTACGAATTATCATCACTGTTTTTTCAGTTTCTTTTGATAATCATAAAACAACTACAATATTTATTTTTCATCGCACCGAATTCTGATTTTAAATTTACATCTGGAATGATCTCAATAATCAGAATGAATTTGGCACAAATGGACTGTCAAGTTTGCGGTGAATCTGAAGATAAAATTTTGGTTGCAGTTGGTGATTTAGAGAAAGGAAAAAAAGCAAAAGCTAAAATTGACCAGATTAAGTTCAAAATGTTATATGAAAAGGATGATGATGATTACGAAGTTGGAGTTACAATGCAATCAGGCCATATTAGTTCGACTGAACTTGTCAATATGACGGTAAATAAATATATGGATTTAAAGAAATCGCTTATTAATAATACACATTCGATCTCAGATGTTGTCCCATTAGATCATTTTAATTATAGTTACAGAAAAGCAGTTGGAATGGCAATCAGCGAGTATTGTAAATTAAATAAATCAGGTTGATCTTTCATTTGTTATATCAATATTTCGCATAAGATTACAAATACATATCATTAGCAATAAACTCTGTCCAATAAATACCAAATGAACCTATTCAATGACTTCATTGAATTAACAAATGAATTGTATGTTTGTACAATATTTGTTTTTAGAATAAATTCGAACTGTTATCTACATCAATTCAATTTGTGTGAAGTTTTTTCCTTATTGAACGCCGATAAGCTATCTATGAAATGCATAACGAAAGTCTTAGTGTACTATGCATCAGAACCTTTGAACTCGAGAATCTTCAGCTTACAATCAAAATTGATTCTGTAATAGAAATGTAGATTTACAAAATTCATCACACAATCTAATTCATCTCGAGTCAATTCGAGTTTTTCGTGCAGGTTCAAGGTCTGATGTACATATGCTCGTCTTGTTATCCTCAATTAAACCTTTCCCAAATAATCAAACTCCTTGTCAAGTTTGCAAAAGTTATTCCCATTGCTGGAATAGCATCAATGACGCAGGTTGATTTCGTTTTCAATTCATGGGTTGAAGCAGCCACAGCATGTCATTTCATCAATAATTTAAGATATGATGAAGTCTGTTGTCTGCAACCGAGAATGAAAGCATCACTAGTGGAGAAATCAGATGCATGGTTCACCACTCGTGAGTTTTATATCATTAATGATCAACGAAAGGTACTTGAGAAAATTATTCAAACAAAAAATGGCTTTAATGAAACCGATGCAACCTCGACAATGGTCAATCCAGTGCAAGATAGCAAACCTTGGCTTAGTATTTATGCTCCCAATTCAATCATAAATCAATCATTATATCCACAATATTATCTTGTGATTTCACCCAAAACTGGATCAAATTCACTCCAAGTATGAGCTCAATAATCAAAATGAATTTGATAGAAATTGGCTACACAGTTTACATTGAATTTGAAGATAAAATTTGGGTTGAAGTTGAGGATTTAGTCAAAGGACACATACCAAAGGTTAGAATGGGTAATTTACAGTTCAAATTATTACATGAGAATGACGAGCATGATTTAACTATTGGAGGTGTAGTAGAAGAACGAATAAATTACATGGACCAAATTCCTCTATGCGTGGCCTTAATGGTCTGTAAAAGGATATCAAGTGGAGAGCAAATCAAAAGTGAAAAGCCAAGTGCAACTAATGGCTATATTCACCCATATGTTCCTTTAGGATACTTTAATTATTGTCACAGAGAAGCAGTAGGAATCAAACCCAAAAAATACTGTAACTCAGACTCTCAGAACATAACTTCAAACTTTTTTGAATGAAAATGAAAATGGCAATGAAATGCTTTTAAAATGAAATCTTATAAACTCTTAATAAACGCGTATTTTGACGAATCCTTCATGTTCCTTCAGGTCTAAAGGGTAATTAGTAAAGATATTTGGGCTTAGGTGTAGTGTTGCAATCATTGATTAGCCATCAGTACCTTATTTATACCCAGGTACTATCAACCATTACTAATGGTCCATTAAAGCATAGGAAATGTATAACTTATACAGTATAAGTTTCGTCTATCATTGATAGACTATCAAGGCTAACATTTTAGACCATCCTCACGTCAGTAAAAAGTTAAAAATTGGCATATTATTTATATTATGATAATACGATCTATTGTAAAGTGGCGATGCTGATTATTATGGTACTTTGAGTGATCCAAAGAAGCTTCATAATATAAGCTATGAATAAATTGAATTCTCAGGTCATTGAAAAAATTGAAAAAAGTGCAATTCTTTACGATAGTGAAATCTGAATCAGATTCCCTCGCGTTACTCTTTGTGGTGCTGATCTACTCCTAGTGACATCTAGGTGTGACCAAATGAACTTTTTTCTCAACTTTACAAAATTTGCTTCAACGGTTTCTCTTGTTGCATAACTCTTTGGTAGAAAGGCTAAAGGGGAATCACTAAACCGTGCTAATTGTTAAACTGCAAAATTTAATTATTTCCCCCTTTAGTTCACATAGATGTCAGCACTTTAAAAAGGCAGAAAATTCCAGGAAATCCTGTACATGACTAGGATATTAGGATACGATAAAGTTATTTTTCAAAAAATGCCTCTTCATTTAACCTAATGAAGCTAATTGATGAGAAAAACGTTGATTTTTGCATCAAGTGTTGAAAGTAGTTAAAATGGCTAAACCTTGTGCTGTGTTTTGGGATATTCAAAATTCCAATGTACCAAAAGACAAATCAATTGATTCTATTGTGCACAGCATTCGATCAGATATAATTAAACCTTACAATTTAAGTGAAATGTTTTTCTTTTGTGTCTGTAATGTTAATAGTTTACCTTTAAATGTTGAGCTGTTTACATCTCTGGACGTTGAAATTGTTCCAGCTTACAGCGATTCAGCTGATATTAAAATAGTGTTTTTGATGAGAAAATTTGCAAGATTTGCTGGACAAGATTGTACAATTATATTAATAAGTTATGATGATGATTATTATAACACTTTGTGTTATCTAAAGAAGATTCATAATGCAACAATTTATATTGTTAATTTAGAAGAAGACCGTATGTCAAGAAAACTTGATCAAATATCTGACTACAGATTCTTATTGGATGCTCGTACATTTAAGCTGATGACACCTGTTGCCCCAATGTATTTCATATCAATCAAAAATTATCCTCTTAACATGGACATCAACATTGTTATGAATGATTTGTATTACCAGATTACTGAAAGTATCCGCAACAGTGCTATTTTAATTGGTGATTCAATTTGTATTGGATTTCCTACTTTATGTCATGCTAAAATGGCCAAATGGAAATATAATGGATGGCATTTTCATGGAGCTTTTTTAGAGACCGAATTGTTAGCAGACTCACCTCTAACTGAAATATTGAAATGTATTAAGCCTGTGCAGACTGAAAGCTATAGTGGCGTGAAACGATTAACATTTATCAAGATGAACAATTCCAATAAAGCTGATGAAAGCGAAATTATTAAATTTTGCATCGATTGTAGTACAAAATCAAGCAGTCAATGTATTTTATCAAGGAAACCTTTTCTTTGGATTGTCTCTTCATTTAAATCTGATGCACAAGCTTGCCTTTCAAAAGTTCAAATAAAGTATCCAGATGCAATTATTGCTGATCCACCGGTTGATTTGGCATCAAGTTACCATGAAAACCAATACACTGTTGAATCGTGTGAACAAAAAGTCTCAATTGAAGCAACTTCTCCAGTAGATAACGAAGGTGCTAATGGTTGGAATATATTCTTTCGAAGGATAGAAGCATCACGTACTAGGCCATATGCATCAACCAAATGGTCGCTACTTTATGATCTGTTTGAGAAGTTATACGATTATGGAGCAAAAAAAGTTATATTTGATGGAAATCTTTATTGTGCTCACTTCGATTCTGTCTCACTTTATCAAGAAGTTTTACAAAAAATTGATTCACTCAAGCTTCTGCCGTTGAAATTCGTAAACGAACAAGACCTCAACAAACAAATTTCAGAGAAACTGGATCGATATAAGTTTAGCATTCCCTGGTGTTTAAGCGCAGAACTTGACATACACTGTCTTGTCGTAAAAGTTGGCGATCAGATTCACATCGAGTTCATGGAAATCTGGAAATCATTTGCAGAATACGGTAGATGTATTTTCATCAAATTCGTTATAGACGAATTTTGGATTGGTTTTCCTGATGAACTCTCTTGTAATGAATCGGAGAGAGAAGTACGTAAAATTTTAGATAATATCAAGTTGTCCAAAAATGTTTCAAAGGCAAAGCATTTCAAAGAACGACAAAGTCTCAAGCGCTCAAGCGGCCAAATCTCAACAGCCAGGCCTTCCAGTGAACTTTTGGAATCTATCAATTTGTATGATTTAGTTGGTAATGCTTATAAATTCGCATTTCGTTCGAGCCAATTACAATGTTTTGAGCTGATCACTAAACCACGGATCATAGAACGAATAAGTTTGCAACGAACGGAAAAACAAGAATGTAATGCAGCGCTTTACTACATTGCTGTCTATGCAAATTTTCGTGATTTGATGTCCTGGGTTAAATTATCGCCCGAACAGATTGTTAAAATTTTGGTGCATTTTAGCCAAGTTATTCCACTTGCTGTCACAGCAGAAGATGATGCAGTCTATTTGGTGTACAATTCCTGGTATGAAGCAAACTCTGCTCGCAACTCCATCAATAACTTAAAACCCGCTAAAGTTCCCTATTTTACAGAGTTTGATAAAATAAATAACTTCAAACAGTGTTTTTCCTACACCTCCAAGTACTATGTCATTAACGACAAAGGAAAAGTTGACGAAAAAATAATAAAAAACAAAAATCAAGAGGATAAAATAGATTCAAATTCATCTACAGTTCAATCGAAATCAGATGTTGATGTTTCAGATGAAGAACTGATGAAGAAACTAGAATATTTTTACAAGATAACAACCAATCCTGATGTTAAGTTTACACGTGGAATGATCTCAATAATCGGAATGCATCTGAAACAAAATGACTGTTTAGCTTACATTGCATGTGAAGATAAAATTTGCAGTGTATTTGCTGATCATGATAACGCATACAAAGCATATAAAATAATCGACAGCTTGAAGTTTAAATTGTTACATGCAAATGACGAAGATGATTTTGATATTGGAGTTGATATGCAATACGTCGAGGTATTTCCACCGAAAGTTGTTACATTGTTGGCAAATGAATTGAGGAATCCAAAAAAGAGTTCTTCAGATATATATAATATATATTCGAGACATAGTGCTGCGCCATTGGAGTCCTTTTATTATGGCTTTAGAAGCCAGTTGGAAAGACAATCATCAAATCTTGTCAGTTTAAGACATCAACTCGATACTTAAGACGAAGAACTCGCATTTGCGATACTTTGTCCATAACTGTAATCTTCCCATAATTAATAAATGAAGAAATGCCTATAAATCTTGAAAAAATAAATAAAAGTCAGCGATTTGTATCCAACTTTACTTCTCGTAATCACTACAATCAGAATAATTTTCTTGAATTTTATCTGGATTGTGACCCACAATATGCATGCATAAATCTTGCATTAGATCATGGTAACGATTGAGATGAAAAAATTGAAGAAACAAAACCAGTTCTTTTCGCAATCTAATGTGAGATAAGGAGGACCTGCAAATGAATAGGGAAAATCTCCTCTTGGAATATTTTTATGAAATAAAATTATTTCAATGTAACTTTTTATGCTGACTACGAATATCTGTTTCGTTTTTTGTAAAAACAACGCGTTCGGAAGAAAAGTTCATATTATGATTCGAAGGTTGCATTTTTCAGCAAGTTAAAAGAGGTCACTAAGCCAGTCGATTCTATTCGTGATCTATGTTATCAAGGGTACTGAATAATATAGTGAAAATTTGATCGCTGAAAAAATCGCCAAACAGGGTCAAAATTGTAAAAAATCAGATTAAAATATCACATAGTATTAGTGACCTTTTAAACATAATGAAGATGGCGTCTAAACCAGCTGAATATTGATAGAATCAATGTAATCAAGTATGCTGAATAATATAGTGAAGGTTTGGTTTCTGAAAAAATAGCCAAACAGGAGTAATATTTTCATCTCCTGAATTTTTTCCTGAGGGGAGTTTCTC
>NW_015449940.1:195234-471248 GCF_000239435.1 Tetranychus urticae | reverse complement strand
ATAGTCAGTGAATTGACTTTGGCTAGGTTTGGCCCTGAAAAAATAGCAAACAGGGTGTTGCATTGACATTTAGTAAAATTCTACGAAATTCAGTTTTCTGCAATTTTCAATCTGTTTGGCTATTTTATCAAAGCTGCAATCACCACTAGATTATTTGCCATACGTAATTACTTCGATTTTGCCAAGACTTAGCTGGTTTAGACGGCTTCTTCATTATTTTAAAAAGACGCTTATTAATCCCTGTTCAAATTCAGTTTTTCACAATTTTAACCCTGTTTGGCTATTTTTTCAGAAACCAAACCTTCACTATATTATTCAGCATACTTGATTACATTGATTCTATCAATATTCAGCTGGTTTAGACGCCATCTTCATTATGTTTAAAAGGTCACTAATACTATGTGATATTTAAATTTTTTGGTCAATATCTCAAAAACTATGCATGCTATAAAAGAATAGATTTGATTTATGAAATCAGCATTAAATTTTGTGTCTGAAAAGTAAGATTTCAGCAAAAATCGAGAACAGGCGATTTTGCAGGTCCTCCTTGTATTTTTTTCCGAAACACCCTTTAATTTAATAACACAATTCACAAATCGATTTACGGCCATTGTTAGTACAATTATCTTCATTGCTTGTAATTCTTGTTGATGCTTAATTTTGCTAATAAAATTCATTGGTTTGGTGAAGCTACTAATTCTCGGATCATACAGTTAAGTATCAATTTGTCTTGAAAATGAATTGCGATACATAAATATTATTATGACTAAACCATGTGCTGTGTTTTGGGATATTCAAAATGTTGGAATACCAAGAGGACAATCAGGTAATTCAATCATTAGGCTGATTAGATCAATTATAACTAAACCTTACAATTTAAATGAAATATTAATAATATTTTTCCTTTGTGTCTGTGATGTTAATAAATTGCCTTCAAATGTTGGCCAGCCATTAACAAACTTGGATGTTGATATTGTTCAGGCTTATAATGGAGTTAAGGATTCCGCTGATATTAAAATAGTGGACTTGATGAGGAAATTCGTTGCCGTTGCTGGACAAGATTGTACAATTATACTGTTGAGTGGTGATGCTGATTATTATGGTACTTTGAGTGATCTAAAGAAGCTTCATAATGTATCAATTTATCTTAATGGATTAGATGATTCATACTCACTTATACTTGATCAAATATCTGAATACACATTTGTGTTGACTAGTGGTGTATTAAAGCCGATTAAATCAACCAGTGTACTTCATATCAATCAATAATTATCCTCTCACTATGGACATCAACTATGTTATGGCTTCTTTGAATAGTCAGATTACTGAAAGTGTCCAAAGTAGTGCGATCCTAATATTTGAATCAA
Source organism: Tetranychus urticae (assembly GCF_000239435.1). The sequence continues at coordinate 469,881 of NW_015449940.1, read as the reverse complement.
TTTGTATTGGATTCCCAGCTTTGTGGAATGCTGCAAAAGCCATTGAAAAATTCAATGGATTTCGGTTTCACGGAATGTTTCTAAAGGTTGAATTGATAGTAGACTCACCTCTAACTGAGATATTAAAACGTTTAAAGCCTAATTTGACTATTCTAAAAGAACTAAAAGAAATAAGGAAGTGAAACAACTAATGTTCATTAAGATGATCAACTCTAATGAAGTCGATCAAAATCAAATTATTAAATACTGTATCGCTTGTACTAAACAATCAGGCAGTCAATGGATTTTATCCAGAAAATCATATCTTTGGATAGTCTTTTCATTCAAATCTGATGCACAAACCCATACACTGTTGAATCATGCAAACTAAAAGTCACAGATGAAAAACGCTCAAACATAGCTGCACCGAAACCAGAAAAGGCTAGGGTAGCATTTCCACGAAACCAAAGCTCCAGTAGCACCAGTTGAGCTGATGTCAAACCTAAAGAAGTAAACGAATCAGTAACCTTAGAAAAATCAACGAAAACAGAGTCTAACATTGCTAGCAGCCTTGATAGTTGCGATGATAACGATTGGAAGATTTTCTTTCGATTTAATTCTAATTGTGTTACTCTTGTGCTACATTACCAATCAACCAAATGGTCGCTGCTTTATAATCTGTTTGAGGAACTATATGATTTGGGGGCGAAAAAGGTTATATGTGATGGGAATATTTACTGTGCTCATTTCGATTCTGCTTCTGCTTATCAAGATGCTCTCGCCCGAATGCGTTCACTTTATTTCGAACCTTTACAATTCGTCCCCTTTTCAAAAATTCCCAACCAACAAGAAGTTAAAAAGAAAATGAATCGATATAAACATGGTATTCCTTGGTGTTTAAGCACAGAACTTGACATACACTGTCTTGTGGTAAAAATTTTGTCTAAATAAAGCTATTTATGAAATGCATTACGAAAGCCTTGCACTATGCATGAGAACCTTTAAACTCGAGAATCTTTAGCTTAAAATCAAAATTGATCCTGTAATAGAAAATGTAGATTTACAAAATTCATCACACAAGCTAATTCATCTCGAGTCAATTCATTAATTGAATCAGAATAATAGTAACTCAAAAAACTTCCAAAAGTGACTTTTTACGATCTGAACATAAATAGTGAATAGTGATGTTGACTTACTTATTCATACTTATCGTTTAAAAATGACAAACTGATTGGGTTAAATATTCCTCTTTTGTAAGTTGGTAACTAATTGATAACTCACTAAGGTAGAGTTTCACTTAGCAGATATAATTTGTTTCAAGTTTTCTTATCAACCAGAATCCCGATGCTGAAACTCACCAATCAAATTACGCTCTTTTATCATATTCACGAACGAGGGAAAGGTTCAGTGATTCAATAATTACAGAGTCTGTAAAAATTTTTAGAGTTGGAAAAAACTTGTCCACAGTTCATGGGTTGGTTCAATGTTAACGTCATTTTGCTGCTCTTTGTAACACTTCTTTCACGGACTTTATATACTGTACATTAAAGTTTACAACGAAAAAGCGTTTACACGCTTTTCCGAGTGTCTGTACTTTTCAAGTGCTGGCATCTATGTGAACTAAATTACAATTACAATTTTCAATTTTCAACAATTAGTCAAATCTAGTGTTTTTCCCGGTAAATAAGATTGTAGCAACCAAAGCTTAAATTGCCTTAACAGTGGTAGGAACATCTGTAAAACTAAAAGGTTATTTTTCCAGTTTAGCCTTCTTCTTTCATAAGTCACAATTAAAACAGTATATTTTTATGAGCCAAAATAGCTGTAATGGCTAAACCTTGTGCTGTTTTTTGGAATATTGACAATATCGATGTACCAAAAGGACAATCAGTTGATTCTGTTGTGAGCCTGATTCGATCAACTATAATTAAACCTTACAATTTAAATGAAATCTTTTTCTTTTGTGTCTGTGATGCTCATAAATTACCTTCAAATGTTGACCATTCAATGACAAATCTGGATTTTCAAACTTACAATGGACTCAAGGATTCAGCTGATAATAAAATGTTGGAATTGATGAGAAAATTCGTTCAATTTTCTGGACAAGATTGTACAATTATATTATTAGGTGGTGATGCTGGATATTATGATGATTTGAGTGATCTAAAGAAGCTTCATAATATATCAATTTATCTTATTGGATTAGATGATTCATACTCACTTATACTTGATGAAATATCTGACTACACATTCAAGTTGAATGATGGTGTGTTAGAGCCAGTTAAATCAACTGTTGCACCAATGTATTTTATATCGGTCACGAACTATTCTGTAAACAACATCAAACAAGTGATGACTGATTTGAATAATCTTTATATTGGAAGCAGTGCCATTCTCTACGATTGTTCAATTTGCATCGGATTCGCTACTTTGTTCAATGCTATTAAACCCATTAAACAATTAAATGGAGCTGGGTATTATGACACCATTTTAAAGGCTGAATTTATATTAGACTCACCTCTAATTGAAATACTAAAATCTATAAAGCCTACTGTGGATATGCAGACAATAAGCAAGGAGGAAGTGAAAAAATTAACATTCATCAAGATGAACATCTCAAATGAAGCCGATGATAGCAAAATTAAGTTTTGCATCGCGTGTTCTGAACAATCAGGGAGTCAATGTATACTATCAATGAAACCATATCTTTGGATTGTCTTCTCCTTTGAATCTCATGCACAAAAGTTTTTACCAAAAGTTAAAATAATTTATCCAGATGCAGTCATATCTGAACCACCGATTGACCTGACATTAAAACTTGACGAAAATACATACTCCGTTGAATCATTCGACGTAATAGACACAAACAGAGAGCCTTCTAGTGTGGTCACTCTTCAGGCTTGTGATGATATTGATTGGAATATATTCTTTCGATTCAATTGTGATTTTATTGCTCCTATGCCATATTACGAGCCAACTAAATGGTCGCTACTTTATAATCTGTTTGAGAAAATTTACGATTTGGGGGCGAAAAAAGTTATCTTTGATGGAAATCTTTATTGTGCTCATTTCGATTCCGCTTCTGCTTATCAAGATGCTCTCGCCCAAATGCGTTCACTTTATTTAGAGCCTTTAGAATATGTGTTAGTACCAGAAACACAGAAATTGAAAGCTGCAAAGAAAATGACTCGATATCCTGGAATTCCTTGGTGTTTAAATGAACAACTTGACTTATCTTGTCTTGTGATAAAAATTGAATCTCAGTTGCACAACCATTTCGTAGATATCGGCAAAAATATTTTAGGAAATCGTGAATGCATTTTCATTAAATCCATCTCAGGAGAGATTTGGATTGGTTTTCCTGATGAACATTTGTGTGAGAATTCTGAGAAAACAGTAAAAAGATTTTTAGCAACTCTCGAGCAAAAAAATGATGTCTCAATGGCTAAGCCTTCAAATGAACTTTTAGAGTCCATCAATTTTCGAGATTTAGCTGGTGATGCTTATGATTTAGCATTTCTTTCGAGCCAATTAGAAGGTTCGAAGCCAATCAAAAGACCAAACATCATAGAACGAATAAGACTGCAACGAATGCAAGAACAAGAATGCAATGAATCGGTTTTCTACTTTGTTGTTTGTGGGAAATTCGATAGTCTGAATTCTTTTCCCGGATTAGCGGTCGAACAAACCGTAAAAATGGTTGTAAAGTTTAGCAAAGTTATTCCACTTGCTGTAACAGTATTTATGCCTGAATACGTCAATTTAATGTATAATTCATGGCATGAAGCACACGTTGCTCAACATTTCATTAAAAAGTTGACAGCTGCTGAAGTTCCCTATTTTAGGGAGTTTCGTGTAACAAGTATTGTCCAACAGCAACCGTTTGTGTATTTTAACTACTCTGAGTATTACATCATCAACGATAAACGAAAGGTTCTCGAGAAGATTGTTCAAAGCAAAAATCAAGCGGAAAAACTAGATTCAAATTCATCTTCGTTTCAATCGATTGTAAAACAACTGCAATACTTATACATTATAAAAACCAATTCTGATTTTGATTTTACTTCTGGAATGATTTCAATAACCAAATTGAATTTGATACAAATGGACTGTCCAGTTTGCATTGAATTTGATGATAAAATTTGGGTCGCAGTTGATGAGCTAGAGAAAGGAAAAAAAGCAAAAGCTAGAATTGACCAGATTAAGTTCAAAATGTTACATGAATATGAAGATGATTTTCAAGTTGAAGTTGTAATGGAGTCCATTCAAACAAGTCCAACCAAAGTTGCTAGCATGTTAGCAGATAAATTTATGAATCCAAAAAAGAACACTAGAAATATATGTTTGAATTCTGACCCTTTTCCACTCGGCCACTTCAACTATAGTTACAGAAAAGCAGTTGGAATGTCCACCAGTCGATATTGTCAGTTAAATGTATAAATTTTATTAAAATTATATTGAAAAGAATAAATTTTTTCAAATTTTTCAGATTCTTTAATTAGTTGATTTAGTTTATAAGGAGTTTTGGGTTTTATGGAGCGCCATTAAGCAATTACTAAATTGTAACTACGAAAGTCTTTAACATCGAGAGAAGGTATTCCGCGAACAAACATATCGGACTCATTCACCTGTAAGCACTACATTAGTGTAGTTGATATTTGAGTTGCTCAAACTACACAATAAGTAGCTCAATTGATAATACTCGTATGGTCAAGCTCAATAAACAATAAAAGTGTCAATTTTTGTTAGGTTAACCTTTGCAAGTCTCATCAATCCAAACTCAATCCATTTTATGTAACTTTTCATCCACTAATCCTCATTAAAGAAACTTTCATTGTTTTGTATGAAAAAGCAATTAGACTAGAATTTACCGACAATTAATAAATATAATCAAAAAAGCAGTTTGAATATGAATCAATGAATATGGACAGTTAGATGATTCAGCCTGAGTCTTCCAATTCATACTTCCAAGACAGAGACAATAGTACTAGTTTAGACGATCGATCGTCTAAATCGGAGCACACTGAGCAATTTATTTGATTTATAAGAAAACTTATTTCATTTTTATTCAATTCGGTTGAAAAATTTATGAGCCTTACATCTATGATGTTTTTTTATCGTTTTATGAATCCACATGAAAATACAGTGCCACAAACCTTAAAATAATAGCAAGAAATTTAAAAGTTCTAGTTCTGTTTATATCAATTTAATTTAATTCATAGAATACTATCACTGAAAATCGAATTGAATTTGATTTTGCTTTTATTTTTACGTAGTAAGCGTTATAAAGCAAAAGTCAGAATGTTCACTGGCAAAAAGCATTTCGTACCTAACCAAACTCGACCAAACTTGAAAGAACTGTAGACCCAAACTACAGTTGGCCAATAATCTGGCTTACTCATGATTAGTTTAGAACTGCGTTATGAATGCTAGATCAAAGTTATTCTAACATATCTAAACTAATAAAATCTAGTATACACAGACAACCAAAAATAAAATATATGAAATGAGATCAATTTCCCAAATGCTGAATGATGAAAGGGATCTTTTGACGTAAAATTTTCTCTCAGCTCTTGCAAACGTTCTAAATGGGCCATATTTTAAAATATCAAATCCAAGAATATTAATGTCTTCAAGATTTTTTGTATTCAATAGTTGAAAGAGGAATTAGCAATGCTAATTAAGCCTCTTCGCTTTGCTACGCACGCTGAATATTGTTTCAATTAAGTTTCAATTTATACACTTTTGTTAGTTCATTTCAAGACGAGAAATTCACAAAACTATTCAAAATGGATTTCTTCAAAATTGGATTATTCAAAATGGAAATATTTCTACTAATGTGATATAAATCATATGATATGATATTTTGAGAGAGATCTACTGAGCAGATATTGTTTCATTTGTTTGATGAAAATATTTATTTAACTTAATCACACATGATAATAATGAAATTTTTAATCAATTTACACCCTTTTAACCGTGTATTCACAGGCATTAACAGTTTCATGTTAATTTTATTCTGTTTGATGTTCTGATAATTCAATCACTATGTTAATAAAATCCAGCCATTAGTAGTATTCAGATCACACAATTAAGTTTTATAAGTCTTATAATTATTTCTTGATCAACCTCCAAAATTAATTTCATACATAATACTGACATAAAAATGGGTAAACCTTGTGCTGTGTTTTGGGACATTGAGAATATCGATGTACCAAAAGGACAAACAGTTGATTCCATTGTGGACCTGATTCGATCAACTATAATTAAACCTTACAATTTAAATGAAATCTTTTTCTTTTGTGTCTGTGATGTTCATAAATTACCTGCAAATGTTGGCCATTCATTAATAGCTCTGGATGTTGATATTGTTCAAGCTTATAATGGAGTAAAAGATTCAGCTGATGACAAAATAATGGAACTAATGAGAAAGTTTGTTAAATTTTCTGGACAAGATTGTACAATTATATTGTTAAGTGGTGATGCCGATTATTGTGATACTCTGAGTTATCTAAAGAAGCTTCATAATGTATCAATTCATCTGGTTAGATTAGCTAATTCATTTTCACCTAAACTGGATCAAATAGCTGACTACACATTCATGTTAAATAATAGTGTATTAAAGCCGATCAAGTCAACCGGTCCACCAAAGTATTTCATTTCGATTCAAAACTATCCTCTTTCAGTTAACATCAGTCAAGTGATGCATGAATTGAATGCTAAGGCCAATGGAAGTATTGAAAACAGTGCCATCCTTCACAGTAATTTAATTTGTATTGGATTTCCTACCTTATGGAATGCTGAAAAGGTCATCGAACAAGTAAACGGATCTCGATATCATGGACACTTTTTAAAGGCTGAATTGATAAAAGATTCGCCTTTAACTGGTATTTTAAAAAGCATCAAGATTGAAAAGAGTAAACGAACTAAAACTAATAAATGTGAAGTTAAACAGTTGACATTCATCAGGATACCCAACGTAAGCGATTCAGTTGATAACAGTAAATTCATTAAGTTTTGTGTCGCTTGTACTGCACCTACTGGAAGTCAATGTATTTTATCAAAAAAACCATCCCTTTGGATTGTCTTCTCCTTCAAATCTCATGCTCAAGATTGTCTGTCAAAAGTTCAAATATTATATCCAGATGCAGTCATTTCTGAGCCCCCTCCTGGTCTGACTTTACCATGTTTAATTAGTCCTTATATTGTCCAGTTTTTTGATGAACAAAGTATCTTATCTAATAGTCCAAAGCTAGATGTGCCGAGTAACACTGCTGTTTGTACAGAGATCGTCTTGACTTTACCATGTTCAGATAATGTTCACTCTGTTAAACCTTCGAGCATCAATTCCTTGAATAATACTTCAGAAATTGAACACGAAATCGTCCAAAATACTGGAGAAGTTGAAACTCTATTCAAAGTGTCACAAGAAAAGGCATTGGATGCACATTCAATAAGCCAAGTTAGTCAAATATTTAACATCAAGTCTGAAAACAGTAATATTAAGGATACGATCATTAATCCAGTTGAACCATCTAAACCAGGAAGTTTCGTAAAACACAAATTACCCGTTTCTTCATCAGTCTCTCAAGCGAAATCCAATTTTAAAATGTTTTTTCACTGCGAATCTCCTGTTAACACGAATCTATCAACTAATTGGTCTTTAATCTATAATCTGTTTGAGAAATCATACGATTTAGGAGCTAAAAAAGTCATTTTCGATAGAAATATATTCTGTTTGCACTTCGATTCCGAAAAAAATTATCAACAGATGCTTGTCAAGAAGGACTCTCTTGATTTGCGAGGTTTAAGAGTCGCACATGTCGAATCACTTGAACAGAAAATGGCGAACAAAATGAATTGTTATCCTTCTGACAATCCTTGGTGTTTGAGCCAAGAGCTTGATTTACATTGCCTTTTAATCAAATTGGATGATCAACATCACTCGTACTTTATTCATCAAATCAAAACTTTATTAGAGGAATGGAAATCTATTTTCATAAAATCGCTCTCAGAAGAGATTTGGATAGGTTTTCCTGATGAAGTTATTTGTGAAGATTCATGTAGACATATACTGAGGTTATTGCGGTATCCATATAAATCTGTTGAAAGGGCTAAGCCTCCAACAAAACTTTTGGAATCAATTGTTTTTGATGATTTAGTTGGAGATGCTTATGACTTAGCATTTCTTTCAAATGCATTGCATTCAAGTCAAAAGTTGGATGAGAAGCCACAAATATTTCAGGTCATGACATCGTTAATGGAAACAGAACAAGAGCCAGATAAGAGGTGGTTTTACGTGCAGGTTAAAGGTCTGATGTACATATGCTCGTCTTGTTATCCTCAATTAAACCTTTCCCAAGTAATCAAACTCCTGGTCAAGTTTGCAAAAGTTATACCTATTGCTGGAATAGCATCAATGACGCAGGTTGATTTCGTTTTCAGTTCATGGGTTGAAGCAGTCACAGCATGTCATTTCATCAATAATTTAAGAAATGATGATTTCTGTTGTCAGCAACCGAGAGTGAAAGCATCACTAGTGAAGAAACCAGATGAATGGTTCACAAATCGTGAGTTTTATATCATTAATGATCAACGAAAGGTACTTGAGAAAATTATTAAAACAAAAAATGACTTCAATGAAATGGATGCAACCTCAACAATGGTCACCCCAGTGAAAGATAGCAAACCTTGGCTTGGTATTTATGCTCCCAATTCAGTCATATATCCACAATGTTATCTTGTGATTTCACCCAAAACTGGATCAAAATTTACTCCAAGTATGATCTCAATAATCAAAATGAATTTGATAGAAATGGGCTATAAAGTTATTATTGAATTTGAAGATAAAATTTGGGTTGAAGTTGAGGATTTAGTCAAAGGAAACATAGCAAAGGTTAGAATAGGTAATTTAGAGTTCAAATTATTACATGAGAATGACAAACATGATATAACTATTGGAGTTGAAGTAGAAGAGCGAATAAGTTACATGGACCAAGTTCCTCTATGTGTGGCCTTAATGGTCTCTAAAAGGATATCAGGTGGAAAGCAAATCAAAAATGAAAAGACAAGTATTGTTAATGGCTATTATATTCACCCATATGTTCCTTTAGGACACTTTAATTATTATCACAGAGAAGCAGTAGGAATGAAAACCAAAATATACTGTAATTCAAACTCTTTTACTTGCTTTTAAAATGAAACTCTTAATAAACTCGTATTTTGATGAATCTTTCATGTTCCTTAGGGTCTAATACGTGAAGATATATGGGTTTAGGTTTAATTTGAAAATCACTGATAAGCCAGTCATCAGTACCTTATTAATACACAGGTAAATCATTAATAGCAATCGAACTGAATTAAGATTGGCCTAGAAATATTGCAAGTGTTGCAGCAAACAATTCGTGCAATAAGAAGCTCATTATACGAAGATATAACTTTTATCCCTCTTAGCTCCTAAAAATCAAATTATTTTATATTTTGATTTGGCATATAATTTCAGACACAGACTATGAATGTAATATCCACCGCTGAATGAAGGCAATGTATAACTAATACAGCACAAGTTTTCAGGGCTAACATTTCAGACCATCTTCAGTGAAAAGTAAAAACAGGCATATTATTTACGATCCATTTGAAATTAAAAACTTTTCATCTGTCATTTACAGTTAATTATCAAGAAATATTGAAGACGATTTTGAACTATTTAACTTGGAAAATAGTATAAACACTGTGAGTAGTTCACAGTAATTTAATATTTTGCCCTGAGAGATATTTTCGTGCATCGATATTATAAGTTATATTTCGATTCAAGAACGTAAGGTACATTTTCATCATCAACTAATGAGATTACGGTTAGTTTAATGATACATGACTCATCCATAGTTACAGAATGTGTTTATCATAATAATTGTAGCTAGATGATTAGATGCTGAGATGATTACATGTTATTTTCCATTAACGCCTGTTCATTGGATCAATTGAATGAGAACAAGCAGTGAATTTTGATGCATCAAGTGTTTTAAGATGGCTAAACCATGTGCTGTGTTCTGGGATATTCAAAATGTTGGAATACCAAAAGGACAAACAGTTGATTCCATTGTGGACCTGATTCGCTCAACTGTAATTAAACCTTACAATTTAAATGAAATCTTTTTCTTTTGTGTTTGTGATGTTCATAAATTACCTTCAAATGTTGCCAATTCATTAATAGCTCTGGATGTTGATATTGTTCAAGCCTACAATGGAGTTAAGGATTCCGCTGATATTAAAATATTGGATTTAATGAGAAAGTTTGTTAAAGTTGCTGGACAAGAATGTACAATTATATTGTTAAGTGGTGATGGCGATTATTATGGTACTTTGAGTGATCTAAAGAAGCTTCATAATGTATCAATTAATCTTATTAGATTAGCCAATTCATTTTCACCTAAACTTGATCAAATATCCGACTACACATGCATGTTAAATAATGGTGTATTAAAGCCGATTAAATCAACTGTTGTACCAAAGTATTTCATTTCAATCAAAAACTATCCTCTAACTATGGACATCAACTTTGTTATGGGTACTTTGAATAACCAGATTGCTGAAAGTATCCAAAAGAGTGCGATTCTATTTGATGATTTAATCTGTATTGGATTTCCTACTTTATGGAATGCTGAAAAGGCCATTGAACAATTAAATGGATCGCGGTTCCATGGACACTTTTTAAAAGTTGTATTGTTATCTGAATCACCTTTAACTGAAATATTAAAATGTATTAAACCTAATGTGACTATGCAGACTAAAAACAATAATGAAGCGAGACAATTAACATTCATCAAGATGGACAACTCCAATGAAGTCGATATTAGCAAATTTATTAAATTTTGTATCGCTTGTACGAAACAATCAGGCAGTCAATGTATTTTATCGACAAAATCATATCTTTGGATTGTCTTTTCATTCAAATCTGATGCACAAGATTGTCTTTCAAAAGTTCAAATTATGTATCCAGATGCAATCATTTCTGATCCACCGGTTGATTTGGCATCAAAATACCACGAAAACTCATATACTGTTAGATGTTGTGAACAAAAAGTCACAAATGAAGTGAGCTCGCAGGTGGATAACGCAGCTAAACCAAAATCAGAAAAGGATATAGAAGCAAGTTCACATAATAAAAACTCCAGTAGCATAAATCATCCTAACATCGGTCCGAGTGCCCATATGAAACCGAAAGCATCAAAGGAATCAGTAACCTTGAAAAAAACAATGAATTTAGAACCAAAAATAGTTTCAAACAATAATGATGGTTGGAAGATATTCTTTCATTGTGATAATTATTTTGTTTCTCATGTGGCACATAATCAATTAACCAAATGGTCGCTACTTTATAAACTGTTTGAGAAATACTACGATTTGGGAGCGAAAAAGGTTATATGTGATGCCAATCTTTACTGTGCTCATTTCGAGTCTGCTTCTGATTATCAAGATACTTGCGCAGAAAAGTGGTCAGGATATTGCAAACCTTTAGAATTCGTAAAAGCAAAGGATCTCAACAAAAAATTTACTAAGGCTACTATTAAGAAAATGAATCGACATAAGCATGAGATTCCTTGGTGTTTAAATATTGAACTTGACATTCACTGTCTTGTGGTAAAAGTTGATGAACAGATTCACATCGAGTTCAAGGAAAGGTGCAAAAAGATTTTAGGAAATCGTGAATGTATTTTCATCAAACCAGTTCTGGATTGTTTGGATTGGTTTCCCTGATGAACTAATCTGTAAAAATTCAAAGAAAACAGTACTTAGATTTTTAGCTGATCTCAAGTACCTCAATGATGTTTCAATAGCTAAACCTTCCAATACACTTTTGGAATCTGTCAATTTACATGATTTAGTTGGCGATGCTTATGATTTAGCATTTCTTTCGGCCCAATTAGAAAGTATGAAGCCAATCGCTAAACCGCAAATCATAGAACGAATAAGTTTTCTAAGAACGGAAGAACAAGAGTGTAATGCAGCGGTTTTCCACATAACTATCAATGCAAATTTTCGTAATCGGCTGTCTTGGGTTAAATTATCACTCGAACAAATCGTTAAAATTTTAGTGAATTTTAGCAAAGTTATTCCGCTCGCTGCCACAGCATTGTATGATGTGGTCAAATTGATATTCAATTCATGGTATGAAGCACACGCTGCTCGTCATTTCATCAACAACTTAACACCCGCTGAAGTTCCCTATTTTACAGAGTTTAATGGAGCAAGTGAAGTACAACAACAGCAGTCAGCATTTGTCAACATATTCAAGTACTATATCATTAACGACGAAAGAAAAGTTCTCGACGAAATAATGCAAAACAAAAGTCAGGTGAATAAACACGATTCAAATTCTTCTAAAATTAAATCGCAGACAAATATTAATATGTTGGACGAAGAAATAATACAGAAAATGCAATATAAATACGTTATTAAAACCAAATATGATTTTAAATTTACATCTGGAATGATCTCAATAATCAAAATGAATTTGGCACAAATGGACTGTCAAGTTTGCATTGAATTTGAAGATAAAATTTGGCTTGCAGTTGGTGATTTTGAGAAAAGAAACAAAGCGAAACCTAAAATTGAAAAGATCACGTTCAAAATGTTACATGAAAATGATGATGATGATTTTGATGTTGGAGTTGAAATTCAATGGATCTCGAGGTTTCCACCAAAAGTTGCTAAAATGTTGACAAATAAATTGCGTTGTCCAACAAAAACACTTTCATCGAATGTATATTCCATCCCTAGTGCTGTGCCATTAGGACACTTCAATTATAATTACAGAAAATCAGTTGGAATGTCAACCAGTCGATATTGTCATTTAAATTCATCAGCTGGATCCTGAAAACGACATATTCACACTTTCGGATTGAAGCAATGGAAACAGAATGAGAACCAGATAAGAGGTTAAAGGTTTGATGTACATATGCTTGTCCTCAATTTAACACTTCCCAAATAATCAAAGTCCTGGTTAAGTTTGCCAAAGTTATACCCATTGCTGTAATGGCATTAACCTATCAGGTTGATTTCGTTTTCAGTTCATGGGTTGAAACAGCCACAGCATGTCATTTCATCAATAATTTAAGATATGATGAAGTCTGTTGTCAGCGACCGAGAGTGAAAGCATCACAAATGGAGTAACCAGATGCCTGGCGTTATTGAAGTCGAGCCATCTCAATCAGTAATTGTCTTCTGATGAGCATTCTGTGTCTAAAAAAATACAAAGCGAAATGGATTGTTGTTTTAAGAACGAGATAAAGGTTCAATAATTCAATAATTCAATAATTACAATCGCATCTGTAAAAATTTTCGTCATGGGTTGGTTCAATGTTAACGTCATTTTGCTGCTCTTTGTAACACTTCTTTCACGGACTTTATACACTGTACATTAAAGTTTACAACGAAAAAGCGTTTACACGCTTTTCCGAGTGTCTGTTCTTTTCATGTGCTGGCATCTATGTGAACTACAATTAAATTTTCAATTTTCAACAATAAGTCAAATCTAGTCAAAGAGTAAAGTACTTTACTCTTTGAATCTAGTGCTTTCCCCGGTAAATAAGATTGTGGAAACATCTGTAATAAGAAACAGTGAAAGGGGTGTTTTTCAATCAAAGCTTTCTTCTTTAATTAGTGAAATTAATTAAGCAGTGAATTGTATAATTAAATATATTGATAGCTGCAATGATTAAATATTGTGCTGTGTTTTGGGATATCCAAAATGCTGATGTACCAAAAGGACAAACAGTTGATTCCATTGTGGACCTGATTCGCTCAACTGTAATTAAACCTTACAATTTGTATGAAATATATTTCTTTTGTGTTTGTGATGTTCATAAATTACCTTCCAATTTTGGCCATTCATTAAATCTGTATTTCCAAGCTTACAATGGGGTATCAGCTGATATTCAAATAATGGACTTACTGCAAAAGTTTGTCAAAGTTGCTGGACAAGAATGTACAATTATATTGTGAAGTGGTGATGCTGATTATTATGGTACTTTGAGTGATCTAAAGAAGCTTTATAATGTATCAATTTATCTTATTAGATTAGCTGATTCACCCTCGCATAAAATGGATCAAATAGCTGACCACATATTCATTTTAAATGATGGTGTATTAAAGCCAGTTGAACCACCTGGTTCACCAATGTGTTTTATTTTAATCCAATATTTTCCTTTTTCATTCAACATCAGTCAAGTGGTGAATAAATTGAATGCTCAGGCCAATGGAATTATTAAAAACAGTGCCATCATTTACGATGGTGCTATTTGTATTGGATTTCGGTATAAGGCAGTTTTTTTAACGGCTAAATTGATAATAGACTCACTTCTAGCTGAAATATTGAAATGTATAAAGCCTGAAGTGGTTATGCAGACGAAAAGCAACAAGGAAGTAAAACAATTAACATTCATCAAAGTGGTCCACTCTAATGAAGCCTATCAAAATCAAATTTTTAAATTTTGTATCGCTTATGCTGCACAATCAGGCAGTCAATGTGTTTTATCAATGAAATCATATCATTGGATTGTCTTTTTATTCAAATCTGATGCGCAAAAGTTTTTGCCAAAAGTGAAAATGATTTATTCAGATGCAGTCATACGCATGCCATGGCATCAACTAACGTCACGAAAGCCCATACTTCGTTGAATCATGCGGCGAAATATACACAAATGAAGCGCCTTCTAGTGTAGCCAGCCTTGATGCCCGTGATCAATGGAATATATTCTTTCGATATAATCCTGATTTTATAATACTTCTCCTGTGCAATATTACGAACCAACCAAATGGTCACGTCTTTATAATCTGTACGATTTGGGAGCGAAAAAGGTTCTATTCGATGGAAATCTTTATTGTGCTCAATTCGATTCTGCTTCTGATTATCAAGATGCTTTTGAAAAGCTACAATCACGTTATCTAGAACCTTTAGAATCCGTGCACGCATCAGAAGCTCACAAACTGAAAGCTGTAAAGAAAATGATTCGATGCTCTGGAACTCCTTGGTGTTTAAATGAACAACTTGACTTATCTTGTCTTGTGATAAAAATTGAATCTCAGTTTCATGACCATTTTATGGAAATGAGCAAAAGTATTTTAGGAAATCGTGAATGTATTTTCATAAAATCTATTCCAGGAGAGACTTGGATTGGTTTTCCTGATGAAGATACGTGTAAGAATTCTGATAAAAATGTAGACGGATTTGTAGCAAGTCTCAAGCAACAAAATGATATGTCAATAGCTAAACCTTCAAAGGAACTTCTGGAGTCCATCAATTTACAGGATTTAGCTGGTGATGCTTATGATTTAGCATTTCTTTCGAGCCAATTAGAAGTTTCGAAGCCAATCAAAAGACCAAACTTCATAGAACAAATAAGACTGCAACGAATGCAAGAACAAGAATGCGATGAAACGGTTTTTCACTTTACTGTTTCTGGACAATTCTATAGTCGGTGGACTTCACACAAACTAGCGCTCGAACAAATCGTTAAAATTTTTGTAAATTTTAGCAAAGTTATTCCACTGGCTGCCACAGCCTCGGTTATTGAGCTCAATTCAATATATAATTCATGGCATGAAGCACTCGCTGCTCAACATTTCTTGAAAAAGTTGACAACTGCTGAAGTTCCCTATTTGCAAGAGTTCAGGGAAATAGGTTCTATTAGAAAGCCACAGTTAGCATGTTCCAAGTACTCTGAGTATTATATCATCAACGACAAACGGAAGGTTCTCGAGAAGATTGTACAAAACAAAAGTCTGCTTGATTCAATTTCATTTACAGTTCAATCGACGACAGATCTGGGTGTATTAATATTTGATGATGAAATGATAAAGAAACTACAATATTTATTCGTTATTACAACAAATTCTGAATTTAAATTTACATCTGGAATGATCTCAATAATCAAATTGAATTTGATACAAATGGACTGTCCAGTTTGCATTGAATTTGAAGATAAAGTTTGGGTTGGAGTTGAGTATTTGAAGAAAGGAAACAAGGTTAAAACTAGAATTGACCAGATTAAGTTCAAATTATTACATGAGAAGGATGATGATGATTTTGAAGTTGGAGTTGTAATGGAGTCCATCCAAGAAAGTCCTCCAGAAGTTGCTGAAATGCTCGCAAGTAAATTGATGAATACAAAAAAGAGCGTTACGAATATATACTTGAATTATGATTTTTTCCCGTTAGGACACTTCAATTATAGTTACAGAAAAGCAGTTGGAATGCCGATCAGCCGATTTTGTCAGTTGAATGTATAAATTATATTAGAATCAAATTCAATAGAATAAATTTTTTCTGATTTCACGAATGGTTACCCACACAAGGAGAGGTTCATTTCATCAGGAGTTTTTCATCCTATGGAACACCATTAAGCTATCAGTAAATTGTAAATACAAAACTCTTTAACATAGAGATATTCCGCGAATAAACATCTCGAACCCATTGATCTGAATACACTATCGTGCTTCAAGCTATACAATAATGTAATAGGACAATTAAATACAATGTAATAAAAGTACCGCTTTTTGTTAGGTTAACCTTTGCAAGTCAGATTCATACGAGAAGACAATCCAAAGATATTGTTTCATTGATAGTATACATTGTTCAGAACAAGCGATGCAAAACTTAATTATTTTGCTATCATCGACTTCATTAGAGATGTTCATCTTGATGAATGTTAATTGTTTCACTACATTATTGCTTAATGTCTGCATATCCACATTAAGTATTACAGATTTTAATATCCTATTTAGAGGTGAGTCTACTATCAATTCAACCTTTAAAAACAGAACTTCAGCAGCTATCAACTTTTTAATTATTGAGTTCATTGACTTTCTTATCAAATCCAAGAATATTAATGTCTTCGAGATTTTTTGTGTTCAATAGTTGAAAGAAGAATTAGCAATGCTAATTAAGCCTCTTCGCTTTGCTATGCACGCTGAATATTGTTTCAATCAAGTTTCAATTTATACACTTTTGTTAATTCATTTCAAGACGAGAAATTCATACAACTATTCAAAAAGGATTTCATTTTCGTTTTTTTGTAGATAGTTCTACTAATCTGATATGAATCAAATCATATGATATTTAGAGAGAGTTTTGCTAAACAGATATGAAATCGTTAATGGAAACAGAACAAGAGCCAGATAAGAGGTGGTTTTACGTGCAGGTTAAAGGTCTGATGTACATATGCTCGTCTTGTTATCCTCAATTAAACCTTTCCCAAGTAATCAAACTCCTGGTCAAGTTTGCAAAAGTTATACCTATTGCTGGAATAGCATCAATGACGCAGGTTGATTTCGTTTTCAGTTCATGGGTTGAAGCAGCCACAGCATGTCATTTCATCAATAATTTAAGAAATGATGAAGTCTGTTGTCTGCAACCGAGAGTGAAAGCATCACTAGTGAAGA
The DNA here is from genome assembly GCF_000239435.1 of Tetranychus urticae. The sequence continues at coordinate 452,460 of NW_015449940.1, read as the reverse complement.
AACCAGATGAATGGTTCACAAATCGTGAGTTTTATATCATTAATGATCAACGAAAGGTACTTGAGAAAATTATTAAAACAAAAAATGACTTCAATGAAATGGATGCAACCTCAACAATGGTCACCCCAGTGAAAGATAGCAAACCTTGGCTTGGTATTTATGCTCCCAATTCAGTCATATATCCACAATGTTATCTTGTGGTTTCACCCAAATTTATTCCAAGTGTGATTGCAATAATCAAAATGAATTTGATAGAAATGGGCTACACAGTTTACATTGAATTTGAAGAAAAAATTCGGTTTGACGTTGAGGATTTAGTCAAAGGAAACATAGCAAAATTTAGAATTGGTAATTTACAGTTCAAATTATTACATGAGAATGACGAACATGATATAAATATTGGAGTTGAAGTAGAAGAACGAATAAATTACATGGACAAAGTTCCTTTATGCGTGGCCTTAATGGTCTGTAAAAGGATATCAAGTGGAAAGCATATCAAAAATGAAAAGTCAAGTGCGGTTAATGGCTATATTCCCCCATATGTTTAATTAATTATTTAATTATTGTCACAGAGAGGAAGTAGGAATGAAAACCAGAACCTGAGCCAATTCCCTCGTCATTGTATACTTATGATAATTTCAAAACAAATAAAATAAAATTAATACGAGCTGACATTTGCATAGCCTACAAGTCTCCAGCTAAGATGAGTAAATAAAGTGGAGTAGACGATTGCTGACAGTAGTTGTTGTTATTGAAATTTGTGAATTTTGTTGAATCCTCAAACTTGTTAAGGATAAATGTTAATCCATCTAATTCTGCATCATCTTCTTGAGCCAAACTTTAACTGGTGAAAGGTAAAATCCTTTGTTTAACTGCTGAACTTAAAAGAACCTGCGTTTCAGAATTTGAACAATTTTGATTGTAACCAAAACTTAATAATATTGGAAATCAACATTGGAGTTGAATTAAGCCTTTCATTGGCTAAAATCTGAAGCACGCTAAGTCCATCCGAGAGTTACTAAACTAAAACCAAGAATGATGGAAAGTTTGGGAAGAATGATTGTTAGATTCCGTAATTACGAATGTAATCTTGAAGATGAATACACTTAGGTGCTTATTCATGCAAGAGATAACATTGATGAGATTACCCCCAATTTATATCCATAAACAGACAAATAAGTAAAAACGCCAAGTACTGAAAATTGATGGCCGAAATCTTTATTAATTATTCAAACAATATAAATATTTATATTTTATTTCTATCTAATTACAATGAAACCCATAATTTTTTTCTTGTGTATTTTTATGCTGATGCCAATAAATGCGTTGGTGGTATTTGGTCAGAGTTACCGTTCGAATGATATTCTTGAAAAAATGAATTCAGAGATAGAGGACCGTAAAAGATGCATAACTGAAGGTTAGAATCCAGTGTTCTAGATTTGTTTTTTATGTAAGCCTATCTGAGCTTATATCTATAAAAAAGAAAAAAATTGTTCAGAATACTCAATATAATATTAGATGAATATACAATAAGTTAAAATAAAATATAATATATGAGTCGTGTTTCACATCAATCATTTGTTAAATTTTAAAAATTTATCTATTAATATTAACAATTTTTCGTTTTTATTATGTTTTCAAGAATAAACACCTGAAGCTGACAGATTCGTCGATAATTCTCAAAGCAGTCGGATGCTTTTATTCTTTAATTCATTTGATGAATTTGAATCGTCAAATATACGCATTGATTGCAAGCCATTCAGATAAAAGTATAATCGTTGTCGGTTTGAATTGTGATACTCTCTTTCTTGACGTTCAATTTGAGTTGGAAGCTTTCATTTACCTTTGAATTGAACAAAAAATTTCGCTCAATTGGATTTCATTTTTCAGCGTGGTTCAGAAGGTAAAGGTGATAATAAAGGCGAAACGACTCCAGCATGACCGAATTCAGTGTAGGAAACGTGCGGAGATATCGAAATGATGTAACTCGGATACCAAATTATGAATTAATAATTTTTAAGACGATTGAAGACATCTTTTTAAACAAAAAAGAAAATTTGATAGATCATAAATTTTGAGCCGTTTTTTCCTCAATTCAACCCTTGCAACTAAGTTACAATTAAATCGAGAGAATTAAATTAAATAAAACAATTTTTCTCATTTTTCATCTTACCGGGTTAAGAACCAACCTCTATCCACCGAATAAAGTTTAATATGTTTCGCTCAAAAATTAAATCAAATATGTCCAATCAATCATAGATTAAGAGTTTTTGAGCTGTTTGAGGCCAAATTACAAAATTTTAGTGGAGTCAAGATAGAGTTCAAGATCGTGTTAAATTTGAAAAAATCAGTACGAACAATCAAATGATACTCTCTTGTCATCAGAAGATATTTGTCAATCTAACATATTTGTTAATCTTGTAAGAAAAATGTTCTTGATAATTTCCTGAAAATCCTTTACAATAACAGTCTATTGCCTGTTTATTTGTTGAAGACTGACAAGAATTGCTTGAAAAATAAGTGATCAAGCGTGTAGCAAAAAATTTAAAGCGCAAGGTTTGAAAATTTAAACTCAGCTAACGATGTTGGTTAATTTAAATGCCATTAGCGTTTGTACCTACCATTGTAGAGGGGCAAAAATTGTCAATGAGATTGTTCCTGACTTCCAAAAATATGTTCTGACCTGGTATTGACCTCTGATAGCATAAGGAGCAATTTTCGAAAAATTGCCTTCAATCACCTTGCCCTTGGAATGAAGCAAACTTTCCACTAATATACTGTATAAGTTATAAAGGGTGTCTGTCTAACTATTAATATGATCAGACATCTAAATTCAAAATAAATTTAATTGGTTTTAGATAAACATAGGAAAGATAAGGAAAACTACTTTCAACACCATCTTTTGGTCAAAAGATTTAGACAAATTTTTCACTAAAAGAAATTAGATTAAATTATTTTCACTCAGTATCGCTATTAATAGAGCAAATTTATTACAATAAATCACTAAAGTGTCCACCATTGTTATCAAGGCAAATACGCAATCTCTTATTGAAATTATTAATAACATTCGGAAGGATCTCTCTATTTATGGCCGCAGTTTCCTCAATTATATATTGTTTAAGTTGGTTTTTAGTTTTTGGACACCTTTTTTTGAGTCCAAATAACCCCAAAGATAAAAATCTAGCGGATTGAGATCTGGAGAGCTCGGAATCAAATTGTTGGAATCAAAAGTTCATGGCGGAAATATTCCTCGAGAGCAAAAATTCTAATTTCTAAGGAGTACATGATTCAAGAGGTGAAAATAATCAAAAAAAGATACTGAAAAACTCAAAGAAATAAAAAAAACTGAGAAAAATCAACTGAATTGAACCAAAGAAATCAAGAAAACAGTAAACAAACAATCAAGTAAGATGTAAACAAACAACCATATGATTTAATTTTAGTGAAAAATTTGTCTAAATCTTTTGACCAAAAGATGGTGTTGAAAGTAGTTTTCCTTATCTTTCCTATGTTTATCTAAAACCAATTAAATTTATTTTGAATTTAGATGTCTGATCATATTAATAGTTAGACAGACACCCTTTACATTACCTTTATCCAATGGTGGATAGTACATTCATAGCCTGTGTCTGAAATTTTATGCCAAATCAAAATATGAAATAATTTGATTTCATGGAGTAACAGTGTAAGATTGATAAAAGTTATATCTTCGTATAATAAGCTTCTTATTGTACGAATTGTTTGCTGCAACACTTGAGATATTTCTAGTACAATCTTTATTCAAGTCGATTGCTATTGCTGATTTACCTGTGTATTAATAAGGAACTGATTTTAAAATTGAACCTAAACCCGAATATCTTCACGTATTAGACCCGAAGGAGCATGAAAGATTCGTCAAAATACGGGTTTATTAAGATTTTATAAGGTTTCATTTTAAAAGCAAGTAAAAGAGCTTGAATTACAGTATATTTTGGTTTGCATTCCTTTTTCTTCTCTGTGACAATAATTAAAGTGCCCTAAAGGGACATATGGGTGAAGATAGCCATTAACCGCACTTGGCTTTTCATTTTTGATTTTCTTTCCACTTGATATCCTTATCACAGACCATTAAGGCCACGCATAGAGGAACTTGGTCCATGTAATTTATTCGTTCTTCTACTTCAACTCCAATAGTTATATCATGTTCGTCATTCTCATGTAATAATTTGAGCTGTTTAATCTGTTAAACCTTCGGACATTAATTCTTTGAATTATACTTCAAAGATGCAAGAAATTGAACACAAAATCGTCCAAAATACTGAAGAAGTTGCAACTGCATTGAAAGTGTCCCAAGAAAAGGCATTGGAGGCACAATCAACAAGCCAAGTTAATCAAACATTTAACATCAAGTCTGAAAACAGTAATACAGTATGTATAAGGTAAACAAGTAAAGGTTGATACGGTTTTTTTGTACTGATTTTAAATAGTAAATTGAAATAGTAAAAATTATTTAATTGTTTTGATTTTCATACAAACAATTAATTGATGTATTGGCTTTAATTTAGATGTGTTTTCATAATTCAAAACATTGAATAACACAATTAAATTTAGCCTTAATCAAATCACCATTTTCCAGATTTTTCAACAACTACATTTAATTGTTAATTTTGGATGATTAACAATCAATAATTGTTGAAAAATTAACATCAATTTAAAGCTCAGGATCTATGCAATCTAATGGGCAAGAAATTGATATTTTTAATTATAATCCTCTAATTATAATCAAGTCACAATTGTGCATAGAATTCCCATAGAGAGGGATTTTTTAATATGGGAAATACAGACAAACCGTATCAATCTTTACTTGGATACGATCATTGATGAAATCGAGCCATATAAACCAGGAAGTGTCATTAAGCATAAGTTACCTGTTTCTCCACCAATCTATCAAGTAAATGGTCTTTACTTTATAATCTGTTTGAGAAATCATACGATTTAGGAGCTAAAAAAGTCATTTTCGATAGAAATATATTATACTTCGATTCCGAAATAAATTATCAAAAAATGCTTGACAAGAAGGACTCTCTTGATTTTCGAGGTTTGCGAGTCACTTGAACATGAAATTACGAACAAAATGAATTGTTATCCTCCTGACAATCCTGGGTGTTTGAGTCAAGAGCTTGGTTTAAATTTCGTTTCAATCAAATTAGCTGATGCATCACATTCACATTCACATTGTCAGACTTTGTGGATCAAAGTAAAGACTTTTTAGACAACTGTGAATGCATTTTCAACAAATCACTTTCAGAAGAAATTTAGATAGGTTTTCCTGATGAATTTAGACTCACCTCTATGAAATATTGAAGCATGATGATGCATGAAGCCTAATGTGACTATGGAGACTACAAGCAATAATGAAATGTTCATGTAATTAACATTCATCAAGATGAACAACGCAGATGAAACCGATATTAGCAAAATTATTAAGTTTTGTATCGCTTGTACCAAACAATCAGGCAGTCAATGTAGTTTATCAAGGAAACCTTTTCTCTGGATTGTCTTTACATTCAAAGATGCACAAGATTGTCTTTCAAAGGTTCAAATAATGTACTCAGACGACATCATATCTGATTCACCGATTGATTGACATCAAAATACCACGAAAACCCATACACTGTTGAATCTTGTGAACAAAAAGTCACAAATGAAGCGAGTTTGCAGGTAGATAACGCAGCTAAACCAAAACTAGAAAAGAATACGCAAGAAAGTTCATATAATCAAAACGCCAGTAACATCAATCATTCTAACTTATATTATGGTATTTGATGGAATCTTTACTGTGCTCATTTCGATTTTGTGTCTGCTTATCAACTTGCTTGCTCAGAAAAACATTCACTATATTTTATACCTTAGAATCCGTAAAAGCACAGGATCTCAACAAAAAATTTACTGGGGTTACTATTAAGACATTGACTCGATATATGCATGGAATTCCTTGGTGTTTAAATATTGAACTTGACATACACTGTCTTGTGGTAAAAGTTGATGAACAGATTCATATCGAGTTCAAGGAAAGGTGCAAAAAGATTTTAGGGAATCGTGAATGTGGTTTCATCAAACCAGTTCTGAGAGAGTTTTGGATTGGTTTTCCTGATGAACTAGTCTGTAAAAATTCAAAGAAAACAGTACAGTAGTCATTAGACTTAAGTTAACAAAATAGTGCCAGAGTTAAGTTAATTTTCATGTGTCGCCATCTCGGTCATAATTAGTTTTCAGAGAAACTAGACAATAGAGAAATGGACAAAATTAAATTCGATCTTAAAGGTACTTTTATTTCTTGTTAGATGGTGACTATGAAAAAAATATGGCCTTTTGTTAACTTAAGGCTAATGACTACTTTACTTAGATTTTTAGCTGATCTCAAGTACCTAAATGATGTATCAATGGCTAACCCTTCCAATTAACTTTTGGAATCTATCAATTTACATGATTTAGTTGGTGATGCTTATGATTTAGCATTTCTTTCGGCCCAATCAGAAAGTATGAAGCCAATTGCTAAACCGCAAATCATAGAACGAATAAGTTACCTACGAACGGAAGAACAAGAGTGCAATGCAGCGGTTTTCCACATAACTATCAATGCAAATTTTCGTAAACGGCTGTCTTGGGTTAAATTATCCTCGAACAAATCAATAAAATTTTAGCAAAGTTATTCCGCTCGCTGCCACAGCATCGTATGATGTGGTCAAATTGATATTCAATTCACGATATGAAGCACACATTTCATCAACAACTTAACACTCGCTGAAGTTCCCTATTTTACAGAGTTTAATAGAGCAAGGGAAGTATAATACAACAACAGCAGTCAGCATTTGTCAAAATCTTCAAGTGCTAGTTCATTAACGACGAAAGACAAGTTCTCGACGAAATAGTACAAAACAAAAGTCAGGTGAATAAACAAGATTCAAATTCTCCTAAAATTAAATCGCAGACAAATATTAATATGTTAGACGTTAGAAGAAATAATACAGAGGATGCAATATAAAAACGTTATAGCAACCAATTCTGATTTTGAATTTACATCTGAAATGATCTCAATAATTGAAATGAATTTGATACAAATGGACTGTCCAGTTTGCATTGAATTTGAAGATAAAATTTGGGTTGGAGTTGAGTATTTGAAGAAAGGAAACAAATCAAAAGCTAGAATCGAGCAGATTCAAAATGTTGCATGAATATGAAGATAATTTTGAAGTTGAAGCTACAATGCAATTAGCCCCGAGTAGTCCAACAGAAGTTGCTAAAATGCGGGCAATTAAATTGATGAATCCAACAGAATCACCTTCATCGAATGTGAATTCCATCCCTAGTGCTGTGCCATTAGGACACTTCAATTATAATTACAGAAAAAGCAGTTAGAATGACAACCAGTCGATATTGTCAGTTAAATGCATCAGCTGGATCCTGAAAACGACAAACTCACATTTTCGAATTGAAGCAGTGGAAACAGAACGGGAACCAGATAAGAGGCGGTTTAAAGTGCAGGTTAAAGGTCTGATGTACTCATGCTTGTCCTTAATTAAACTTTTCCCAAATAATCAAAATCCTGGTTAAGTTTGCCAAAGTTATACCCATTGCTGTAATGGCATTAACCTATCAGGTTGATTTTGTTTTCAGTTCATGGGTTGAAGCAGCCACAGCATGTCATTTCATCAATAATTTAAGATATGATGAAGTCTGTTGTCTGCAACCGAGAGTGAAAGCATCACAAGTGGAGTAACCAGATGCCTGGCGTTATTGAAGTCGAGCCATCTCAATCAGTAATTGTCTTCTGATGAGCATTCTGTATCTAAAAAAATACAAAGCGAAATGGATTGTTGTTTTAAGAACGAGATAAAGGTTCAATAATTCAATAATTACAGAGTCTGTAAAAATTTTTAGAGTTGGAAAAAACTTGTCAATAGTTCATGGGTTGGTTCAATGTTAACGTCATTCTGCTCCTTTTTGTAACACTTCTTTCACGAACTTTATACACTGTACATTAAAGCTTACAACGAAAAAGCGTTTACGCGCTTTTCCGAGTGTCTATTCTTTTCAAGTGCTGGCATCTATGTGAACTACAATTAAATTTTCCATTTTCAACAATTAGTCACATCTAGTGCTTTCCCCCAGTAAATAAGATTGAAGGAACATCTGTAATAAGAAACAATGAAAAGGGTGTTTTTCAATCAAAGCCTTCTTCTTTAATTAGTGAAATTAATTAAGCAGTGAATTGTATAATTAAATATATTGATAGCTGCAATGATTAAATATTGTGCTGTGTTTTGGGATATCCAAAATGCTGATGTACCAAAAGGACAAACAGTTGATTCCATTGTGGACCTGATTCGCTCAACTGTAATTAAACCTTACAATTTGAATGAAATCTTTTTCTTTTGTGTTTGTGATGTTCATAAATTACCTTCCAATGTTGACCATTCATTAACAAATGTGGATTTTCAAGCTTATGATGGGGTATCAGCTGATATTAAAATAATGGACTTAATGCGAAAGTTTGTTAGCTCTGCTGGACCAGATTGTATAATTATATTGTTAAGTTGTGATGTTGGTTATTATGGTACTTTGAGTGATCTAAAGAAGCTTTATAATGTATCAATTTATCTTATTAGATTAGCTGATTCACCCTCACATAAACTGGATCAAATAGCTGACCACATATTCATTTTAAATGATGGTGTACCAAAGCCAGTTGAACCAACTGGTTCACCAATGTGTTTTATTTTAATCCAATATTTTCCTTTTTCATTCAACATCAGTCAAGTGGTGAATAAATTGAATGCTCAGGCCAATGGAATTATTAAAAACAGTGCCATCATTTACGATGGTGCTATTTGTATTGGATTTTCTACTTTAGAGAATGCTGAAAAGGCCATCGAACAGATTAAAGGATTTCGGTATAAGGCAGTTTTTTTAACGGCTAAATTGATAATAGACTCACTTCTAGCTGAAATATTGAAATGTATAAAGCCTGAAGTGGTTATGCAGACGAAAAGCAACAAGGAAGTAAAACAATTAACATTCATCAAAGTGGTCCACTCTAATGAAGCCTATCAAAATCAAATTTTTAAATTTTGTATCGCTTATGCTGCACAATCAGGCAGTCAATGTGTTTTATCAATGAAATCATATCATTGGATTGTCTTTTTATTCAAATCTGATGCGCAAAAGTTTTTGCCAAAAGTGAAAATGATTTATGATGCAGTCATATGCAGACCATGGGTTGACGTGGAATCAACTCGTCACGAAAGCCCATACTTCGTTGAATCATGCGGAGAAATATACACAAATGAAGCGCCTTCTAGTGTAGCCAGCCTTGATGCCCGTGATCAATGGAATATATTCTTTCGATATACTCCTGATTTTAGTGCTCCTGTGCAATATTACGAACCAACCAAATGGTCACTACTTTATAATCTGTTCGAGAAACTATACGATTTGGGAGCGAAAAAGGTTCTATTCGATGGAAATTTTTATTGTGCTCATTTTGACTCTATGTCTGCTTATCAAGATGTTTTTGATAGAATACGCTCCCGTTATTTAGAACCTTTAGAGTTCGTTCCCATATCTGAGATTTGCACCGAACAAGAAGTTAAAGATTCGGGTGCGAAGAAGGTTATATTTGATGGAAATCTTTATTGTGCTCAATTCGACTCTGCTTCTTTTTATCAAGATGCTTTTGAAAAAATACAATCACTTTATCTAGAACCTTTAGAATCCGTGGACGCATCAGAAGCTCACAAACTGAAAGCTGCAAAGAAAATGATTCGATATTCTGGAACTCCTTGGTGTTTAAATGAACAGCTTGACTTATCTTGTCTTGTGATAAAAATTGAATCGCAGTTGCATGACCATTTTATGGAAATGAGCAAAAGTATTTTAGGAAATCGTGAATGTATCTTCATCAAATCTATTTCAGGAGAGATTTGGATTGGTTTTCCTGATGAAGATACGTGTAAGAATTCTGAGAAAAATGTAGACGGATTTGTAGCAAGTCTCACGCAACAAAATGATATGTCAATGGCTAAACCTTCAAACGAACTTTGTACTCAATTTAATATATAATTCATGGCATGAAGCACTCGCTGCTCAACATTTCTTGAAAAAGTTGACAACTGCTGAAGTTCCCTATTTGCAAGAGTTCAAGGAAATAGGTTCTATTAGAAAGCCACAGTTAGCATGTTCCAAGTACTCTGAGTATTATATCATCAACGACAAACGAAAGGTTCTCGAGCAGATTGTACAAAACAAAAGTCTGCTTGATTCAATTTCATTTACAGTTCAATCGACGACAGATCTGGGTGTATTAATATTAGATGATGAAATGATAAAGAAACTACAATATTTATTCGTTATTACAACAAATTCTGAATTTAAATTTACATCTGGAATGATCTCAATAATCAAATTGAATTTGGTACAAATGGACTGTCCAGCTTGCATTGAATTTCAAGATAAAGTTTGGGTTGGAGTTGAGTATTTGAAGAAAGGAAACAAGGTTAAAACTAGAATTGACCAGATTAAGTTCAAATTATTACATGAGCAGGATGATGATGATTTTGAAGTTGGAGTTACAATGGAGTCGATCCAAGAAAGTCCTCCAGAAGTTGCTGAAATGCTCGCAAGTAAATTGATGAATACAAAAAAGAGCGTTACGAATATATACTTGAATTATGATGTTTTCCCATTAGGACACTTCAATTATAGTTACAAAAAAGCAGTTGGAATGCCGATCAGCCGATTTTGTCAGTTGAATGTATAAATTATATTAGAGTTAAATTCAATAGAATAATTTTTTTCTGATTTCACGAATTGTTGCCCACACAAGGAGAGATTCAGTTTATGAGGAGTTTTCCATCCTATGGAACACCATTAAGCTATCAGTAAATTGTTAATACAAAACTCTTCAAAATCGAGGTATTCCGCGAATAAACATTTCGAACCCATTGACCTGAATACACTATCGTGCTTTAAGCTGTACAATGATGTAATAGCACCATTAAATACAATGTAATAAAAGTGCCAATTTTGTTAAGTTAACCTTTGCAAGTCTCATCAATCCAAACTCATTCCATTTTATGTAAATTTTCATCCACTAATCTTAAACTTTCAATCCGAGTTCAAATCACTTGCTCCTTAAGGAAACCTTCATTCTTTTGTATGAAAAAGCAATTAGACTGGAATTTACTGACAATTAATAAATATAATCAAAAAAGCAGTTTTAATATGAATCAATGAATATGGCTAGTTAGATGATCCAGCCTGAGTCTTCCGCTTTATATTCCAGGGCTGAGATCACAGTACGTGTTTAGACGATCGATCAACAAAATCGAAGCATGCAGAGCAATTTATTAGTTTTTCATGAAATTTCATTTTATTTTTATTCAATATAAGGTTAAGAAACTTTTGAATCTTACATCTATGGTATGTTTTTTTATCGTTTCATAAATAGCCATCACAATACAGTGGCACAAACCATAAACCACCAAAAAGAAATTTAAGATTCTATTATAGTTCTGTTTCTTTTAATTTGATTCCTAGAATATTTATCATTGAAATTTGAGTTCAATTTGATTTTGCTTTCATTTTTGAGCAGTATAAAGCGAAAGAAAATGTTCACAAGCAAAAGCACTTTCGTAACGAACCTAACTCGACCAAACTTAAAAGTACTATAGACCCATAGTTGGCCAATAATCTGGCTTACTCATGTTTAGGTTAGGACTGCGTTATGAATGCTAGATAAAAGCCATTCTAACATATCTAAACTAATAAAATCTAGTATACACAGACAACCAAAAAATAGAATATATAAAATGAGATAAATTTCCATAAACGCTGAATGATGGAAGTGATCTTTTGCCGTAAAGTTGAAAGTGGAATTGATTCGATGGAAGTACAAGTTAGCAATGATAACTTAGCATCTTCGGTGCGCTTTGCTACGTCCGCTGAGTATTTATTCAATTAGTTTCAATTTATACACTTTATTGATTCATTTCAAGATGAGAAGTTCATGTAATCATCAACCGAGTCTACTCATTTTATTTTAACTTGAGCTTTATTTACATGCTCAAAGGGTTGATATTTGGCTAGGTTGCGTAGGAAACTAAACAAGTGCGTAAAGTTATTTTTGTATTAACCTAGAAAAGTTACTTTTGTTACAATGTACTAGGGTACAAGCTATTTTTGCTACACATGCACGATATTTAAAGAGAGTTTTGCTGAACAGATATTATATCATTTGTTTGAAAATTTCATTTTTCATTCAGTCACACATTATTGTTGATTTACAGTTGATTTACTAACCAATTCACACCTTATTAAAAGTGTTCCATCCATTGGTAAATTAGTTATTTTCAGACCACACAATTAAGTCTCATTTTCTTGAATTTAAAATACTAGTTAAACAGTTAACATTCATCAGGATACTCAACGTAAGCGATTCAGTTGATAACAGTAAATTCATCAAGTTTTGTGTCGCTTGTACTGCACCTACTGGAAGTCAATGTATTTTATCAAGGAAATCATCTCTTTGGATTGTCTTCTCATTCAAATCTCATGCTAAAGATTGTCTGTCAAAAGTTCAAATATTATATCCAGATGCAGTCATTTCTGAGCCACCTTCAGATCTGACTTTACCATGTTTAGATAATCCTTATGCTATCCAGTTTTGTGATGAGCAAAATATCGTATCTAATACTGCAAAGCCATATGTACCGAGTAATACTGCTCTTTGTCCAGCGAGAGACTTGACTTTTCCTTCAAATTATAATTAACCTGTTAAACGGGCATCAATTCCTTGAATATTAATGCTGCAAAGATGCAGGAAATTGAACACAAAATCGTCCAAAATACTGAAGAAGTTGCAACTCCATTGAAAGTGTCCCAAGAATAAAGTAAGAGTAAGAATGTAAAATAAAGTGCAATGTTTTTTCACGCTGAATTTCCTGTAGACACTGTCAACTAAATGGTCTTTACTTTATAATCTGTTTGTGAAATCATATGATTTAGGAATTAAAAAATTCATTTTCGATAGAAATATATTATGTTTCTGAAATGGGCTATAAAGTTATCATTGAATTTGAAGATAAAATTTGGGTTGAAGTTGAGGATTTAGATAAAGGAAATATAGCAAAGGTTAGAATTGGTAATTTACAGTTCAAATAATGTATGTTCACCCATATGTCCCTTTAGGACACTTTAATTATTGTCACAGAGAAGAAGTAGGAATGCAAACCAAAATATACTGTTATTCAAACTCTTTTACTTGCTTTTAAAATGAAATCTAACTCTTAATAAACTCGTATTTTGACGAATCTTTCATGTTACTTCGCGTCTAATTTGTGTAGATATTTGGGTTTAGATTCAATTTTAAAATCATTGATTAGCCAGTCACGAGTACCTTATTGATACGCATTAAAATTATCAATAGCAATCGAACTGAGTAAAGATTGGCCTAGAAATATTCCAAGTGTTGCAGCAAACAATTCGTATAATACAATAAGAAGCTTATTATACGAAGATATAACTTTTATCCCTCTTATCTCCTAAAAATCAAATTATTTCATATTTTGATTTGGCATATAATTTCAGACACAGGCTATGAATGTACTATCCACCGCTGAATGAAGGCAATGTATAACTAATACAGCATAAGTTTTCAGGGCTAAAATTTCAGACCATCTTCAGTGACAAGTAAAAAATGGTGATTATTTACGATCTATTTGAAATTAAGAACTTTTCATTTGTCATTTGCAATTAATTATCAAGAAATATTGAAGCCGATTTTGAACTATTTAACTTGGAGCATAGTATAGACACTGTGAGTAGTTCACAGTAATTTAATCGATATTTTCGTGCATCAATATTATAAGCTATATTTCGATTCAAGAAGGTAAGGTACATTTTGATCATCAACTAATGAGATTACGGTTAGTTCAATGATACATGACTAACCCATAGTTACAGAATGTGTTTATCATAATAATTGTAGCTAGATGATTAGATGCTGAGATGATTACATGTTATTTTCAATTAACGCCTGTTCATTGGATCAATTGAATGAGAACAAGCAGTGAATTTTGATGCATCAAGTGTTTTAAGATGGCTAAGCCATGTGCTGTGTTCTGGGATATTCAAAATGTTGGAGTACCAAAAGGACAATCAGTTAATTCAATCATTGAGCTGATTCGATCAACTATAATTAAACCTCACAATTTGGATGAAATCTTTTTCTTTTGCGTTTGTGATGTTCAAAAGTTACCATCAAATGTTGGAAATTCATTAAAAAATCTTGATGTTGATATCGTTCAAGCTTACAATGAAGTTAAGGATTCCGCTGATATTAAAATATTGGACTTAATGCGAAAGTTTGTTAAAGTTGCTGGACAAGATTGTACAATCATATTGTTGAGTGGTGATGGCGATTATTGTGGTACTTTGAGTGATCTAAAGAGACTTCATAATGTATCGATTCATCTTATTAGATTAGCAAATTCATTTTCACCTAAACTGGATCAAATATCCAACTACACATTCATGTTAACTGATGGTGTATTGAAGCCAATTAAGGCAACCGGTAATCCAATGTATTTCATTTCAGTCAAAAACTATCCGCTAACTATGGACATTAACTTTGTTATGACTACTTTGAATGGCCAGATTGCTGGAAGTATTCAAAAGAGTGCATCTTTATTTGGTGACTCGATCTGTATTGGATTTCCTACTTTGTGGAATGCTGAAAAAGCCATCGAACAATTTAATGGATCGCGGTTTTATGGTCACTTTTTAAAGGCCGAATCGCTATTAGACTCACCTCTAACTGAAATATTGAAATGTATTAAACCTAATGTGACTATGCAGACGAAAGGCGATGATGAAGTTAAACAATTAACATTCATCAAGATGAGTTATTCTAATGAAACCGATATTAGCAAAACTATTAAGTTTTGTATGGCGTGTACGGCACAATCGGGCAGTCAATGTATTTTATCAAGGAAACCCTTTCTCTGGATTGTCTTTTCATTCAAATCTGATGCACAAGATTGTCTTTCAAAAGTTCAAATAATGTATCCAGATGCAATCATTGCTGATCCACCGGTTGATTTGACATCAAAATATCACGAAAGCTCATACACTGTTGAATCTTGTGAACAAAAAGTCTCAAAAGAAGCGAGTTCACAGGTAGATAACGCAGTTAAACCAAATTCAGCAAAGGATGTGCAAGTTACTTCACAAAACCAAAGCTCCACTAACATCAATCATCCTAACATCGACCCGCTTGCTGATATTAAATCGAAATCATCAAAGGAATCAGTAGACTTGAAAAAAACAACAAATGCAAAACCTAGAAATGCTTTAAACCCTAACGAATCATGCAAAAAAATAGTCAAAAATGCAGTGTCTAAAAACATTCCCACCCTTAATGTTCGAGATGTTAACAATTTGAAGATGTTTTTTCGATATGATAATAATATTTCTCATGTGTTAGATTGCCAACCAACCAAATGGTCGCTACTTTATAATCTGTTTGAGAAACTTTACGATTTGGGAGCAAAAAAGGTTATATGTGATGGCGATCTTTACTGTGCTCATTTCGATTCTATGTCTGATTATCGAGATGCTTTTGAAAAAATGCGTTCACGTCATTTAGAACCTTTAGAATTCGTGAACGTATCAGAATCTCGCAAATTGAAAGTTACAATAAAAATGAATCGATATCCTTTCGAAATTCCTTGGTGCTTCAATAAAGAACTTGATTTACACTGTCTTTTGGTAAATGTTGACTGTATGCATGCTGCTTCTTTCACCGAATTGTGCCAAAACATTTTAGGAAATCGTGATTGTATTTTCAGCAGATTTTGTAATAATCAATTTTGGATCGGCTTTCCTGATGAAATTACTTGTAAAAACTCTAAGAAAACAGTACTCAGACTTTTGGCAAGTCTCAAGCTATCAAGTAATGTCTCAATGGCTAAGCCTTCCAATAAACTTTTGGAATCTATTAATTTTGGAGATTTAATTGGTGATGCTCATGATTTAAAATTTCTTTCGAAACAATTAGAAAGTTTGAAGAAAGTCACCAGACCATTTATCATAGACCGAATAACTCTTACACGAATATACCAAGAACATGGAGGATTTGAAGATATTTCCCATATCACTGTCAATGGAAACTTCCGTTGTTGCAGCCCTTGGATTCAACTATCGCTAGAACAGATCGTAAAAATTGTTGTAAAACTTTGCAAAGTTATTCCACTCGCGGCTACAGCATCTTATGATGAGGTCAAATTGATATTCAATTCATGGTATGAAGCATTAGCTGCTAGTCATTTCATCAATCACTTAACATCCTTTGAAGTTCCCTATTTTCCCGAGTTTAATGGAGCAAGTGACGTGCAACAACAGCCTTTATCATTTTCCAGCAACTCAAAGTACTATGCCATCAACGACAATCGAAACGTTCTCGAGAAGATCGTACAAAATAATATTCTAGAGGGTAGATTAACTTGGTACTCATCGAAAGCAGAATCGACACCAGATATTGATGTATTGGATGAAAAAGTGGCAAAGAAGCTACAATATTTATTCATTATATCCACTGATTCTGAATTCAAGTTTACATCTGGAATGATCTCAGTAATCGAAATGCATTTGGTACAAATGGGCTGTTCAGTTTGCATTGAGTTTCAAGATAAAATTTGGGTTGCATTTTATGATCTAGAGAAAGGAACCAAAGCAAAAACTGACATCGAACAAATTAAGTTCAAAATGTTACATGAAAAGGATGAAGATGATTTTGTAGTTGGAGTTATAATGCAATCAGTCCCAAGTAGTCCAACAGAAGTGGCTAAAATGTTGGCAATTAAATTGGTTAAGCCAAAAATTATTTTAAATATGCAAAAGCATCGCTATGTTGAGCCATTAGGCCATTTCAATTATAATTACAGAAAAGCAGTTGGAATGTCAACCTGCCGATATTGTCAGTTAAGTGCATTAGCTTGGGCTTGAAGACGTAAAGTTCGTATTATCGATACTTTACTCATTCTGTGATAAAAAAACAAATAAACAAATTAGCGACTGCAATTCAGTTTTCTTTCGCTAGTTATTGCAAGTAGAAAAAGTTTTCTTAAGTTGATCGGATTGTTACCTACACAGACTCATTCTTTTATGGAGTTTTCGCCTATGGAATGCCAATACGCTTTGCGAAATACACTACAAAATTCTTACAATACAATAGTCTTGTTAGTCTTGAGAATATCAAGTTGCTAAATGTATCGAAATTGATCATTTATAAGCAAATCATCCGAAATCATCTAATAATTCATCTTGACTCATCTATTTTATTGTATTAATATTAGCGTAATCTTCAAACTATCAAATTACTTTCAAACCAAACGAATGGATTCTGCAGCTGCAATCTTTGATTTGAAATCTGAATAGGGAACTTGACCCCCTTAAATAAAATATTGAGCGTCTGAATTAAATGACTTTACAACTTTCAAACTCATTGAACAAAATATTCCTACCAGCCCAATTCGTTAGGGAAACTGGGCAAATTTTGTTTAGATAACTGTTGAAAGTTTCCCCAGCTCAGCAAAATCACGCCCTATTGTTACCATATTATGATTATTGATCGTAATTCTGGTTGATGTTTGATTGTGCTAGTAAAATCTAGCTTTAGTGAAGTTGTTAATGTCTAAATTATACAATTAAGTATCATTTGCCTTGGTGATAAATGCAATTATAATTATGGGTAAACCTTGTGCTGTGTTTTGGGATATTCAAAATGTTGGGATACCAAGAGGACAATCAGTCAATTCAATCATTAAGCTGATTCGATCAACTATAATTAAACCTTACGAATTGAATGAAATCTTTTTCTTTTGTGTTTGCGATGTTCATAAATTATCTTCTAATGTTGGCCATTCGTTAGTAAATCTTGATGTAGATATTGTTCAAGCTTATAATGGAGTTAAGGATTCCGCTGATATTAAAATAATGGATTTGATGAGAAAATTCGTCAAAGTTGCTGGACAAGAATGTACGATTATATTGTTAAGTGGTGATGCTGATTATTATGGTACTTTGAGTGATCTGAAGAAGCTTCATAATGCATCAATTCATCTGATTCGGTTAGCAAATTCATGCTCTCCTAAACTTGAGCAAATAGCTGACTACACATTCATGTTAAATAATGGTGTATTAAAGCCGATCAAATCAACTGGTTCACCAAAGTATTTCATTTCAATCGAAAACTATCCTCTTTCAATTAACAGCAATCAAGTGATGAATGAATTGAATGCTCAGGCCATTGGAAGTATTGAAAACAGTGCCATCTTTTACGATAATTTAATTTGTATTGGATTCCTTACTTTGAAGAATGCTGAAAAAGCGATTGATAAATTAAACAGATCGCGATATCATGGACACTTTCTAAAGGTTGCATTAATAAATGATTCACCATTGACCAAGATACTGAAATATTTAAAGCCACAATCCAAAGGTCGTGAAGTGAAAGCACTCACATTTGTGAAGAGCAAGCAATTCCTCAAGTCAACTTCTGTTCCTGCTCCAGTCCCGGACGGTCAATGTATTTTGTCGAGTAAATCATTCCTTTGGATTGTCTTTACATTCAAATCTGATGCACAAAAGTGTTTATCAAAAGTTAAGGCATCGTATCCAGATGCAGTCATTTCAGAACCGCCAGATGACTTGACTTATGCGTGGCACGAAAGCCCTTACACAGTTAAACTTTATAAACAAAAAGTTTCAAACTCAACAACGATCTCAGATCTGAAACCAAATAAACCTGCAAAACTCGTTAACTTGAAAGAAAATGAAAGCGAAATAATTAAACTATTTAATAGATTCTCTTTAATTTTGAACTCTCAGGATTTAAAATTGAGCGATAAAATTTCAAAATTAAACGAACTGGTTACGCTGAATGGAGCAAACAATTTAAATTCAAATTATCGAGTTACGGATCAATGGAAGCTTGTTTTTTACTATAACTATAAAATACCTTCTCATCTAACCACGAAATGGTCTTTGATTCACAATTTATTTGCACAGTTTTACCATTTAGGGGTCAGAAAGGTCTGTTTCGATGGAAGGTTTTACTGGGTTCATTTGGACTGCGAGGAAAGTTATCAATATGTATGCCATAACAGGGAAAGGCTAGATTTAGCATCTTTAGCTTCTACTTATGTACCAATAACTACTCCACCAGAAGCAGCTTTACATGAAATTACAGATAAGATGAATCGTTATCGTTTCGATAACCCTTGGTGTTTCCTTCCAGATCTTGAATTATACTGTTATGTGATATCCTTGCACAAGGATTTTCACGCTGATTTCATTGATAAAAGTAGAGGTAAACTAAGCCAATGTGAATGTATTTTCATCAAGTCGTTTTCAGGCGAGATTTGGTTGGGATTTCCCGATAAACGCATCTGTAAAGAGTCTGAAAAATACATAGTAAATAAACTTTTATTCAACTCGAGGAAACCAAATAAGCCCATCACTATGGCTCAACCTCCAAAGAAGCTTTTGGAATCAATTGAACTGAAAGACTTAATTGGTGAAGCTTATGATTTAGCATTCCTTTCAAATGAGTTGGTTATCAGTCGAAAACTGAATGAATCCAAAAACTCAAAAATTTTACACCAATTAAGCTTTCAGCCATCATCATTGGTAAAGACTGAACAAGTATGGGATAATCCGCTTTTTTATGTGACTGTCTCAGGACTTGGACCTAATGCTCCTTATCCACCATTAGACCTTACGAAAATCATAAAAATATTAGTTACATTTGGCAAAGTGATTCCAATGGCTGCTATGGCATCCGTGGTACAGGTACCAATGCAGTGGTCGTTCACAGCAAGTATTACTGAAGTTTGTTTTATCTTCTCCTCTTGGGTTGAAGTTAAGACAATGGCTCATTACTTAAGCAATGTCAAAATCGGTTACATAGATAGTCCATACAATGAACCGCGAGTGCAAAGTAGTGGGTTGTTAACTAAAGAAAAATTAAACACACTTGATTACTATATCATCAACGACCAACGAAAAGTTCTCGAGAAGATTGTACAAAACAAAAGTCTGGTGAATAAACTAAACTCAAATTCATCTATCCTTCAACCAACGTCAGATATTGATGTATTAGATGGAGAAGTGGTAAAGAAACTACAATATTTATTCGTTATAACAACAAATTCTGAATTTAAATTTACATCTGGAATGATATCAATAATAAAATTGCATTTGGTATCGATGGACTGTCCAGTTTACATTGAATTTGAAGATAAAATTTGGGTTGCATTTGATGATTCAGAGAAAGGAATCAAAGCAAAAACTGAAATCGAACAGATTAAGTTCAAAATGTTACATGAAAAGGATAATGATGATTTTTATGTTTGGATTACAATGAATTTAATAACAAGCGCTCCTTTAAAAGTGACTCAAATGTTAGCCAAAAAGTTATTCGATTCAACACAAGACAAAGGAGATTATAAAGGATGTGATTTCATGAAGTGCGATATCGAATCATTTGTACCTTTAGGACACTTTAATTATTGTTATAAACAAGCTATGCAAATGGAATGTGCTCACAATCTTTACAAACCCAATATTCCAAGCTTATAATATATTAAGCTCAAGTTTTCGCTTTACTTGATTCTGTTTTTGCTTAATAAAGTCTTAGGTACAAAAACCAAAGAAATCGTTCAATTGCTATTTCTGGTGTTTATTATTTAATATTTCAGCTTCAACAATATTTTTTAAAATTTGCACTTAAACTAATTACTAAGGAACCATATAATTTTTAGATTCTGGTTGTCCCTGGTAGATGTTGTATGAATATAAAAGATTAAGACCAAAACTGTCTCAAAAGGTATTTATCTAGAGCAGGCTGAAAGTTGGTGAGCTGCATATATGGACCCAGAAAATATCTATCGAATAGTCCAAACAACGAATGACGAGTTCATAGACATCATTTGAAAAATATTCAAATGAACGTTTAAAAAAGAGTGTAATCAGTGGACTTTGGCCTTTATCTCAACCCCTGTTTTTGTAATCAAATTGTTACCAACTATGCTGCTGATAAAAAAACTGTTCAATCTGTGAAAAGCAATGGAAACAATGGCGTTCAACTGAACAAAAGATCGATTGCGATAATGAAATTACACCCGACAAGCAAACATAAACAAACATAATCTACACAACCTTGTATTATAATTTAGTAACAATAGTTATTTACAATGATGATTAAATACATTTAAAGTTGATCAATGTTCATGTTTAACTGAGCAAAATAAAAACACTGTTTACAACATTCCTTCAACACCAGCTTATGATATAATGTGCCATGTTAAATCATTGAACTGAACAGCATCTTGAAATATTTCATCACTTCAGTTTCAACTCATTAACCAAGTGAATTGCCAATCCTTACTGGAATAAATCTCGACCGTCTATACTTGTTGGTCAACGATGGCAATCTTTACTCAAAAATGTGAATACAATACCAGCAAAATGGACCCAACAGGCCACTTGGATTTTTCAATTACATTTAAATTGTGCTTAATAGTCTTGATTCTTCCTCTACTGGTTTACTATACCTTGTTGTTATCTGCTTCAATGGTTATGGGTTACTTTGTCCATCCAATTGATCGAGACAAGATCATTTGTTTCTCCCTGTTAGTCTGTTGGGCACTCTCTGGACTATCAACTTCCCTAGCCAGTTTCATCTTAATAATCAAATTCCGAAAAGCAACAATTATTTTCAGCTTGGCGTCTTTAGCAGCAACGCTTCTCTTTGAATACTCATTGACTCTTTATGGTAAATACAATATCTGCATGTTACAAGTCATGAGAGTCTTGTCTCAATCTTTATTTGTTCATTGACAATTCACTAACCATTCATTTTAAATCTAATTTTCGTACAGAAATCCGTCAACCAAGAGCCTACTTTTTCACTCATATAATGATCATCTTACAACTAGGACTAATTATCATACTTGCAGCAGTGGCCCATCGGCTGAGGAAAGGTGCGAGGAATAACTTGCAATTCAATGAATATGATGACATGAAAGGAGTCTATACTCTTTAGTTGTAACCAAATTATAACCGATCGTCTCGTCGGCATCGAAATTACTTATTCCATGTATCCTGAGCGAATCCATAATCTTTCATCTACGAGACTCCATTTATTCCAGATAATCTGTGTAAAGTCATTTAAAAAGCATCTAGTTTTATACCTACAGTCATTTGGTACGCAAATGACATTTAACTGGCCGCTTTACGCTGGTCTGCAAAATAAATGTAAATAAATTGTGAATATTAAGTGTTATCATGTAAATTTAATGCCCTCTCTTTATCCATTTTAGATTTGCTATTCATTTTTATAATCAACCCATACATCGAATCTATCAAGTACAAAATAAATTGTGAATTCACTCGAAAAACGGTGATAAAGTTGTACTTACCTTCAATTTTTTTACATTTACCAGTAAAACTATTTTAATCGATCAGATGACAAACGTAATTTGCTAACTATTATCAACTTTATCAGATAATTTTGCCTAATTTTTCCTGTGACTTTTAATCATTTCAACAAATCAACGTGAAAATTCATAGTCCATAGTCGAGAGTGACAAAGATTGTTGACAAACAAAACTTGAAATTGGTTGTTGTGAAAAATTTGATTTGGTTGATAACATTGAAACAATAAATGAAGCTTATAACAGCATAAGTGAGGAAACTATCAAAAATTGTTGCAAACTTTGTGGTTTTACTGATTCTCAATCACTAAGTTAAATATAATTATTGATATCTAAAAACATATATCAGTACATAAAATAGTAATATTTGAAATAATCAATTCTTTATTCTAAAAAAAACTATTAAAACTTTGACAAAAAATCCGACTTTCTTGCCTTACCAAATCTCTAACCACTTGCCTGTCAACTGGCTCTGAAAATTGTTTAATTAAACATAATTTTGAAGAAAATGGCCAAATTAGAAACCCAAATATCTAAGGAGCCACTAGGCTCACAGATACAAGCATTAAGAGTAGTGTATAAAAGTCCGACTTTGGGTAAAGTTGTCCACTCTAGGATAGCTTTTTTCCGTTTCATGTCAACAATAAATAGCTTTAATGGAAAAGTTCGCTTATTCTCTTCATTTAAAAATATGATATTGTAAAACCGCTTTTTTACTCTTGTCCCAGAGTCGGACATGAAACGGAATTAAGCTATCCTAGAGCGGACAACTTGTCCCAAAGTAGGACTTGCACACACTCTTCTATTATGGTCTTTCATAACTCATCACCCTCTATCGAATGACACCTCTCTCAAATGCGTACCAATATTAGCAGTAGGCAGCGACCACAGCAAAATTCGTGTAGCTTCGGTATCTAACGATCGTAAAATGGAGAAGATGCAGAAGGAAAACGAGAAATCTTTTTCAATGTTTTTTAGTTGTTTCGATTTCGTCACAAAAGCTTTATTTGTTTATTCATATATCCTTAAACAAATCAAGGAGCTAATATTTTGAATCAAATGTTGAATCAAAGATGGAGCCATCAAATTTCGCAAACCTATGGGAATCAACTTTGTGGGAACGAAAAATGGAGAATAAGTGCAGAATAGTCTTCATAGAACATGATTTTCGTTAACGAACGCTTTCTTTCTTATAACTAGTACCTGTAGTTCGCCTGTTTCACGAGTGGTGATATTTTTGTCGATAAGCTCTAGATCCTAAATGAAATAATGCATCTACATGCAACTTTCAGCGAATTTTTTTAATCAAATATTCTTTTTTGTGAAAAAAGATTGATTCCAACCGAGGTCACAGAAAAAAGTTTGCATTTTAACCGTACACTTACACTTGAACCCGCAACATCAACTTTTTTGTGACCTCGGATCAAATCATGCGCCCTCATGAGACCTGGATTTTTGCCCTTAGTTAAAAATTAAACTAAAATTACGCCAGCATTTTGTTTAGCGTTTCTGGAGATCTTGTTGAAATGGAGATGGTTTTCGAGTCAAGATTCGTCTTATTTGTCTTGCTTTGGTAGCGAGGTACAACGCAGAGATGGAAGCAGATAATATCTTATTATCACACACCGAAATAGAGTTTAAAAACAAAAGATTCTAAGCAAAACGACGAGAGCTTCCACAAACTAATGTATGTTAAAGTTGCTGTTTAGAAAGTCAGGATCGCATTTAATGGCCTTAACGAATTCCACTCGAGATTTATCTGGCTTTACGGTCAAGTTATTCATTCAGAGGTACATTTACATGCTGATTTACACTTTACTAACTGATCATTATGACTCTTAGACTTGATTCCCCAAATAATGAGAAAAAATAGTAATCTTTAATGTTTGCATTTGATAATGAAATATTTGTTCCTTTCATTGTGTACAGGCACATGAGGCAATCCATTCTTATGATTTATAGTTTCATTTAAAAGTTCAAGTTTACATTATGTGAGAAACTGACATGGCAATATGTTAATTTTGTCCCAAATCAAAGTTTGAAAACAAACAGTAAAAACCAATAAGAAATGCAAGAGGTAAAAGTAATGAATTTAATTTCCTTAATTTCATTGTTTCTCAGGACTCAAGCAATCGCCAACTTACTAAGCAAATGGTTACCTTGCAAAATTCAAATGTCAAACCACCATTGCTGGTTGTGGAACCAATTTTAGTCAAAGATTGCAATCAATAGTCAACAAGGAAACCAAGTCTCAAATGTGTGATTAACACTTGCAAAGCCTGTGTTGATCAAAGTCATAACATGTTATTGAAACTGATTGTAACTTATTTTTGGCGTTTCTCAGTCTTCTGATTACTCAAATCCAATTTAGACAGATTAAACTTGTCTGATCATCATTAGGTTCAATATAACTTAATAAAACTTCAAACTTGCTTTTCGACTTAATCATATTTGTATTATCCTGGATTCGCTTAGAGACTTTGCCTTCCAATTGTTCATGGAATTCAAATATCAACCAGAAATGGAAGGAAAAAACATTAATGAAAATTACATGATAACAAATGAATCTTTCTTCTTCTTGACATTAACCTGAAACTCAACTTTATTTCTATTATTAATATATTAATACATTAGATGAAAGCTGAATTTTTTTTGCTTCATTCTTTTCTCATAATTATCCATTTCAGGAAAAGTGATGATTGAATATAAAATTCATATTTATATTCAGTAATTAAATGAATTCCTTGAGGGAAACTTATACTGTAAATTAGCTTGTATTCATAAAAATAATGCACAAACCATTTGTAATACATAGTATTAAATTATTTGCTGAAAAGATATTTTCTCAAAAGGATAAATTAAATGCATAATAATGTTCCCTGTACAAATTGTAATCAACTAACCTAAATGGATTACAGTTCAATGTATTACAGATTTAATCTGAAATGTCAACTGATTCAGGCAATGAAACCAAGCAAAATTGAAGCACCTCTGGCATTGATGTAAAACAATTGAAAATAATCTTCGTTTCTAACAGAAGTAATTAAAAACATTAAGCCTTTCGTGTCATCAATTAAACAATACAAATTTAGGTTATCAATAGCATGTAGGTACTTTGAATTAGTCATGCAAACAGATAACCTTTTGAATTGCTTTAAACATTCAAAATGAAATTTTAACAATGAAAAGTCAATCCAATCAAAGCAAGTTCACTCTTCGATGATTGTATCTTGCTTTCACTTTCATATAATTTAGGCATAAAATGGTCTGTAATTTTGATCAATGCTTTCATCTTTGCTCATCTTTCATCTAGCTTTCGCTATCAATGTCATTGCTTTTGATGATTTCATATCAACAAACTCGTGTTCAACTTAGCTGCATAATTCATTACTTCCAGAATCATTAATAACTCCTTCGATAACAAAGGTAATGTGTTTCAATCAACAACTCCACGAGGCAACTACAATCAGACTCAATAAGTTAATAACCTCACAGATGAAAAAAACTTCACAGGCATCTTGGTTTCCCTCTTGATCATCATCTGTTTTACAATCATTCCACTTGGGCTGAACCAGTTTTCTAAATAGGAGACAATGGTTTCCAATAAGCAAGAAATGTTACTTTTAACACCTCTGTGCTAATAGGACCAACTCCAAAAAGCAAGCAATGGTTTCTAAAAAGGAGAAAATACTTTTTAAATAGAAGCAAATGTTAGTCTTTTTTGAGTATTTTCAGTGAAAATGACTCGTAAAGTTAATTAGGCGATCAAAAAATTAATTACTGAATTTTATTTTGAGGATATTAGATGCACGAAAATCGCCGAAATTTATAGTTTGAATATTAATAAAGTTCTTGGTATCTTGATAAGATACAAAAAACGGTGAAATTATTGAAAATTAGCGAAAAACATTTGCTTCGATTTAGAAAGCATTTTCTCCTTTTTAGAAACCATTGCTTGCTATTTGGAGTTGGTCCTATTAGCATAGAGGTGTTAAAAGTAACATTTCTTGCTTATTGGAAACCATTGTCTCCTATTTAGAAAACTGGTTCAGCCCAAGTGGAATCACTGTATCAATTGAGCTTTCCTCTTGGCCTTTATTGTTCGAAGTGAGAAGCAGAAGAACAGCAAAAAATTGACCTTAAAAATTCCAATACATTTTGAATCCTTTTCTAGGGCCACTTAACTTTTATTGCCCGCAATATTGATTTATCGATTCTTATTATAATTTTTCCATTTTTTGTGTCATCCTGAAGTACACAAAAGATACAAAATAAACAGGATTGAGTTGACATTTTGATAAAAAAGAAAGCAAATAATGACGAAAATATCAATTGTGTAAGCAAAATAGAAGCGATAAAAAACTTGAAACAAGATGAATCGGTGGAAATGTCCAAAATCTGATTTGAATTGCAAAGTATCCAAAAAATATAAAAATAAGATAAATGCAATGAAAAAAGTGTAAAAAGGTTGACAAGTTTTGTAAATTGTCAACTATTACTTTGAAGCGACAAAAGTTGCAATTTTTTTCCTTCGACCAGACTTGATTACGTGATTACTTAAAATATCATTAATCTGAAATCATTAAATTGTTGATGGAAGATATGTTTCGTCACATTTAGCATTACATAGTTAACAGAGTCTTTACATTCAACAAATTGATGTCCTTTTTCCGTTCAATGTCATGTTTGGTAATACATGGAAAGATTTTCGATTAATCATCAGCTACATTATCAATCTAATGCATACAGTTGGGAAAAATAAAGAGCCCAGGATTAACCCGATATGTTGAAAGTTAACAGAGCAGGCATGATAATATGCTGGAAAATCAATGAATATGAAGCAAAACTTGTGATCAAATTCAATGACCCGAGTCAAGTGGAGTAAGCAGATGAAGAAGGGAAGATAAATGAAGATATTAGAGAAAGTGTCGGAAGATCGGGAAAGTGTAAGCTCATCAAGTAAAAAATGATTTGTTTATTGGTAAAAGGATTGCTAATAGAGGTAATTTGTTAAGGTGTAGGTGAGTTTGTGATATAAAAATAAAATAACCATCAAAGGAAAAGGTGATAAAAAGGAGTAAAAAAGAGTAAAAAAAAGGAAAAGTAGAAAGCAAAAGAAAAGGAATGAAAAAAAATATGGTTCTTAAAGCACAGGATGTTGAAATGAATGAAGAGTGATGGATGTTGCAAGGTGTTGTTGAGAAATAGAAGCTCAGATCAGGGGAGAAACCGGTGATGTTACCAGAAGAATCAGATGTTATCAGTGAATACCAGAATGTTTAGCTTTTGTTGCATCATAACACAGATAATCAAATATTACAAAAATATTAAATTGTGAGTTGAATGATTTCACTTCACCCAATGTTTTGTAGTCGAATGGCATATCATGGCAAAATGGTGAAAACATGATAATGGAGGAAAGAAATGGCAAGGAAAATGAAAAAAGGATATAAAAGGTAATAAACTTGATGAAAATTTATTTAGCATTTTGCTGGAAAAAAGGTTATCAAATGTCTTACCTTTGTTTTTGTTTTAAAGGTTTCTTGTGTTCAATTTGATTGAAGAAAGGTCATATTGGGTACATTAATTATAATCACTTCTCGTTTCATGACTTACCTAATTAATCCCTGAAATAAATGATTCTTACCTTGTTGATTGAGTTTGCTCCACCCATAGTTAAGTCACACTAGGATGTCCAATGTATTAGGAAATAATAAAGAGATAAATGTTGATTACACAAAGTCAAGTGTAGAGATGAAAGTAATAAAAGACGAGATGATTTTTCGCTTGGGATCGATCATAAACCTTATAATCGATCAAAATTAATATGTAAAGATGCGATTATTTCGGTTAATGAAAGCTAATTGCGAGTCATCAACCTGTTAACCGATGTTGTAAGCCTGTGCACATCATTGGACAATAATTAAAGCTGATAAGAGAGGGAAAATCAAATTCCCTTTTGAACCTTTCATAGAGAACCAGAGATTACACAATTAGTCCTTGAATCTCTATAAAATCAATAAAATCTTCAGAACCAACATGATGATCATCATCGTCTTCCTTTATTCCTTCACTCAAGTCCTCAAGACATTCAGTGTGATTAGTCACAATAACCAGAATCAAGGTTAAACTCAATTGTAAAGCATTGAGTAAGAGGCAAGACTAGAGGCAAAACTTACAGAACCGTGGCTTTGAGGTGAAAATTACATTTTTTTCGGAGAAGTAAAAATTTCAGTTTTGGAATATTATTTCGATGAGTTTTCTGAAACTATTAATAGATAGACATAGTTTTGGAATCTTCTAGCTAGAATTAGTCACAATTTCTCAGATCGTGTAGATCAATCATAGTAATGAACTGTTTCTCAACCGAGTAATCCCAGAATTTGTTTATCTAGTTTCTGCTTTCAATGCCTAATTTTCATCTCAAAGGTTACTGGTTTGATTATCCATGTATACATATTTATTGTGGCAGTTACGCCTTGCTCATCATATGCTTTCATGATAAATGGCTTTCTGTGAGGATTCACTAGACTTTTCAGGCTAAAAAATTCACATAGAATCTCGTTGAAGTCAGCTTAATTAGATCTGGTCATAATTGGCATTGATCCAATTCTTGCTAACTTCCCATTTTAACTCAAAACCAGGTTTTCTCATTTTTACCATTAATCTTGACGCTTTTCAAATGAAGACAATTAACAATTCCAGAAAGAAGAAGATGAATGTTGATTAAATTGGCTTATGGGGAAAAAATTGATTGCATTAACTAACAATAACAAAACATCAAAAAATTTAATTAAAATAAACAGAATTTAATAGAAAAAAAACTAAATTTCCAAACAATCAAAAGCATTCAGAATAGGAAGGAAAATTTTATTGATAAGTTTCACAAAATAGCTTCTTGAATTGAATTGAATATTAGTACGATGTATAAAAATTATCAAAATCGAGGTTGGAATCGATCTTCTATAATAGATAAAATGTTCACATTTCCCAAAATCAATCAACTCATGAACGTGGGTTAAACATGTCAACGAGCATTATTAATCAAATCGATATTTGAAATTGTATTAGAGTAATAGTCTTGACAAATCATTATTCACATTCATTACAATGATAAAGACTTTTATTAGGAAATATGGTATAAAACTGTTTAGCGTAACAAATAATCAATGATAATAATGATTTTACGAAAATGATTATTCAGTTAATACTCATGTTTGCTGCAACATCTCACCATAATAACCCCATGTTAACAATTATCAATGTGATTACACTTGATGTAACTTTCAGAACAATGACTACAGCGCTTACTATTGAGACAGTTTAAGGAAACTTGACCTTTTTTCTGGTTGCAACAGGTAATTTCATTGATTAAACTTGTGTTGCTCAACAAATAACTTGAATATTAACAATTGCCACTTCATTATATTAATAGCATAAAAATACTTTGCAAGCGTAAATCAAACTTTTGGAAATGAATCATTAACATTGGTTAGTTTGATTGTCTATTGAAGATCTTACATTGCAAAATGCACTTAAAAATGTATTAATTAACTGTTCATAAAACTGGATAAATCAACAATTGAAATCATGAAGCAGTCCGCAACACACACAGTTAGTTAACTAGTATTTGGTTGTATTTGTCTTTCAGCAACTATCCTTAACGAATAATAGCAACTTTTATTTGGTTATCAAGTTATTTGGTTTTTGGAATTAAATTAAATGAAAAATTTGAATCGATTGTTAGATTTATTAAGATTGGGATATCCGATTGAATGATTATTGATGATTTAGCAATAAATTGATGTAATCAATGATTTTGCAACTCAGGTGCTCTAGCAAATTTCATGAGTTATGATTGTTAACCATCAAAGTTATAGTTGTCAATATTTCAATACGTAAGATAAAGATTAAAATTATATCTATAAAATGATTATTTGTTCATAAACTTGAAATCGTTTTACAAACTTTATTATCATATAAGGATATTTATCAATTTCAAGTTAAATTGAGACAATCAATTGGTTTAATTGCAAGAGCGAGAGATGAATCAGAGCCTAATGAATACAGTAAACTGAGATCGTGAATGAAACAAATTATTCATGTTTAAATTAAATGCAACTCGTAAATATATTTAAAATGGAGCTTTTGATTTGAATGTAAAAGGAAAAGTGAAATGTACTTAGAATATATGTAGAGAATCTTTTTAATCACTGAATTAAGATTTGTTTTTAGTTTAATAAGCAAACCAATGTCCATTCCATTAAAATGTGCAAATCAATATTCTAGTGCTGAAACAATCATTAACCATTAATTTGTCGTTAACTTACATTAGTTATTTGATCAAAAGATTGTAAATGTATGATTGATAGTAACTTCAGAAATAAAGTCAAATAGAAATGAGTTGAGTTATTTTTGGGTTTTCTGGTTACATTTGTTTGCTCTTTATTTTGCTATGCTTTTTGGCCCTCTTTATTGATTGTTGAATTCAATGAAAAGTCTTCTAATTTTATTTTTGTATAACCTATTGTGTATCTAATTGTGTAAAAATTTGATTAGCCATTTGTCGTTGCACCTTTTTCACCCAAGGTTGGATGGATGAGGCAAGTTGGGTTACCTTCAGTAACTGCTTTGGCTTGTTACACTGATTTGTTCTTGATCTTATCCAATTTAAATCATTTTCATTTGTTAATCTTTAATTGCTGAGGTCATTTATATCAACTGTAAATTTTATGTGCAATCAAAGTAGTTTATTTTAAAGTCAAAATTAAAATCCAAATGCACTTTTGAGTAAATTTCCACTCAAGAGGACAATTTTTCAATGATTCTCACCATGCTAATCTCTTATTTATTTATTCATTTCAATTCTATTCATGTACCTGAATGTTGACCTAGACCTGGATGTGATCAACCATTGCAAAAAAGGTTGTTTTCATTTTTTCATCAATCAATTGTGTTTATTTTAATTGATGTTTGTTTCAATTCAATTTGTATTTTCATGCTTCCGGAAGTCTGTCTCTCACAGAAACAAACAAAATCACAATTACTAGCAACACCTAAATCATGAAACTGGTTTATGGTTTTTTGAACAAAAATTCACTTGAATATCCGTTTACATGTGACAGCTTCAATCTGTTGTTAACAATGTAATATGAACTGTAAACCTGAATTGAAATCTTAAATATGGACGATATTGATCAATTCAAGATTATTGATTGTTCAAATAGCACTTCACCAATGATTAGGAACACAATAAGCTACATGTTTTGACCATCAAATCTTGTTATTGAGTTTATTATACAGTAATTTAATACACATTAACTTGATTGCGGCTATTAAATGTCAGTGTTGACAATCCCTAAACATACTGAATTACAATAATAAAAATAGGAATTAAACAACAATAGGATCAACAACTGTCAATTGTTTGTTTGTTTGTTTGACCTTTTAAACTCGGGTTATCAGTGCTGTAAGACAATTTAAACCCAATGTTCAACACCAGAATATCTAGACTTACCGTAAATCATCATGTGAAATGCAGCTTCAAGATGTTATACTAATAGCATGTTAAATACAAGGGAAAACAAAGAAAACATTAAACCTTAATGTTTTTATATCAACAACATGATAGTCATGTATATTTTAGGGGGAACCTTTTTGGGTTAAAACATTATCTTGCCTACTTTTACCAGTTCCAACAAAATCATTATCATCTTAACTAGATTTATCATGATTTATGATCAAGGTTACACTTTTAAAGTCTTCAAACCTAAGAAAGCTCTGATGACTCTGGAGCTCTGTTATCATGTTTAACCTAGAACAGTGTAAGTCAGTAAGACGAGTCACTGAACTCAAACATTTATTCATTCATGTAAACTACACCTCTCTTTTCCCTCCTTTTTTATCATCTTTTCCACACTCTTTACGCGTGAACTTTTCTGTGAATCCAGAATGCCAGAGTGCATAAAGTTCAGGACAATCACATTTACCCTTTGCTGAAGCAATCTCATGAGAATAGATCACCATCTATTTACTTACTACTAGAAATGTTTCTTTATTATCTAATTCATACATGTCTAGAATCTCATAAACATTTACTTTTCTTCATAAAACAGGGTAAAATTCACTTTATATTACTGAACATTCGAATCAATAGAAGTTATATAAGAGGAAAAATTGAATAAAATGACGAGACAAATATTCTGACTCTTTTTTTACGATTCTGACTAGTTATGGTTTCGTTTCATTACTTTTATTTCGTAACTCCTGAAACTGCTTCTGATTCTGTTTTCCTGATTATGATAGTATAATGATGATGAAGATAGAAGAGTTAAACTCCAAAAGCTACACACGCTGTAGGCGTACACCAAAAAAGTAGGTGATACCAGCAGGTGGGGATGAAATTGGGTTACTTGCCTTTTGTCAAGGCCTTTTCCTTTTGACAGTCCCTTTGCTGTTCCCTTTTTTTCCCTCTCACAAGACAACCGCCTTCTCCAACCAGAGCAACCTCTTTTTTCACTCGATTTACACAACAAACTCACTCTCTTTCTTTCGCTCTTTCTCTCTTCTTCCTTTTTCATTTGAAACTCAAGCTGTCAGTCAGAAAAGTCACTTTAATAGGAGATAATCAAAACTTTGAAACTGTTTATATTTATGTTTTCATCGGTTTTCCTTGCAAAGTTTCCATTTCTTTTACTTGTATGATTTGCTTCTTTGCTTTCGTTTATTTATAAAATTACACATTTACTACCAGATAAAATTTCACGATGAACATGGATATGCTCACATATGTTCGGGATAAAAGAAAGTTAACTGAAAAAGAAGCTCGTCCTCTTTTCCAGCAAATCTGTGCCATTGTTGCCGATTTTCATTCAAAAGGAATCGTACTCAGGGATGTAAAACTACGCAAATTTGTCTTCAAAGATCCTGAAAGGTAAGTTAAACGGTTAGATTGTCTTGTTTGGTTTTGTTCATAGTATCCCTTCATATCCATTGTTTTTATTCAAGGAGATTTCACAGGGTGTGGAAACTGTTAGATTGCTTGTATTTAGAGTAACAAATATTTAAGAGATACTTGTATATTCACTATACAAACCTAATCAAGGAAATCATTACGAATTTTGACTCATTTTCACTTCCAAAGTTTCTTCTCTCGTTTCAAAGAATAGTCAGTGTATCAAGTTTAAAACTTTCATTCATACTTGTAGCTTGTTCATTTTACGTCATTTAAAACAAGTTTCTCGTTGATATTTTGTTCAGTTTTGAATCATTTTTAATAATTTTATTTATTATTTATTTATTTTTCATGCAGAACTCAATTGACTTTGGGATCTTGGGATGAAGCTATTGTACTTGCAAATCCACGAAATGATCTAATTGATGACAAAAATGCCTGTCCCCTCTATGCCAGTCCTGAAATATTGCATAAATCAACTACTCACTATTCAGGACGCCGTGTTGATTGTTGGTGTCTTGGTGTCATTTTGTATACAATGTTAACTGGCCACTATCCTTTCCATGATCCCGATATCAATATTTTGTTTGCTAAAATACGAAAAGGACAATTGGAAGTACCAGATTCACTTTCTCCGACTGCTGAATTTTTGATACGAGGTTTACTTAATAGGCAACCCAAAGAGCGACTCACTGCTCGTGCCGCTATGCAAGACAGATGGTTCACCGAGAAAGATGTTTATTTAGAGCCTTCTAACCTTCTCCCTGAAAGCCAACTTCTTGAAACATATTCTTATTCATCCCATTCACCATCAAGGTCACATAATGCATATAAACCCTCATCACATCGTACAGCAGTCAATTCCTCAGCGCAGACTTTACGCTCTCATCACCCTTATTCGCTACAACAAAGATATTTACCATCAAACCGAGTTAACACTCGCCAAGCTCACCGTACTTCGATCTCAAACGACCAAATTGTTCCAGAAATAAACACATTCCAGCATAGAAGTAATGAAATCTTCCATTGGACACTTACTTCTGGTCTTTTGTCCTAACATCAATACTAACTATAGAATAATTGAAATATTTAAAATTTTATTCCAAAGGTATTTTTGTTTTCAACAAACTCATTTTCCTGTATAATCAAACTGTAATTAATTGGCATGAAGCTTGAGTTCATTAAAAACTGGTTTCATTTCCATTTAAACAAAGACTTTAATCGTCGATTCATTTATTTATCAGTTCCAACTAAAGAAAAAGTTATTAATAGAAATGCAGTAAAGTGCTTGCGCTGACTAATCCAATCAAATTAACTATTCATGATGAAAGCTGAAATTTGGATTAGAGTTGAGAATTGGAAAAAAAAGCCAAAGCAGTAACGACCATAGTTAATCACATCATACTGTAAAGTTAACAACTAAACGATGAATGACAGTTAAAATTGAAAAGCTTTGTAATTGATGTTTCAAAATTAGCAAAATTAACTTTAATTGTGGTTGATTAAAGTTAATGTAAAGCTCAAACAAAGAAAGTTTCACAAGTCGGTTATCTGTTGAATGATCAACATCTTAATGGCTATTCACTTTTGGTTAATTTCAATTGTTTTTACAGAGATGTGAGAATGACATTTGAAACCATTTGGCTATTGGACAATCAGATAGTCCAATAAACAGACTGGCTAATATTTCACTTGATTGCTAATGTAATAAATTCATTTCATCACAAACAAAGATTTTTGTGTGGAAATCGATAAAATATTCATTTTTGAAATCTAAAACTAAAAATGTTACTTCATATTACACGTTAATAGCAAGCAATTGGCCCATAGATTCATTTTTAGTGATGATTATCGGACAAAATATTGATGATTAAAATACATTATTTATACGTCTTATATCAATGGTATTTTTGTTTTCAACTTATTTTCTTAGACTGCGTTTTGAAGTCATGAAGCTTGAGTTCATCAAATATTGGTTTCATCTCAAATCAAAAAAAGACTTTGATCACCAATTGATTTATTTATCATTTACAACCAAAGGAAAGGTTATTAATAGAAATGTCTACAGACACAGAGGGCGAATAACAATAACAATAACAAATATAATTTATATATTTGTAGCAAAATAGCTGAAACAGCGAAATGAATTGATGGCGACTGAAGAAAAAAATTTCTTTAAGTGAGTACTTAGCTGTAATTGAAAGTTCTGGAAATGATTCGAAGAAATTCATGAAATTAATGTTTTACTTTATTTTCACGAAATGGAAGATTTTGAAAATGGCGCTTAAAACTAACTTAAGCTGATTTAAAGAGCAATGGCTTGTGAGGCTGCTCAGCTCTCTAAATGTAAACAATTTTTCTGTTGTTTAAATTCACAATAATTTGAAATTCATGGTGAAGACCTTAAGGCCTTAGTAATTATTTATTTTGACTGAGTTAATCTGTTCATTTTTTAAATATGTTCAACAGATTGAAAAAACCTTGTGGTATCTTCTGGGATATCGAGAATGTTTCTGTACCAAAAACTTGTTCTGCTGATGTGATAGCTCAAAATATTCGAACTAACATCGTTATGCCAAATGAGCTGAAGGAACGTGAATTTTTTTGTGTCTGCAATGTACAAAAACTACCTAAGGTAGTGGGAAATACTCTTGAATCTATTGGTGTAACGATTGTTCAACCTTTTTATCATGTAAAGGAAAATGCAGCTGATACCAAAATATTATTTCTCATAACAAAATTTATTGCTGATTGGGGATCCAATGGATGTGCCATTGTTGTTGTCACTGGTGACTCAGATTTTATTGATACTCTGATTAATTTAAAGCTTAATTACGATCTGAAAGTTTATCTAGTTCACCCCAAAAACTCATTCTCTAAAGAGTTGCTGTGGTGTGCAGATGAATCGTATTGTTTAAATAATTTTCTCTTGGTTGAATCTACGCCAACCTCGGCTCTTAGAGGTTCACCTAATTCTAGTTTTATCAAAATTTCGGATCTTCCACAAATCTCTACTGGTCAATTTATGGTTAGAGAAATAGAAAAACGCTGTCAAAAATTTTGTCCTGGTAGTCGAGTTTTGCGAATCACTAAAGGAGCTGTATTGATTGGGTATGCTGGCTCTACTGATAGACCGATGAATGAAAGGGATCTAAGTCATTTTGATGGTTTTAGAGTTTTTGGAAATTTATTAAAAGCTGAATTGGTCAATTCATTATGGACTAACTCTTCTCCAAAAGTTGAACATAATGTGCCAAAGAGTGAACCCAATTTGGAGCTAATAAGGAAGTCTGTACAAATATCATATGGAAAGAAAGTGTTTCAGGGTCATCAAAACAAAAGATTTAAACCATATCCACGGCCACATCCACAGCCACATCCACAGCCACCACCAAGAGAAGCTCCAAAAAAATTATTATATGTTAAAGTTACTGGTTTTAAAGACTGTAAATCTGGATCGCCTTTAATTTATGGCCTTAGCGAATTCAATTCAAGATTTATCCGACTTTACGGACAAGATGTTTGGCTATCTTTCACTGAAGCTAGCGAAGCTGAATTTGCAATTGATAAAATATGCACTTATGAATTAGATGGTAGTAAATTAACGGCAAAACTTGAAGAAAGTCCTCCCGAAGATCTATTATCTAATTCAACCTGTTTTACTGATGATGGACCTGAAAATGACTTAGATAATCCTCCAATGACAAATGCGCCTTCATCTTCTTCGTCTTCTTCAAATGGTTCAACTTCTTACCAACAGTTTAGGTCTTCTCAAGGAGCTCGAAGGATTCTGATTCAAACAACTAACGACCAGCTTCCAAGAGATCGCCCAACTTTGGTTGATCTAACTGATACACCGCCTGCTAGACCAAATCGTATCCGTGTTAACCCCTCCACAGACTTTATACCTATAGTGGACTTAACTAAAGACGAAACTTAATTAATCCCTCCTCGTTGCTTATTTTTCTGAAAGTAATTGAATTACCTTCATCGCAAATATTTCTGCCCACCAATATCGCAATTATATGAATCTTCAGTGCATCATAATAGTTCAAATGAAAAAATAACTTTTCACAAACTTGCATATACAAAATCATCTTGTTTGTAAATAGCATAAATCATATTTTTTGTAAAGATCATAAAATTATAATACATGTATATTCCTTGAAACCAATGAGAATGATAAAGATATATCCAAAATTAAACGTTTCTTGTTATTTCAATATCAGCTTGTGTGACTTCCTGAGAATTATGTTTTATTTTGCTAGCAAAAACAATAGAAAGCGAAATCAATGCTTAATTCCTTTCACGGTAATCATCCAATCATCTGGTAATGTTGATCAAAAAATTATCCACTAATTTGCCATGTCTGGTAGAGGGAATTACTGTTATCATATGCAAAAGGATGTCATGATAATTTATGTGTTACAGTTTTGCGTAAAATGATACATTTAAGCTTACATTTAATGAATGTAATCAGTGTGATTTAATATCCATGGATGTTTATTGAGTGTCTGAAATTTGAAATTATTCGTGAACATTAATCGAGAAAAGTTAACCAACCAATAAATTTGTTTACCAGCAAAAAAAGCAAATTACCCAACCATGAACCTTTAGGTGGAGCCACTAAACTGCTTGTGTCTTTTTTGGTTGCCAATTTTGCAATTATTTTGTATTGCCAAATGGATCCACGGTGAGAACCATAAGAGGACCGCTTTTATTATTTCATTGTCTTTTAAATTAATCTAGTGATTTTTATCGAACTCATCTACTGTTGAACCTTCGATCAACTGTACTCGACTGTCATCCGTTTTAATCGCAAGTTTTAAGTATTACTCAGCTTGTTCCAAGTATCCAATTCTCGGTTTACTTCTTTTTCCTATTTATTGATCCAAAGACAAGGTAAGTAAACAATGGCTGTAATCATTAATGTTTGCCATACCATGATTGAAACCATTGAATTTTCTAGTTTTTTATTTCCCTATTACCATGACATCTCTTTGTCTATGCCCCAATCTTTAACGCTGTCATTGTCGTTAATTATGTAGACTAAGAATTTTTATCATGTTCTTACATGGTCCAATGCTGAGTAAGCTTTTATTTATTATTCTTGTGCTTTCTCTTTTTTCCTTTCTCTCTCCTTTCACCCATCTTCTCCTTTATACTATACCCTTCATCCTATTCTATGCTATCCTATTCCATTTCATATCCCTATCTGTAGATCAGGATAAATGCAAGGCGACTCTGATCATCACTTGAGACACATTTACTCCACTCGGTCCCAGAAAAATAATCGATTGAGTCCCACGTTTGAGGATTTCATCCAGACTGGGCGAACTGGACGTCGAAATGCACTTCCCAACATTTTATCCGATGCAGCCGCCAAGATTGCATCATGCAATCTCAACAATGAGTTTGAAAAACTGACCTGCTCTGGTAATTAACTGGACCCATTACCATGACGACTCTCAAAATTATTTATTATTATTCAACAACTTAGAAAGATTTAGCTTCTTTCTATTTCTAATTTTTCGCTTTTTTTCTTACTTTGACATTTTTATACTTCTTGAATACCTTTGGCAAAGCTCACAATGACTCTGTCAAAAATTTGATACCATAAAACTTCTGTGCGCTAAGTCCTTTTTTGCACTTGTCTGAAAAAATGAAGAAAAACAAAAACAAAACCTTTAGTACCAAAAAATCAAAAAAAAGTAACTTAACAAACATGTTTGTTTTGATTTTCTAATTTTTCGATTTCAAATAATCTCAAATTGTATTTGTATTTATAATCGTACAACGATTCTTTTTTTCTTGTGATCACTTATAAAGTCTGTAGATAACACATTTCTTAATCAATGATAAATTGAACTCTTTTACTTGAAAAATTCTAGTCTCAATTTCTTCCCTGTTAATGGTTAATCAACCTAAAAACATAAACATAGCTCAATATCGAGCCAAAAACTGAAAGGTAAATGAACAGAGAGTAAATAAAGGAAACAAAGCATGAACTCAACTTTACAAATCCCAACAAAATCCATGAAAGATTGATTAATTTTTTCAAAAATGGTTAAAGACAGAGATACAAAAGCAAATATAAATCCTTTCACTTTTCATATTCAAAGTAAAGTTGATTAACTTGGAAAGATAAATATAATTAATGTAAACTGATGAGGAACCATTTAGGAAACGAGAAAAGGTAAACGCATTGAAAGGCGATTACAATTATCATGTAAACCTTTCAATTGCATGAGGAAAAGTGAAATCCTCAGAGAAGGTTGAAGTAAAGAAAAGAAGATGAAAAAACGAAGATTGATTAATTCCTAAGGAAGAAGAAGAAGAAGGAAAAAGATGAGGAAAAGAAAAGACGAAAAATTTTATGTTAAAGGTTATTGCTCTTGTAACTTGTATATTTTGCCTTACATTTTACATTCATCCTAATCATCTTCCTATTTTCATATCTTTTCAATTCTCGTCCGAGTTGATGATAAATATTAGTCTATGAACAATAAAACGAGCAAAGGAAAAGGTAAGAAACATTTACAACCTGGAAAAGGTTAATGTAACCAAGAAATGGGTGATTGTGGGACAATCAAAATGATCAATCATGTTAACAAGATCTTTGCTCATTTTGTATTTCCTATCAATTGCCATTATTTTATTTCACCTTCCCTGTTATCTGAAATTTCACGCAATCTCGCCTTTATTGGAACCAGTTTTTTCAATATTATAATCATGAGCCACAACACAGAACACAAGTAAATATCTTTTTCTCCTTTTTTCCCTTTTCTTCATCTTCTTCCTTCCTTCCTTTTCCTAGCAACTTCTTGGTCTTTTCACCACTCAATACAATTACTTGTTTACCCTCATCATCATCAACAACATCACAAGGTTGTCAAGAGTAAGAAAAATAAATACATTTCTCACGTCAAAATGCAAAACTGACTGGGAATGTGAATGGACTTTAAACTGGCTTGGAGTTTATTTTCACTTGATTAACGCCATTCTAAATTTAACTGATTTCCAAGAGAAAATGAACTTTTCTTTTCCCTTTTTTTCACATCAAAATATTTCAACTCTAACATTTGTATAGCAAATGTAAATTGATATTGGTAAGCCACCAAGTTTGACATGAAAATGAAATATTTTCTTCCAGTTTTGCCATTTACGTCTTGTTTAGTTATCATGAAAATTGACACATTTTTTCATCAATTTTATCCATCTATATGAATAGATATATTTAATAATTATATTTATAAAGCAATATGATCACAATACGCTGAAGAAGGAATATGTTAGCCTTATGTTATTTTGGTACACTTTTAGTTTCATCTTGTCTTGCTTGTGTGTTTGATGGAAGTGGAGAGTTGGTGAGACACAATTAACTCTCGGTTGATATTTACATTGGATTACAATTTAAAAAAGACGATTACAGCGATTGGAAAAGATGAAATATGGCGATGACAGAGAAATGGGTTGACTTGGGCAATTGTGAGAAGTGAGGTTTTTCATGTAAAGGGAATTATTACATTGATCTAGCAAAAGTTTGAACAAAAAGATGACAATATATATAAAAAAAGCTTAATTATGATTAATGAGAAGCGTTCAATCTCGGTGGGAATATCAATTTCATTTCAAGATGACTTTCTTTTCATCTTCATAGCTTTAACTTTTGCTTCCCTTTAATGACGATTACCAGTTGATGGCAGTCAAATCAATTGCTTTCTAGTGTTGGCTCAAGGTTCAGTAAAGTTTCATTGTTCAGCCCAAAATACGATTCAACCAAGATGTGTAACATGATATGGCTTTAGTTATAAATACAGTCAAACTATTTAATTTGAACATCATTCCTATCTGGTTGAGTCCTGCTTCATACAACTTGAAACGTCTGTCGTCTTGATTTGCTATGAATCCTTTTGAAACTTTTGAGATTTAGTTTGAATCCAATAATCAAGAAAATACCATTAAAAACATCTGACAATTTTGCATAATGTTTAAGTTGGTTAAGCAAATAGGATGTTAACAGCTAAAAGATTAATAAAAATAGCAATTCTCAACCAAAATTTAGCTTTTATTTAGTCTTTCTGGATTTGGCCACAACCCAAAGTCTACGTGTTGACTATGAAGGATTCAAATAAAACCTCTTGACTGTTTCGTGTTGAATCAAACCGATCAACGAGCAAATTAAGATCGAGTCGATTCAAGCCAAATAAAGCTGGGTTCGATCAGATAGGAAAAGGAGTTCAATTTAAGTAGTTTGGGTGCATAAACGTCGAGCGATTGATTGGTTTTCACATTGGCTTTGGCTTGGAGACAGCTAGAATCGGGTTGACATTATAAATTGTACAATTGTAACAATGAAGACATTAATATATATAAATATGAAATTGCACCAGAAAATTTTAGGGAAAAAACAAGAAACAAAAGAGTTAACAAACAAAAAGGGCAGCACATTGAAGGTAAACAAACGGAAAAGCAATTACCATTTATATAAAGGTAAATTGCTGTTGATTTTGCAAAATGTGTTTTGTGCCAGAGTCTTTTGTTTTTGTATCTTTATGTGCGTGTGACGAGCAATGTGTTCACAACCAAAGGAACCAGATAATTAAAATGAATATATTAAATGTAACATTGATATGCTACACTGGATTTAACTCTCAAATAGTCAGCCCAAAACATTAATGTGATAATATTTGCTGTTTATGAAGAGATCAGACCATAACAGTTAATCAGTTAATTAAAATAAGCTGAACACACAAGTTTGGTCAATTTCTTGTGTTTTAGTCTGTCGATTGGTTCATTTAAACATTAAATTGGCACAATGTAACCATTTTTTGTTGAAAAAACTCCTCTTTTGCTATAATTTGTTTTACTATTTCTGATTGATTGGTTTAACCAGCAGAAACACATTATTGCTTCAATTTTATATCCTTTTTCTGCAGGTTGTTTTGGTCTGACAATTTGAGAAATAATTAATCGATAACTGCATTTATAATAAAGCTGGATTAGCTTAAGTAAATGAGTTAATTGTTTGAGTGTAACAAAGGTAAAGTTTTTCACATGTATATTAAACATAAAAGATTGCGATTAATTGGTTTTCATAATTAGTAAATAGTTTTGATTTGAATTTTGAAATGGTGAGAATGAGAAATGCAATGTAGAGACTACAATTATAATCATATGTAAGTTAATAGTTGGGTGAAAAATGGTCCATTGATTGCGATTTAAATTATTTTTGGCCTGTAAACGTGTCATCTAATGACACAAATGGCAGATACATTGTCTCATGATAAATATCACCACTGCAAAAACCAATCAATTGATTTTACAATTTGTTTAAGGCATAGGAATAAAACGGTTGTCTAATTAATATGGAAATGATAAGTTTCTTTCGTAAGGA
Organism: Tetranychus urticae; assembly: GCF_000239435.1. The sequence continues at coordinate 409,574 of NW_015449940.1, read as the reverse complement.
CCACATAAAAACACCAATTAAATCGATATATTTATATATTTATATATAAATAAGATTGCTTTTACGGAATTATAAACATCGGCTTTCCTTGAAACCTTGTCCACTATGATATCAATAATAATGGTAATAGATTTACTTGGATGAAATGATGAAGTCCACCAGTCTTTATTTACCCTTTGCCATTAGCTTTTACCTTTCATTTTGGTCTTGATTTCCAAGTCAAGGGAAGACATGAAGAGTAATCTGATATCCTTTGAATTCATTGAATATGGTCAACAAATGATTAGTTAATAGGAAAATGATTGCTTGACTTTGGTTTCCCATATAATGGCTATTTACTCCTTAACTGCCTCTCCTGGCTTGGATATTTTATCTTCCTTCTCCTTTTTTTTATTTGACCCATAAAACACACTGGTTCCTCTTGGTATCCTTTAAATGGTGATAATGATGAGAAACAATGAAGACGGAAAAATGAAAAAGTTTGCTTTCACGATGATGATAGTAATAAAAAATATTTAACCAGAATCCAATGGATGCCATATTTTTGATACACTTATCGTTTCTCGTTTGTTTTTTTATTGGATTTTATCCTTCCTTTCCATCATCAACAATATTATCGTCAGGGTTAATATCAAGAAGAAATGCTTTTTGTCGAATGATTATGGTCCTTGAGAAGATGATTGTTGTCTTGATGGTCTATATAAAGAAATACAATGAAGGTGAAAGAAAGGAGGGAAAGATAAGATGAAAAAAGTGTGTGTTTGTGTGAAAAATGAGACATGAACATTTCAATGGTGGTGAAATGGCGAAATGGTGAAGATGATGATTCAAGTGAAGAATAATAATAATAAGAAGATAAAGTCAGAAGTTGTGTGTGAGTTGTTTCTTTTCTGGAACATTTTCCTTTTTTCTTTTCCCTCTTTTTTGGCTTAACGGTATTTCCTTTGAAGGATTAACTAGGATTCTTTGAATGAATGCATTGAGTCGTGTTTTGTTTTACATAAACAAGCTCGAGCTACCAAACGTCTGAATATTTGTCGAAGCCTTTCAAACCATGGAAGACTCGTTGCTCTAGAGATTCTGTGATGTGAAAGCTCTGTAAGGAAGAAATAGAAAAAAACAATTGTTAGAAATAATAAAGAAAAAATAAGTGTAAAAATCAAAACAATACTAAGAAATCAAGTTGACTATAAATAAACTTTTGTTATAACAAATGAATAATTTACAGCCAAATTATACCAAACAATGAATGGCGATGAAGGTGAATGATAAAGACTTTTCAGTATTTCAATGTTCCCAATAATATTTCATTTTCTTTCGTTTTTAGTTTAAATTTTAAGCTTGAACACGTTTTAAACTGAAATATTCGTAGGATGAAATTGCTTGAAACAGCAATTTAAATGGGTTTACAAATAGGTTGAAATTCAAGTTGAACACTGTTCTGATGGTTTTTTTTCATCAAAAATTGAAACAAATGAAAAGAATGGAAATTTTAATGAAATAAAGAGAAAAATTAATGTTAAAACTGGGTCATGAGAATTATCAGATTTCTCTAGACTGATTCTTATGACTATTCAATAATAAATAAGAGCCTAATGATTAGTAATGATTTGTTGAAAGGTTTAAATGTTGCTGGTAATGTTACTTGAAACAATTGTTGATTTTTTCCCCTATCATCTATTAAAGTAGGATCAATGTTGAATATTATCGATAAGATGTTATGGTGAGTTACTTGCAAGTAAACTGAAACAGCAGAACCTTTGATAACTGATTATTTCAAGAGACTTTTTCCGGTGTTTTGAGTTTATGATAATCATTTAACCATCATAAGATGTTGATGTAAGTCGGTTCAATTTGATGCATTGAAACAAGTAGCAATTATTTAGATAATGAACTTGACCTAATCATTTAAACTGAACATGAAAGTGATTGAAAACTAATGAATGAAAACTCGGCAAGTCTGTGGTGAAATGTGCCAGATGGAAGACTAGATAAATTTTGATTTACACCATGCTGAGTAAAAGTTATTCAATCAAAAATATCTATGAATATAAATAAAGATGCAAGTGAACAATGATAAATGTAATGATAGCAATCACAGAGCGACAGGAAAAAAAATAGTGAGCTCAATTGAATTAGGTTGGGTGAAAAGAAAGTTTACATCAAGAAAAATGGAAATAAATTGATTTCAGTCAACAATAGATTTGAAAAATATCACAATTATTCAAATCATGAAAACCTGTTTGCATTCAATCTCGAACGGATTGTTTGCATAGCCCGTGATTCTGCTATCTTACATTAGAGTTAATTTATTGACTATGAAATGTAATAGCTTTTTGAAAAACCAACTCAGCGTTTCTTCGTGAAAATCAAACAGCTATTAAATGATTACTATCTAATTTTTTTCTCCTCAACTAATGACTATGATTAACTATAGTTGATTTCATTGCTTGGCCATACTGAAGATTCATATTGGAGATTGATAACATACCAGAACGCAAAGAATGGAATGTTGCTTCTCTTTCGGAGGCTAGAACAGTGGCTTTGGAAATTATATCTTTGACGTATTCCAGCGCAAATTGGTGAATAATCTCTTCATTGTACGATTCCTGGAGGGAAATGAGGAGAGAATAGAAAAAAAGAAGAAGTGGTTATAAATAAATGGAGAATCGTTATTAGATAAAAAAGCAATTAAAGAAAAGATAATCAAAAGCTATACTTCTGTAGCAAAATGATCAATAAAATGGATATTAGTAAAACAAACAGATAAAAAAAGGTAAAACACTGCGAGTTGAAGGGAAAAATGATTTTGTGTTGAGGTAATGTAAATTTTTCAATTTTGCTGATTGATGTATCTTGTACTGCTTCGGGGAAAATGTTGCTTTAAAACTCACATCAATTTTTGTTTCAGGTGGATCATTGGATACAGGTTCAATACTATCAGGACGTGATTCCAGTTCATCTTGCTTTGTGCTCCTATCTGGTTCATTACTTATTATTACATTGTCTTCTTCTTTTCGATCTTCATCCGCTTTATCGTCTTCTTCACTTTCCTCTCTTATAATTTGGTCTCTCCTGGCCTCTTCAACCCATGGGAAGGATTCTTCTTCAGGTGTTGGACTTCGTGGTCCTATCAAATCTATTTGAATGGATGGAGTTGGATTCTGTAAAGTAAACCCATAGGTAAATGGATGCAAGACAAATAAAGAAAGTGAACCAGAAAATGATATATGAGATATGGGACGAGGGAGGGAAAAAGAGAGAAAAAATATGCATAGAAAACCATAAGGAAAAAAATGATTAATACAAATGTTCAATAAAAAACCATAAGCCAGATTACAGCAGACTAATTCCTACCTTTAATCTATTGGGTTTATCAACAGTTGTTTGGTTACATTGGTTTAATCGGTTGGCAGCTTCCTCTGATGCTATTTTGATTATATTATCAACAAAAGTTGCCGCTAACTGACGGCAGGCATCAACAGTTACATCACCAGAATCACTATCAACACCATTTACATGGTAAGATTGATTAACATAAGAGTCACTGGATGGTAATGTAATAAAAAAATAAAGACATGTAAAAATGGCGAGAAGCACAGTTAACTATTTAGGAATCAGGAAAAAAATGGTGAATGTGTAATGGGATTGAACAGACAAAAATGTGGTAAAGCTAAAATGGGTAAAAGCAAAACATTGGTAAATGTATAGTTTTTTTACCTTATTAAATCCAGTTTGATGTAGTTCGATGGAGACAGAGATTTGTAATGGTGATGATAGGCAGGTTAGAGGAAATATTGAAGATCACTATTTGACGATTGGGTGAAAAGAGTGGAACCAAATAATATCAGAAGATGAAGGAAAAACAAAACAAACAGATAAGCGGGTTAACTGTGTGAGAGGTTGAAGAGAAAGAAGATTGAGATTGGCAATGGTATTTTGACTAGAGGATAGTCTTTAAATAAAAACAACTGAACAGGTTAAACGAGGTTAATTAAACACATCTATCAAGGTGAACCATTAAACTAAAAGTTGATAGTTAATTGTAGTAATCGTATTTTTGTATTAATAACAATCAAAATAAGTAAAAATGAGAATGAAGATGAGAGGAAAAAAAAGGTAACAGGTTAGTTGTGCTACTGGCAACAGAAAACACGATTTGCCAGTCTCACTGAGGCTCTCTTTCTCCTTCTCACTCTATCTTCTTTCTTTTTTCTCACATTCACTCTCATTCATAAATGCATCCAGTGATGAGGATGATGAAGATGATGATGGAAATGGTGATAATTTCAACTAACCCAATGATCAATTCACTCTTATTTTCGGTAATCAAAGTTGACAGTTGACAAGCATTTGGTAAAAGCTAGAGATACCAAAAACAGTAGATGCAAGATGAACACAAACCAGAAACTGATAGCAGATTCTGTTACCGATTTGACTGCGGAAACAATTTTACATTAACTTGATTAAATCAAACAAAGTAATTCCATAGTAAATGCTTGTTGCATTTTAATTTGCTGTTCAAATTACCAAGTAAGCAAATGCTGTATGGTTAACAAAACAAGGAAAATGAAATGCCAGTTGAAAACTGTAAAACAACAACTGTTGATTGTTTGATCTTTTGGTTAAACTTGAAAACTGAATTTTTATGTTCTCATTCCAAGGCAATTGAAAGTTAATGATGTCAATCTTGAATTAGGAATAATCAATTGTTTAAATGATATAATCTTGAAAAAATATTTACCATATTTATATTTAATTACCCAAACCGAATCAAGCTGTATCATCTTATTGCATTGAAAGATTGAATTTTGACAAAGCTGGTGACTCCAATTTTTTCATTTCAAATAATCCGAAACATTTCTTAATGGGAATTAGATGTAATATCTCTAAATTAGTTTAATTTAAGCAACCAATTATCTCCTGAATTTTATTCACTTTCACTAGATATTCTGATTTGGAGCTAAACAATATTTTACAAATCTTTTGTTTTGATTCCATCCATAAACGTAATACAATAGATTTTTGTTTGAACAACTTGCAATCCTTGACATTGATGTAATTTAACCAATTAGTCGGTGAATCTAATCAGTTGATTGACTTATTCGACTCTAGTCATTGACCTTAGTTCTCCATGAGTCTCATAGACACCTTTTGTCCCACGTCTTCTGCAATATGAAGTAGCGTATATTTCATTATAATTAACTAAATTTAAATTTAATTTCCTTAAAAACATCCTTGTTAACGAAATGAAATGTGCGATAGTTAACTCCATCTGTGATGCTTCAAAATTACTACCAAATCGCTTGATAGTGATTGAAATTGATACTCCCTGAAATTGAAGTAAACCCTCGTACTTTTTAATTCCCTGCCTACCTGGGTCATGGTACCCAGGATGTTGAAACAGATGAAGTATTTCTGAAACATGCTAAAGATGTCCTCTGTAGTGGGCTTGAGGTTTAGTACAGGTAAAATAAAAGCTTGATCAACGTAATAGATCTTGTTATCTTCAACATTTTGACACAACTGCTGACATTGACCCGCAATCATTAACAGCGATCGTTTAAGAGTCGGTGAGTTATTTTTCAAGGGTCAACAGACCAGTACTGTAATAGATATACTTTATGACTTCTTAACGAGTATTATCAAATGAAAGAGGTGACAAAAATCAAAAATGATACAAAAATATTTGAATCAAGAGTTTGAATTGACAAAAAGGTGAAATTGATACTAATTGTTAGTAAGTGTCCGTAAATAACTTACCAATATTTGTATTTAACATGAGAAGCTTCATTCATTATGAAACTCAAAAAGAACTCAACTTCAATCGGTTGATTAAATAGTAGATTGATGATAAAATGGCTTCTCATTGAATTTTACAATCTGGCCAATTGACCAATTCATATAAAAAATACAATTGAATATTTTATTTGAATCATTTTTAATTTGTTAATTGATTTCAGTGAAATACAGTAATCAAATGTAAGTAAATTTATCATATTAACATAATTCATAATTGAAAGCTTGAAATACCATTTTTACCTTTGAGCTTTCATTGATTTTGTTTGTTTATCTTAATTAGTTGATCTTAAGTTAACTAGCAAGAAGTTCAATTTAATAACAAGATGATTTGATTTAACTATTCTAAATTAGAAAAGAGGTAAACAAGGTTTGAGATGAAACCTGATATCGATGGTGATGAAGAGTTTCAAAGTTATTAAATAATCAGAAAATTGTGATGGATGGTTTATCTTACAAATGCCCATGAAGAACTCATTTCCATGCGGAATAACTTAAATAGTGACCAAAAAGTTCCAAAGAGAGAAGTAATAACTTGTTAAGAGCAGCAATAGCCAGAAGGTTGTTGCGTCAAAAATGTTCAAAATCCATGGATCCATACGTGTTATATTAAGTTAACAATAAAGAATGATTGGTCAAGTTTCCGGGCCAATGGTGAGTTTCTTTACAATAAAGAAAAATCCAGCAAATTTAAGCATTAAACTTGCTTTTGAACGAAAAATAACAAGAACAATGGGATCCATTAACGTTTTTTGATTCCAGTTTTGTTTCAAACTGTTTTCAAATCAACAAATTTGTTCAGTATTAATGCTCAATGTTCAATATTAATGTTTACGAATGGAAATAAATTAATTGATTTGGGGAAAATAGAGATGTCCCAAGGTCTGTGATCTGGTTGTGCACTTATGTCTTTCTGAAGGGAGAATATTTATTTCTTCCGGTCATTCACACATTTGTATCACCGGGTTGTAAAGACATAGTCGAATTTGGAGTTGATAAAGATAACGTTGAAGAGGCGACTGATATAGTAGAAGTGTTTGAAGTTGCAGATCCTAGTTGATTATCTGATGAATCTAATGAGGCTTTGACTCGTTTTGGTCTCAAATTTCTTGATGGTGTTGTTAAAGTTGAATCACGCTTATTTAATTCATCCTGTGTTTGATCAGTTTGTCTTCTTTTCGATTTCAAATTATTTCCAAGATCGTCTAACTCGCTATTGGGTATTGTATTTGTAGAGGCAGATTGAAGACTTAATCCATTTTGAGTTTGAGTTTGCTGCTGCAATGTCTGTTTTTTTGGTTCTAAATCTTTATAACATAACGGTGAATCATTGGTACGTGATGATAAATTAGATCTCGGTGAGTCAGTAGGTCGAGGTTTGTTATTTTCGCTGGAATTATCACTCTTTGTTTTATCGTCCTTTGTTTCTTTTTTACGTCTATCAAAACTGAATTGATTGATTTTTTGTTGACTTTCGAACCAAGCTTTCCAATCAACTCTATTGGCTCGACTTTTGGCTGACAATCTAGTCGTAGCTACTGCAGCTTTCAGTTTAGCGGTTCGAGCTTTCCATCGAGAGTCACCACTTTTAACAGGTCGTGCTGATGTCCGTGTTATGCTTGTAGTTCGATTTGTAGTGGGTTTGACTACCTTTTTCTTGCGAAGATTAAGTGATTTCTTAGTTGGTTCAGAGTCAATATTACGCTTAGTTTTAGTAGCTGCAATGCTTTGGTTTGTTGAGGTAGTTTCGGTGTTTTGTTTTTCACAACCTTCTGATAATTTAGATTTTCGTGATCTAGTTGTAACTGAAGATACCGATTGAGTATCATCGTCTCGTCTCGGATTCATTTTAAGATTAGATTTTTCATAGACAAATTGTCTCATATAGGTGCCCATTTCTTCATCAGTTGCATCAGGAGGATGACTTGGATCGGAGACTTCTTCTTTGGAACTGCCAGAAGCTTCATCAAAAAGTTTCATGAGTTTGCAGTTTCGTCTCACTGGTTCTAAAGGCTTCTTGAATTCTGGGGTTTTATTTGAAATATTAGTTAGTTGCTGTCCAACAACTAACTCTTTAAGACAATCTCCAATGTTTTCATTTACAGTCTGATCCGAACTCGTTTTTACATTTGAATTTTCTACATTGGCGATAGGTTCACAAATGGACGACGACCTTCTATCTTTCGGGATTTTTTGGTCAGTCACATCATTACAAGACTTATTTTGAATGTCCGATCGCTTTATCTTTTCAGAACTTTCTTCTCCTTCTTTAAGTTTAACTCGAAAATTATATCTCATTTCACGGCGAGAACTATCATCAAGCTTAGCCGATTGATCATCCTTAGATTCAGAAATATTTTCTTGAGTTTTTCTCCTAACATTTCCAAGAGGCGCTTTGCTTTTTCCTTCAGAAGAAACAAGCGGTGCACGACGATCACTGCTACGAGTACCTCTTGTGGATGTAGAAATTTCCGATGTAGTTTTTTTGGGTAGAGAGGCGGATGATTTTTCAGTTGCGTTACTGGTTTTTCGCTGTAAAGTTGAGTTATCCTGAAAACGGTGGGAATTTGATTTTCCTGATAAGTTTCCATTAGATTGGACTTCGGACCCGTTTTCATTAGGAGAGTTTAAATCATTTTCGGTGGAAGTTTTACTTGAAACATGGTTAACTGGGTTTGGGTCAATTTTATTCAGTCCAGAGATATCAAGAGTCTCCGCACTTCTAACTAAAGATTCCAATTGGTCACCACAAATCCTTACTTCACCCGAATAAACAAATTCAATGATTGCTTTGAGATCGACCATTTTCATATCTTTCACAACAATAACTGGATTACTTTGACTTTTAAGCATCGGGTTTTGAAATATCGTTTGAAAGTAATTTGAAACGGAAGAAAGAATTAATTTATGAGCATGAATGAGTTGCCCTTCACAAGCTAATGTAACATCAGTCAGTTGGCCATCTTCCAATAAATTTCGCATCACATTGAGAACTTTAGCTTCATGATCAATGCGGGTTAATAGCAAGTGAGATGTACTTGCTGCTGCCATCCTTAATACAGAATTCTAATAAACTGATAATTTAAAGCGGGAATAATGTTCAGTAACAACAAAAGACAAAAGTTTTGTACTCAAGTGAAGCTCTAATAAATGATAAGAGAATATCGAGATTGTTGTGATAAAATGACAAACACAAAGAAAAGTTCCAACAGCAATAAAGGTGTCGTAGTGTAATATTAGAGACGAACAAACGTTGGCAATAAACACAAATTAACAGCATAAAACCAAATGATGACCATTGGAACGTTATTTAAATGTCAAAGCATCAATCCAAGATTGCAATCATGCAATAACCAAGGTTAAAGTGGCAAATAATAACATATGATAGAGCGTCAAGTTTTAGCCAAGAATAGTGTGAAACCAATGCCAACCAGATAGAAACGATAATAACAAGAATAGGAAAGAAAATGGAAGACAAATAAATAAATAATTAGAAATTATTACCACCTAGTGTTTATATGTATGGAAAGTTGGGTAAATAAACAATAACAAATAATAGAAAGTTAATTTGATTGAGAAAGAAAGAGAGGGAAAGAGAGAGAAACAAGAAAAGAATGGCAAAAAAGAGGGAAGAAAGAAAATAGGAGAGAAGCAAACAATTAAGGGTATGAGGGAAGAAGGATACCCGTAGTAGACATAAACAATCTTACCTGAGAAGGTTTAGTTCAATTGAATGGATGTCAAATGTGGATCAATTTCAAATGGATTTTGATGAATGTTTAATCTGTACAGAAAGTGACAAAATTAGTGTGTAAATGAACAAGTTAATCAACAAAATTATATTGTAAATAAAAGCAAGAGTTGAAAAAAGAAAAGAAAACAAAAACAGCCAAAGCAAACGCTTAAAAAAAGTAGAAACCCTCTTTCTCTTGCCTCTGTCTATTCTGCTCTTTCTACTATTTCTACTTTTTTTACGTACATGCTCATTGCTCATACGTATTAAATAAATGTTACAACTAAACGTATTCAGAAGTTTCCAGAGAGGAAAGTAAAAGGTACCCTGTTATCAAGAAGCACACAGAATTTATCAGAATTGTCAAATATTTGAAGATGTTCACCTTACCTAAAAACACTTTGAATAACAAATGATGAATGATCAATAAAACACAAAGTTACTCTAATCGCAAGTATCCGCACATTAACAAATCCCAATTTGAACACTTACTAAGCATAATGCTATCATTATGGTCATCATAGTTTCAATTAACTCAGAGTTAATTTTACTTTATCAAATGTTTTCAATGTTGCTTGGTTTACTGGTTTCACTTTTATGGGCTTACATTTTTCAAGGTTTCTCAGCAGCTTTGAATCTGGTTAGAATCATTTCAGTCTTTTGTTTCATTGTTTGCTTCATTGTAATCATAGTGAATTTAAAGTAACCTCGGTCCGAGTATTATGTTAAAATAATTTGAATGAAACAAAACACTTAAATGACCATTAAATATAAACATCAGTTTTAATGGTCTCTTTAACTTAATATGTTATTTCAGGAATAATGCTAGTCTTTTTTTAAATAAATTGATAACGTTATACGATTAAATTATTTTCATCAGCGCATCGGAAATCTCAACTCTGGGCGTATTTTTAATTGGGTTATTATTGAATCATGAAAAGTTGAATTATCACAATAAATTTTTACGTTTAAATCCACCAGTTGGAATGACTTTAAAAGGGCAAGAAAATTCAAATAGCCAAGTTTAACATGTAATCGAAGTCTTTTGGTTAGAATAATCTATTTAAATTAAATAATGTAACATTCAGCAAATAATCGTAGTCGTAATTATTGAAGGCTCAGCGGTTAGCCCACAATATGCGATTTGAACCAAGGATTAATAACCAAACGAACAGATTTTCCTTTTTGATCAGTTCATTACTCAGAATTGTGTCAATGCTATAAACATGAGGCTGTTTATTACCTGTAAAGGTTAGAGCAATATTTAGTGTGATTGTAACATTTGCTTACTAAAAAATATTGTATTAAAATAGATGTAAGAATTATATGAAATAGTTGATGATGTGATACTTATAAGATAATGAGTTCATTTCATCTCATTTACCAAGCGCTTTCATTTTTAGCTAAAATTTTAATTTACTAACTTTAATACTCATCTGGGTGAGAACCATTATTCAGAAATGTATTTTTAAGGAAGATCAAAAGTTAAAATTAAACAAGTTATATTATAAAATACATGGATGGATAAACTAAACAATTGATTATCATTTCTGATGGCTTCTGCTTGTTTCTGTGTTTTATGACTTCACATCGAAGAAATGTATTGCAGGGTGAGAATAGAAAGATTAAACAATTTAATTAGATTTCAAGACCAAAACCTTTTTTCTCAAACATTTTTTTAGTTGTTTTTTCTGGTCTGTAATCAATCAAGTAATGAAACATTGTAATCAATGTGTTACTTGAAAGAGACACTTTTAAAGTTTTGTGCTAACAAATTATTGAAAACAATCCAGTGGTTAACACCATTTTTGATCGTTTGTTAGCCATCAAGGCAAGGGAAAGGTAAAAATAGGAAAAGAAATGTAAAAGAAATTCGGTGCAAAATAAAGAAAAGAATGATTCAAATGAGAGCACCAAAAACAGGATTGTGACGACAAATACTAGGACCATACTCTTCATATTTCTGTTTAGTATGGGATGTTGTATAGAACTCATTTGTCGAGGCTAAAATGGATCCACCAAACCAAACAGCATAACGTTGCATTGAATGGGAAACGACTTTTACGTTCATTTGACTTGGAGTGATGTTTCCTTGAGATAGCTGGGTGCTTAATTTTTGCCGGGCATTGCATAATCGTTTGATATCACGTTCTAAACGCTTATCGAAATCTTTAAACATTGTTGAGCCACCAGAGAGTACAATATTCTGAGGATAAATTAAAGTTAAAAGAAAATTTTTAACATTAGATGACTTAAAAGTTGAACAGTTGGTTAATAAATTAAATGCATAAAGATCAATTGATAAAAAAGTGATAATTTTCAGCTCATTCTGTGATTGTGATGAATCATGAGGGAGGGTAAAGATTGGATAAGAGGGAAAAGCGGATGTCCTACGTGATACTCTGAGTGAATGAAACAGATGCAGCACCTAATTTGGTAGGCTTTTAATCCAATAGAAATATTGGATAGAAGATTGAAGTACAGTAAAATAATGATTGATTACAGAATTTCCTTTCTAACTGAAATCACGAGAAAGTAAACAAATTTTTCACCAGGATGATTATTCCTTACCTTATACAGAGGTCTTCGCACATCGATGGGACAGTTTTGTATACAATTGTCTACAATATCTGAGATTGATGTACTGAAATCAGGGTTAGCAATTTCAGGATTAAAAAATATTTCCGGACCAAGGAATCGCTCAAATCCTACATCGACGTCAAAGGGTTGTTTAGTAATGTGATTGACACCGGAATATTTTTTGACACATTTAGAAGGATTTTTGTCAAATTTATCAAACTCTTTAGCAATATCGGGACATATATAGCAAAACTTTTCTTTTATTGCCTTGGCAGTTTCTAGAGATTGTTCAGGTGGAATGTTGAATTCACGTTCACGGAGAAGACTCTGAATAAAATAAGTAATATCACGTCCAGCAATTGGAATATGTTTGATACAACTTCCAATAACATAGCCATCGGCAACGGGAATAACATGGGTAACACCATCCCCAGAGTCAACAACAATTCCGGTCAAACTTTGAACACCATTAGTGGCAGACCAGGAAGCCACCAAGGCAAGAACAGCCTGAACAGCGATATATAAACCAGGTACATTGAAAGACTCGAACATGATTTCAGCCGTATATTCCCGATTTTCTGGTGTATTTAAGGGCGGTTCCGTTAAAAGAAAATAATGATCCTCTGGTTCTGCTCTCAAGTATTTGAAGATGCATTGTTCCCAAAATCGTTCCATAAGGTCCCAATCTTCAACAATTCCATGACGAATAGGATATTTTATAGAGTATCCGTTGAGATCAATACATTCATCTCCAATAAAAAAGTCTAGATCATCAATTCCTCTAGCTAACCGGCGAGAAGCCTGATCACCAACTTTAGATGTCTCCTTGATAGCTATGGACGAGGGAATAATGTATTGAGGTCCAGTGTTTCCAGCATAACCTAACTTGGTATAACCGGTACCATTGTCAATAACGATTGCGGGTAGATGATTAGCCATATCCAGTGGAGATGAGAGAAATTTGACTCAGGTATGAATTATGGGTGAGGCAAGATTGTAATGTAGACTACAGATGAGAAGAGAAAACAAGGTTGAAAGATATCAGTTGAGCTCTACGAAGGAAAAGAAGTCAGATGGCAAGAGAAGAACACAGAAAATATAAAGGCAAGATGAAAGAAGAGGGTCAATAATCCATAAAAATATAAATAAAACATTAAAATAACAATACTTACATTTAAATTGATAAATGATGAATTGAATACTCAATAAAATTTCTCATTCATTCGGCTAATCTCATCACAGAGATTGAACAATTTGAGTGAAAAACAGTTTTCAATGATTAAGCCGGTGAGCCAATAAAATGTTTACGCGCAAAGTTTGATAAGTCTAAAACTGCAATCTCCATTGAAATGCAGTTAAAGAGTTCAAGTTAATTTACCAACAATTCAAATCACAAGAGTATTACTAACCAACAAATCACTGACCATAATCATTAATTTAAACAAAAATAAACAAAATTATTAAAAATCTTCTGGAAAGGTTTAAAAATGAAACACAAAATGACTTGTAACCAAACAAACTGCTCAAAAACGAAGATGAAATTTAAACTTTCCAGACGACAACATTCATATTATTAAATCAAACAATTCAATGAGGAACAATTTCTTTAGAGTAATATTTCAGATCAAAAACAAAACTTGAATTAAAAATAACACAAAAACGGCAAAAAAACATTCATTCATGAACCAATGGATGAATAAGAAAACAAGAAACATGCAAAGGGTTTATATTGCAACAGAATCACATAAAACTGGAAGCCATTTTAAAATCTCAATAATCACTTGAAATTGTCAGTTATTCAATCAAAATTGGCATTTCACTCGATTGCCAAACATTCCTGTTAGCATTATAATCAATAAGAAACAGATTTTAAAGATAAAATCGTGAGAATTTGATAGAAAACAAAAAGAGACGGGGTCGTCCGGGATTTGAACCCGGGACCTCTCGCACCCTAAGCGAAAATCATACCCCTAGACCAACGACCCGTTCTGTAGGAAATGGTTAAATATTTTGTACACTAAATTAAAATAGCGATATCTTGATAGTTAATTGCGTCCAAATATTGTAAGACACTTAATTAAGTCATTTGTTTTAGTTGACACTTTATAGTTATAGTGTCTATACAAAACACTTAAACACTTGTACAAGACAAATGGGTAATTTGCTTGTTATCCTTTTGATAAAACTGAAGCCTTTTCATTGAAAGCCATCATCGTTTATCGTTATTAGTGTTATTTCATAGTAATTCGCAAGATTTTGACATAACTTCTGATTATCACAGTTGTTAATTTATTCTCGAGCTTTTCTCGCCATCTGAATAACTTTAATAGCAACCGAATTCGGGAAAATTTTGATAGTAAAGTCACTTGACTAAAGTGTTTAATGGTTTGCTTTGGTTAGTTTCAAATGGCAACAATAGATGGCTTTAGTGATTGCAGTGATTGCATCTTGATTCGAGGGAAAATTTTTTACTTGATATTGTATTATAAGTTTTTTATCTGTTACTGTTGAGAATGTTTATTATGCAAATTAGTATTTTTTTGAATCAAAGTATAACCTAAATTGGTCTGATTTTGGTTTAGTATCAACTGATCTGACTAGATTGTGATTCAAGTTAACCTAATCTTTGGCAGTTGGGTGAAACCTATTTCGATGTGACTTTGATATTGCAGACTTTACAGCTTAAGTGGAGTATTTTTTATACTCTGTTGAGCAATTTTTTTGCTTTTATTGCATTTTTAAGTAAATTCAAGGTCTCTATTTATAGAGTTACTAGTAAATCCGATAATCCGGATTACCAAATAATAGGAGCGAGTGAAAGGTGCTCAAACACTGGTAAAGTTTACTTTCGTTTAGCATAAAATATTAGTCTAATGGAAATGGAAAGAGTTGAAGAGTTGACAGTTTTTAAAACAATAGATGGCGGTCAAATTATGTCTCGTAAGTAACGTTTTTTTTGTATATCATATTAACTATATTGAATTAGGAAACTACTTGTACATTATTTAATTATCTTTTATACAATTTATTATTTATCGTGTTTGTTATTTGATAGACATACAAGGTTTACAAAGAAACAACAAGAAACTATTGGAGCGTCTATTGGAGTTAAATTAGTGTTTGTTGGTGTTGTTTGGTTCAACTGCTAAGATGAAGCCATTTCGTTTTGCAACTGATTGGTTGACTCCTGCTGGTCTTTAGTTGTAATTAACAATCAATTGGAGTGATGGAAATGCAAATTTGATTTTGTGAAGCAAGGGAAAAAAGGTTACAAACAGAAACCAAGAAACAATTTTGTATTAATGTATCAATCCAAGATGACATTTGAAGATGGAACAAGCAAGCCAGCAAAGAGAAGCAAAAAAAGCTAATATTTCTGTCAACAAAAGCGATGGCTGTGTAAAATAATAATGCTGAAAGTCCGATTTTACTTGGTTTTATACGTTTATATATTTATATCATCATCACCATCATGATTGGAACGATTTTTTGGCACGAAAATATCTTAAACCTTTCCCTTTACATTCTGTGCTGTTGTTTTTTACGATTGTTACAAGCTAACCTTTTCGCCTTGAGGGCTTGGAGTTGCTGTTTGTTGCATCTTTAAGGCTGTTTCTCTATACATCTTACTTTTATTTTATAGTTTATATATAAAATAAATGTGTATTAACATCTTCAACAGAGTCAACCTTCAACCTAGTCCACAGTATATATGTGTGTTCAGTTAAAGCTGTGTGTCTCAAATTATTCAGCTAAACCAAATAAAAATGGAATGGAAAGAGCGTTGATATTGACGCGTTTATCTTTATCATTTTCATCATCATCATCAACATGAACCTTCTTCTTTTCAAGCCAATTAACTCGTCTTTAACTAACGACACTGTATTGGTCTTGGGTGGCCTTCAAGATGATCCTGATGATTGAAAAAGAGCCAGATATTCAGGAGAAAAAAAAACTAGTCAAGAAAGAAGCAAAGGAGAAAAAAATGTTTCATTGAACAACAAGGAGAAGGAGCAAGAAGCTATAAATTTAATAAGGAATCACAACTAATGTCAAACACAATTTTACTATTTTGGTTAAAAGTGAAACAGATTTAACAAGCAAAATGTTTTATAATCAAACAATTATTCAACATTATTATTATTACTATTATTATTATCATCTCAACAAAAGAAATGGAAAAAGAAGAAGCAAAAGGAAAGGCAAAATTTTCTGCTGCTCTTCATCTTCTTCTCTTCATCATCGTTCGCCATCTCACTCATCTTCACATTCAATTTCTTGTATACAAAAAGATGAAAATTTTGTTCAACAACAAAACCATATAAACATCATTTTTATCATCTTTTCATATTCACTTGATTCATAAGCAGTCGCTGCAATGTAAACAGAATTAAGATGAGAAAAGATGTTTTAAGATGATGAACAAAGATGCTGATGATGTTACCACTGTTGATGATGATGTTGCTGGTTGGTAAAGATGAAGATAAAGCCTTTCCTTTGTAATCTCAACTCTATTTATTAAACAATATTTAAAAATGGCTTCTTAAAGATTGATGTAAGTGATGATTGACTGTTAAGTATAAAACTTAACTGTACGTTTAAAATGTTATTTTAAGGTCAATTTGGCTGTTGTTAAGGTCAGTTTTGTGATTCTTTAATCAACCTTTCATCACTTCATTTAATCATTGTAACACACACACAATAAATACAATTCAATGAATTGGTTGATTACAAGCAACAACAACAAAAACCTCAATAAGAAAGTCAAAGAAGGCAAAAAAACATTGTAAAATCGAAACATAAAGAAAAGGACTTTTCAATGCAATTTAATTTCTTTTCAATTCAACCTTTTATGATTAAATTAACAGCCTCAGTTGAACATTTTTCACCCTCTTTTTTACACTAATAAATTTAATATTACAATTTATGATTTGATTGAGAAGGCAAGCAAAAAAAAGTCCAACAAAAAGCTCATTTTCTTAGCGTTCATTGATAATAAAATTGATTGTTGAAGGCAAACAATAATATGGTTTGTTGAAATTAAATTTACATTGTAAAACAGTTGCCCAGATTGTCATCAATCATAGCAACAAGTTTTAATATAAATTGATGATATTATTAAATTTACCATTCAAATCTGGTTGTTGATTGTAGATTCAAACACTGAAACATTTTCCTTCACCATTTATTGATTATTGTAAAGATTAAAAGCCGTACATTATTTGTTTCAATATCAATAACATGTAAATGAAGTTCAATAAATTATCATTAGATGAAGAAATGAATCTCATCAATAATGTTTTTTTGTTTCTCGCTCTAAATTACGTTTACATTAATCATTTAGATGACAAACATTTTGACCCTTTATTATTGTAATTGAACAATTTAACATCCAATAGCAATCATCAATTGTCAACTTGTCACCCTTAATTCCCAAATGAACTATAATAGTCGACTTTATTATCAACAATTTATTAACTCCCAGTTTTCACTCCCAAACAGCACCAGAAGTCAAAAAATAAGTCAAAATCTCAACTTTTTTATATCAACTTGATTCTCACTTGAAAAACACTTTTAATGTTTGAATGGAAAAAAAACTAACATTGAATGTGTCCTTTGATTGTAACTTTAATATCACTTTGACATTGATTAGGTTAATCTGAAAATCTGTTTGCTCAACAGATTAACCATTCAGATTTGATGATTAAGTGGTAACTGAACTGCAAACAAACATTTGATTGTATTAACCAGTAAAGTGGGATAATTGTAATAAAAGCGTTGAGTAAAAAAGTGACAATAAAAAGGTTAATCAATAAATGTTGTCATTAAACCGCAATAAATCAACTGATTACCTTTTTTGCTGATCTTGAATTTTGGTCTTTGTCAGCTTGATCAAATATTTGATGAGTTTTAACTTTTTTGATTCATTGATTTAGTTTCAGCTCAATTGATTGTGCATTGTTGCTTGTGACTTATTGGTGTGTCCAATGACAAGGAATTGTCGTCCATGTTAGTCCAGTTTAACTTTGACCTGCCTTGAAGACAATGAGAGTCAAATAAATATATACACAAGTCAACTGGATATTATCATGTCTATTATAAACACATACAAGTATTATAAGGAGAGAGAGAGCGACAACAATGAGGGAAGGAAAAAAAAGGTAAACTTTAAAGGCTATTAGGCCTTTTCAATGACCTAAGGTCACTTGAGTGTCACCAAAAAAGACCAAGACAAGTGGAAATGTGTGTATAAATATAATAGGAAATAATGGATTGGTGAGTGGTGAAGAAAAGGAAAAGTCAGGAAAACAAAAGAAAAGGTAAAAATGATTACAATTGGTTGTGGGTTAAGTATTATTTTGACAATTGTCAAGAATAATGGTTAATTAATGTTACCCTTGAGATATTGGTCAATTATTGCCTCTTAATTGTTACCAGTTGAAAGAGGTAAAAGGTCAACAATTAACACTGATTAATTTTCAGTTGAAATGAGCGTAAAAACAAAAGGTAAAGAAGGAGGGAAAACTGATCAATCTTGAGTTAAACAATTACATCTCAACCAGTCATTACAATTGTCAACTGAATGATGTATTTTTATGGTAAAAATTTTGTCATTTCAATCAATTCCAATTCAATTTAAATTGTTGAAAAGCCTTGTAATATTTGATTAGTTTCATGATTGATAAATTGTACAATTTACTTTTCACTAGAAAATGTCTTTTCTTGTAAATGTTTTTTCTCCTAAAAACATGTTCGTCTCTTCTTCGGGTAACCTCAATGGTAACATTGAAAGCAGCAAAAAACAATTTACGTTTTCACCTTTGGCTTGAGTCTTTCTTGACCATTAAACTGTCATTCAAAGGTTAAAGGTATTCAGACAATGTTTTTAAATGTTTCACCAAAATGTTAATCAAAAAACATAGAAATATCCATAATAAGTTGAAATGGAATTGAAAAGGAAAGCTAATTTTCAATATATTACAATAAAAATGGTAAACTTTGAACAAAAAAAAGGTATAAAAGGTTGAAAAAATGTACTTAAAACCAATTTTACGTTTTTATCCCTTTTGGCCAAACGTTATCATTTATCTGTCCATCTTTTCAGGTCATTTCATCCTCTTTCTTTGTCTCCTTTTCTTGTTTCGTCTCCTTTGTGTCTTAAAGGTGTACCTGTTATAATAATGATGATGAAGATAAAAGAAGAAGAGAAAGAAGAGAGAAGAAGAAGAGACACAAAAATATTGGTAAAGACGAAGAAAAGAAGAAGATGGTAAAGATGAAGAAGAAGATGTTGATGATGCTGATGAAGATGATGAAGACTGAGGTTAAGAATGGCGAAACAAAAAAAAAGGTAAAGAAACGTCTTTAAGGCTCTTCTAATATTGAACTGGCCTTTGAGGCTTTACCTGAACGTAACGGAGATCAATTATCTGTCAGTGCTCAAGAAACGCCTTCTTGTCACAGACAAAAACATAGCTTCATATCGTTAAAGGAAAAATATTTCATTCTTTTAGTCTTGTTTCTTGCATTCTCATCTCTCATCTTCATCATCATCTTGTTGATCACTGATCGTAATTTGCAAGGCTAATCCATAGTGAATCAGGTTGGTCACAAAGAAACTGGTATTTCTGTTGGCCAGCAAAACCGACCAACTTATTATTAAATAAGTTAAACTTTGACTTTTAACCTGAACGCAAAATAAACAAAATGAGGCTACAATGAGATGATGATCAAGATTGTAAAGATAAGGTGAAAAACATAATTTACCAAGACAAGGCTGAAAAAAAGGATGAAAATGATGATGAGCTTAGTTGATAACTTGAAATTGAATTGAAAAGAGACTAATTTTCTTAAAGAAATGGTTAAA
The DNA here is from genome assembly GCF_000239435.1 of Tetranychus urticae. Next base: position 389,595 of record NW_015449940.1, on the reverse strand, counting down.
CCAGTAAAGCATAAAGTGACCTTTTTTTGTTTCAAAATTACCTTTACTTGTAATGTCATTTGTAATAATCAAAATGGTAAACGCTATTATGATATTGACATGAATCTACCTTGTTAAACTGACCTTGCTATTGAGTCAAGGTAAGGAAAGCAAAAAACAAGGTAAACCGATGAAAATGAGCTGATAAGGCAAAAATGGCATAAATTGTTATCAGATTTACAAGGAAAAAAAGTTGATTGTTTTTGCACAAAAAGAAAGCATTTAAACGTCATTTAGTTGATTAATCGTCAACGAACTCAATAGATGTCAATGTTGGTAAAACTATTCACAGTTTAATCGATAAACAGCATTCTTCAATTGATGTCTTTACATTGCAATTTGTAAATCCAATAAATCTAAAGTTAAAATCAAAAGCCAAAAAAACGAACACTTTAACCTGAAATAAAAGTCAAATGCAAAAATCGAAGTTTAAAAACAGAATAAAAACATTTAAAATGCAAAATCGTAAAAAACTCGTAAAAAACACAAAAAGTCAAACAACAAAAACCGAAACTCGAAGTAAAACTTGAACTTAATTTGAAATCAGAGTTGGACTCTTCAGTTTCCATCTTGAGTTAAAAGGGAAAGTCAAAATCAAAAAATAAAATTTTTTTCTGACAAAATTTTGGTTACCAAAACGATTGACAAGAATTGTCGATATTTAATTGTGGCCTTAAATCGGTTTGAAACTCGTGCAAATCAAAGCCTAAAAAACAAAACTCAAAGGAATAGAAAGTGAAACTTGACAAAAATTGATTTAAAATTCAGAATTGAACTAAACTGATTTAAAATTCAGAATTGAACTAAACTCTTCAGCTCCAATATAAAGATGGAAAAATTAAAAGACGAAAATTGATTTTTTGACGAAATTTCGTTTTCTTACCTATATCTTTAAAGGCTTAATTGAATGGATCGGAAACTTGTGTGCATCTGAGCAAGAAAACAAAACCTGATGAAAATGAAATTAAAATTCAGAATCTTCGGTTTCAATTTCAAGTTGAAGGCTGAAATTAAACGCTAAAAAATTGATTTTTAAACAAAAGTGTGTTTTCAAATCATTGACTCAAATCGTTGAAATTCATTGAAAGAAAGCGAAACTTGTTAAATGAATTCAAGATGCAAAACCGAATTGATCTTTTCTATTCTATTAAAGTCCAAAGAAAAGGTAAAAATGAATTTTTTGACAAAATTTTGTTTCCCAAAATGATTGGCAAGAAGCGTTGACTTTAAATTGTTGCCTTTAAATATTTAAGACATAATTGAATTGATTGGAAACAATGGGATTTATTCATTATAACCGTGAGATAATGTAATATTTGTCTTATCCCAATCCATTAACATTGGAAGGAAAAGTTCACGGTTTCAATGAAGGTCAGAATATTTATGAATAAACTCATGATTGATGATGTTACCTTTCCATGCAAACATACATTCACATTTATAAATATGAATCATTGTCTGTACCTTTAATTATTACCTTTTTTTTGTTTACAATTGTTCTGTTTACCTTTTGTTTCGTATCATTTGGCTTTTTTATACTCAACATAATTTGTTGAACGTCCAGTTATTGTTATCAACTTAAATCCAAATGTCATTCTGTAATCATTAATCTGATTGATTAGTTACTTCAATTGTTTCCATTGTTTTAATTGTTTCATCCTTTTTCACCTTTCAGCTTTTACTGTTTGCTGTGTTCAGTGATTTACAGGTTTTAATTGTTGTTTATGTTTGTTTGGTGTGTTAAATTTGTGTGTTAATTTGCTATTTAATAAGTCACTTTAATCACATATTTATATTTATATTTGTATTAATAACATTAATCGTCTTTATCCAATTAATTTTCCTTCCCTTAAATTGTGAGTTACTTTTCAAGTTTTCAGGGAAAAAATCACAGTTTCTCTTTCCACTTTTGGTAAGTTAATCAAATGTGAAAAGCAAAATTAAATCAAAAGTAAAACCAGATTATAACTTGATTTTTGATCCGATTCAAGCAAATTAATCTTAACCTTGCCATTAAAGTTGTCTCATCTCATCCCAATCAAGTTAATCATTAACTTGCTTTCCAAGCTTTAAAACCTTAATTGAGTTGGAAACTCACAAGTCACATTAACAGATTTCAATTACATTATTATCAACATAATTCAAATGCAATTGAAAAGTTGAACCTGAAAAGTTAACATTGTAACTTGATTAACTATCCTTCAAATGAACAATTTTTCATTGAAACAATAACACCAGAAAATGGTGAAAAATTTAAATCAAAAAATTGATCAACAATCAAATCGACAGTTGATTACACTCCTTGGCCAATGGTTGAGTTGGGAACAAAAGGTGAAACAATTAACTTAACAAGATTAAAATTTACGATTAAAAGGAAGGAAAAAGTTTCTCATTAAGTTTTGTCATTCATTCAATTTTGCATATTTAAGGTGATTTATGAATTTTCAGAGTTAATTGTTGAACATCAACAAAGGTAAGGAAAAAATTTATGAAAACAAACAAAAGATGGCAAAAATGGATGATGGATGATCAATGATGATAAACTTTATTGATGAATCTTAATTTCATCTTCTTCTTAGAAGCTGCTCAGTAAAGGTAAGTTTGTACAATTAAAGTTAATTTTGTGAATGTCAGGTTATTTACTATGTGAATGTAATGGGAATCCAGCCGAGATAATCCAATGAAAAATGTGAATAACAAAATAAATGCAAACCTAAAGTTATCTTCAATGTAAAATTAATCGCAACTCATCATCAACTCAACTTTGTTGCCATCATCCACATCATCCTCATTATCATCCTCATCTTAATCAAAGACAAACAATTTTGGTCAAACAATTGATTAACTCTCCATTTCACAGTCCCAGTGATACAATGTTACTCTTTATCCTCGATCATTATCACGATCAATTTTATCATTTTCACCATTTCCACCAGTCTCATCCTCTTTCATCTTTTCATAATCACTTTCATAGTCATCATCATAATCTTGATCATTATCACTGTTGGACTGAGTAGAGGCCGAATGAGGTGAACCTCTCAACCCAAGAGAGTGACTTGTGTTGCATCAAAAGATGCATATAATTAGGGTTCTGTTGGCGTGAAAACCCTTGTATTTACATATTTATTTTCATCTTTACTCTCATCTTCATTTCCATCTTCATCATCATTTGGATCATCTTTTTTTGCTTCTTCTGTTGAATGGGAAAAACGGTTAAAACCATTTTTATGCATTGCAATAGTCAGTTGCTTTTGACAGGGAATCAGGAAGACATGATAAGTGTTCGTAAAGCACTGAGCGTATAAAAAAATCGGAAACATATTGCATTTTGTATAGCTTTTTTTTCATCATCATTTTCAGCTTTGTTTTCACTCATCTTTCTCTTCACCAAGTTGATCATCATTTTCCTCCTCCTCATCATCGGATGCTGGCTATTATCATCATTATTATCAAGCCCACATCATCTTCATCAATTCCATTTCCTTCTCTATTTATTTATCTATCTATTTGTTATTACTTTTTAGCTTTTCTCTTCTTCTTCTCTTGTTCATTCATTCAACCGATTCTGAATCAAAACCATTTTACCCAACACTTTAATGTTGAACAATTTCACCATTTTATCATCTTTTCCTTCCCAATCAATCTTCCCTATTCATTGACTATTCAATGATTCCAATTGAATTAATTGGCAACCAATTTATGATTTAAATTGAACAGTTTCAAGTTGTAAACAACTTATCATAAACTAACAAATAAAAGGTTCAACAAATGTTTTTGCAATTACTTCAAATAGCATTAAACATTTTCAAGAAACAAAAAAGTTCCCTAAATGATACATTCAATAGCACCAAATTAACCCGACAATCAACAGGTATAATCAGCAATGAATTTTGATCCAAAAAGTAACCAAATCAAACCATGAAAGGGAAAGAATAAAAAGAATTAAATTTTCATGATAAATTATTTTCCTACAGAATTGATATCTTTGTAAATATTAGCAGTTGAGGACCAAAATGTTTACATTTGGATCAACAAGTAACAAGTAAATCAATCAACTAATGTAATCATAGTTATAGGTGTTAATAACAAGTTAATTACACTTTTTCATCGTTTATAGAGTATAAATAATCAATTTATAGAGAAGCAGGAAAACTGTAGTTACAAGTAAAACTAGTCAAAATTGATAATCAATAAGGCCAACTATCAAATCTTTTTATTATGTAAATCATTTGCAATCAAATGAAGGAAAAGAAACACTTTTTTCTTACTCTGTGGTTAATCAAATGATTGATGTTGACGATTACAATCAGAAACATGACATTGATTCCAACGATAAGAACAAGTCGAAATAATTGAAACACGTTTCGATACTATCAGTTAAATGGTACAAAAAAGATCATTAAATCGAAATATTCAGTTTGACTGAATCACTAAACAATATCCATAAGTCAATATCAAATGTTGTTTTATTGTTATCTTATTCAAGCTTATTTTTTACACTTTTTCTTGCCTTCTTTTTTTTATCGATATCATTTCACTGATTTTTCCGCTCTTTTTTTCATGTAATAATAATTTTCTGAGAATCAACTAATGACTGTTAATATGATTGATAATTTGTGGTGGTTGAAACCTCACGCCCTGACAATAAACTTATCAATTTTTGGAGCCTTTCGCTCAAACCTAACCAATGTTATTAGTTTTAAAGGGAGTCGTAAAAATATCACAAAAAAAAGTAGATCAATGGTTGAGATGTTTTTAGGCGCTTTTGGGAAACATTATAAATTTGTATCCTTTACCTTTTTCCCTGTGATATTATAACATGTTCAGTATCTCCAGTGGCAACTTTGAGAGCATAAATTGTTGACTTATTGCTTTTTTTATCCACATTATGATAGACATACATTTTTCAACTGACCAAGTCTATCCTTTTGTCTTTGACTTTGGGAGGTCTTTGGGCTTTTATTTTTTCAACTTTTTATTATCATTGTAAGATGCTCACTCCCATCCCACCCACTAACCTTAACATCACTTTGAAGCACACAGCAAATATAAAATATCTTTAACCCTGTCTCTCTCTCTGTGAGTTACCTGTTGTTTCCCTGGCTGCCTCTTTCCTGGTCAAATGAAACATTGCTTTTAATGGTTAAGATAAACAATTGACTGAGTAAACTTCATTTGTCATAATCAACTAATGATAGGTTTGCTTTGAGTCAACAATTATCTGATCGCTAACAATATTGTTAATATTGGTGTTAACCATAATCATAAACATATCAGCTTTAGATGGCCTTAAATCATCCTCTAATCAGAGACCGTCTTTAAGCGCCTTTTCATTGTTGAATATTATTTTACCAAAAATTGGATCAACATTCAAAGTGAGTTTATGTAAAATGGTTGATATTTGGATTCAGTAAATGGTACATTTACAGTGAAATAACAAATGGAATCAGTAAAAGTCGACATTCATTTAAGGCCACTAAATGACGTTAATCGTTGTACATTTGTCTTGTTTCACCTGTAAATGGGTTTCACTTTTTGTTCCCATGTCTTGTTGTTACATTATCCAATATGAAACTGTGTTTAAACATGATAACAAACATCCTTCATCTTGATTCCTCCTCCTCCGCCTTCATCATCATCCTTCCTCAACTGTTCCTCCTCTAGTCTCAACACAAAACAGTCAATCTTAATCAACCTCCTCCGGTGGGTAGAGCTAACCTTACCTCATTTTCATCATCATTTTCATCTCAATTCTCATCATTATCATCATTTCCATCTTCGCTTTTTTCCTTCTTCTTCTTCTCCTTTTTTTCAATAATGTTTTTTGTTTGTTTCTTGTGTCAACCTTTTTTTTAACACTGAAAATTAAGTAACAACAAAACATACAAAACAAGAGATTCATTTTACTCAAATGACTATTCAAACTGCATATTCATGTTGCTCCACTCAGGGGTTGTTTCCTTGCATAGTTGCACCCCTCAGTGGGTGGGAATAAATGTACACACACATATATTCAATATCTCGTTATTGACCATTTCTGATCCCATTTTATCAATATCAATCGATCATCGCTATCAAAAGTCAACCGATAAACCAGTAAATTGCATTTTGTAGACACTTTTGTTTTTGCTGTTGTTGTTGATGAAACAACATTGTACGTTCAACTAAAATTACAATCATTTCATTAATCTTTTAAACTGACACAATTTTTTCATGTACTTTTCTTGATGATATTTCAACTCACAACCCATTAGGATTAACAAGATTGAAATGATTGAATTAGTGAATGATCAAAGATTCGTAGATTTAAACGATCAACTTGAAAAATGCAATCCAAATGATTAACTTGAAAGATTCATGTTTACCTGAATTGATGTTTAATGTTCACTTTAATCAATGGTGATTATGGTTGATGGTTTGCAAAAACAAAAACACAGCATATTAAGCATTTTGAGCGCTTTGAAACCCGCTAAGATGATAAAGATGAAGATGGCCTTAGATCCGCCCTTTAACTCCCCATGTAACCATCATTGATCATTTTTTTGCTGGTTGCTTCTTCTTCATTATCAACTTTGTCTTCATCTTAAAACGTCCTTTTTTTATATATATTTGCAAACTAAGGTGTTTGCAAACCTAGGTGGGTGGTTTATTGGCCCACCGGGTTTGATTTTCAAACGAAATGTTTGTCTTTCAAATTAAACCATTTGTTAACCTTTAAAGCTTGTAAAACTGTTAATCATTTAATTGCTATTGGCATTTAATTATTTCAAGTCATATATAACTAATGTTATTCCTCAATCATATTTATCATTGTCTCGGGAATGCAACTCCAACATTTTAAATGTTAATATCTCAATAAAGCCTGAAATGAAACAATAAAAATTTCTGATTCATTAAGATTTCAAGTTTTTACTCATTTTCATCAAATTGAAATTGCAATTTTGAGTTTACAGCTCAAATTTGCATCAATATTTTTTGTTGTAAAGTATAGTTGGGTTTATGAGTTGAAAGATGAAAACAGGTTGACAATTTGCAATTAAAAAGGTGAATCTGGTAATGGTTAAGGCAACGGCTGGAACCATTTGAATGGTGGAAACAATAATGATTATGTTTTAGGGAAAATTGTTAGGAATTAAAAAAGAAAAGGTAGAAAAGTTGAATTGAAATTGTAAACGGAAACATTGATTGGTAAAGCAATTTCAATTGCAATCTTAAATCTCATTTCCGCTATCACTCAATTTGATTTGGTTACCCCCTGAGGATTGGATTCAATGGAAAACAAAAAGAGATAAGAAAAATGTTACTAAGAAATTGACCTTGAGAATTGGAGAAACTGAAATAGGAATTTATAACATTTAAATAACAGAACAGGTAACCAAAAAAGAAATGGAAATGAAAATGAAAATGTTAACAATGGCGATGAAGAGCATGAGTTTGGTGTCAACTCGTTTGGTTCTGCATTTTATATTGTTGAATCGAGTGAGAAGCGACTTTAATTTGAAACCAGTTTAACTTTCAAGTGTTGATTGACATTGGCGTAACAATTATGTTGTTGAAAAGATGTGAATCACTTTTAGCCAGCATCAATATTGTGTTACATTTGTAAGGTATACCAAAATCCCTAGCGAGCAAGGATCCGAACAGTTGGAAGACTCAAGAGATTCCAGTTGACCCAATACAATTTAATCCGAATCAGAGGGACACTTGTGTACCATAGACCTGTATAATAAACAATTAAGCTTAGATTAACATTTAATCCGACACAAAGTAAATTTAAAATGTTAGTCATTAGAAATCAAAAACAAAAGTACAAACCTGTAAAGATCGGTAAGACCGAGTAAGCCAACTAACAGTGAAAAGCGTAAAACACATGGGAAAAGAGATGAAATTGGCTTGGATAAAAATAAAACTAGACAATGACCAACTTGACCATGAATAGATGAACTGTTGAAAAGTACAAAAAATAATTAATAATTGTTCAATTGCACAAAACCAGATTAAAACAATAAACCAAAAGAGGTGACAATAAAAACAAAAGGCAAAAATCACAGCAATAAGGGAACGTGTTCTAATTGCATCTGTAAGAGTGAATAAATGATTGAAATAAGTTAATACATTGATTAGTAATTTATGCAATGATCTGAGACTTGGAAACAATTATTTTTAGTTAACTTTAAACAGGTAAATTTGATTATGAAAAGAAAATGATCAGAAAATCAATCATGAAACTAATAATAATACCATTTATTATTGGTTAACTTATTTCTGTTTCCAGTTTTTCCTTCAATATTGAAGCAAACAAAATTTAAAGGTAAGAAAATTGTAAATACACTTCAACAGATGATGAGGAATGATGGTGAAAATAAGCTAAATCATCTGCATAATTTAATGGTTATGCATAATAATAGAGTAATTGTGGAAAAAACAAGATAGTCTAATTTACATTTTATGGTTCCTTTTTGGTGTAAATTTTGTCAAATTTTTTTTGTTACCAAATCGCTGTCTTGAGGTCAAATCAATGAGGTCAGTTTAAGGTAACTGACAAATGCAATTAAAAGTGACGATTATGATGATGATTACGATGATGATGCATGTTTACCTTTCATTGCTACTTGTATTAAGTGTTCAATAATAGCAATATTTTACCTTTTTTCACTTCATCTTCAAGGATTGATTCAATCAATCAGCTGTCAGTAAGCTAAAAAGATGATGAAGAGCAGGAGAAGAAGCAGAAGAAGAAGGAAAAAAAGCGATGAAAAAAATGGCTGAAAATGACTTAAAATGACCTTTTTTTAGCCTTCATCTTCATCAGGTTAGACCGTTGTAAAGAGTCCCTTGAGTTGTCTGGAAAGCGGTCAAATGATAACAATTAGAAACAATCAATTTCACAGTAAAATAAGGTGAGAGTAAAAGGATGACAATTATGATGTTATTGTTACAATTAAACATCATTCATCAAGAGTAAAGTTTTTGTTCAATCTTCAAATTGGGAATTGATTTCAATTGTCATTAGCAAGATTAACGGTTCTAATGGATTTTGCCTCTTTGCAAGGTTTTTTTACCTTAATTGTTATCATCATTAGAGTCATCTTTTCAAAATGATCATCAGACAGAGCAACCAGATAATAATGAGGATAAAGATGAGAATGATGAAGATAAGTGAAAAGAAGGCGAAAAGAAAAGAAATGAAAAAAAAGTTGAAATTGGTTGAAAAGAGGGAAAAAAGATTCAAACAATGAAAAGTTAAAAGGACAAGATTCATGAGAAGAGATTTTTCGTTGAGAGAGAAGAAAAAAGTGATTCAAATGATGGATGATTTCCTTATTGTGATGAGAGGAAGATTAAGATGATAATAGTTTTTATTTTATAAGAAAATGAACAAGAAAATGAATAAGAATTGAAATGTTTCATGGATGGCTTCTCTATCGTGTCCAACTTGATATTGTACAAGTTGAAGGGAAAAACCTTTGTTTCTTAATTGTTTTGTCAACATTCAACACAGTTTTATTGATATTATCATTACCAATATCATTACTGATCTTATTATTGTTGATCTCATTATTGACGATATTATTGTTCATTTTATATTGCCATTTGCATGATTATTTTATATCAAAACTCCCAGTCAATTATTGCATTTTAAGATTAACTTTGAAACAGTTAATCAAAGGTTGGTGTTCCCTGTTAATCTCAATAGGCTTTCAAGCTTAACCGTAACTTATCACTTTTCAATAGTTAAACATTGACAATTTTCATTCAACTTTATTTGCGATTGAATTATTTTCTCTATTTTCACCATCATAATAGGATAATCATGTTGATTTGATTGTGAACAGCAAACAAAATATACTGATTATCTAATTACAGTTTGTTTGATTTACCAGTAAACTTGGGCTCAACAACAAGCAAAAAAAGGATAAGCTTGTTACTCTCAGCAGGTTGTATTATCAATATAAGGCTGTAATTTTTTATAATAATATATTAAAAGTTAATTTTGATGATTCAAGAAAAGTTACATTTTCATTTCTACTCAATGTTAAGACATAATTGTCACAATTAATGTCTAATTGTCCTCATGATTATATGATGCTAATGAGGTTGGTAAACAAGTTGCCTTTAATTGTTTGCAATTAAAAGTAAAACTTGATCAAATGTCTTTTGTAAGCTGCACGCTGAGTTGAACATTAATTACAAAAGAATTGGTTAATTGTGGTTAAATTTTGGTCAGTAATGAAAGGAAAAACAGTTTACGTAAAAAGAGGTTCATGAGTAAACATTTGATGGGACAAGATAGGCCTTTTAGGTTGAGTTAACTCACAACCTTCAGCCTGATTAAACGATGAGAGTCAAGCTGAGGATGAAAGGGAAATGAAATTCAGTGTAAATTAATTGTCATCAATAACAATTTGCATCATTTTTGCCATGATAACATGATAATGATGGTGAAATTGAATTGAGATTGAAATTTGTAATTAAATTAAAATCAAATTAAAAAAAGTTTGATGAACTAAATAGAGAGCAAAATTGAAAGTCTAACAAAAGACGAAACAACAATTAACTCTCATGAGATTATGATTATTAATGATATTGTTTGGGATTGAATTAAATGACAAAAGTTGAGCGAAAAGGGTTAAAACTTTTTTCTATTTTCTTCTTTTCTCTATTAAATTAAATTAAAATGTTATCAATTAAAATATTGTTACCAAAAAGCTGAATCTTAATATAAATACGAAAAAAGATGATTTAGTTGATTGTCAAAGGAAAAGTGAAACTCACCATGAACAACTTGAATAATGGTAAAGATGAAAAGGGTTAAACAGCAAAGAATCAGTTGATTGATGATATTATATTAATCTTTTAGGTTTTCATTACTGTAATGATTAAAATGAAAAATCAATATAAACCTAAATAGTGTTGATTGTCTTGTGAACCGTTTAATATCACGCAAAAATGAATAACATTGACTGGTAATGATATTCATCATTTCCTAAGTTCATTTAAAGGCATTTTAATTGATCAATTGTTCATTTAATTGCAACACATTCGTGATTAAGACAATTAAATCATTTACAGTTTGGTTCAACTTTAATTGTAAAAATTAGAAATGCAATTAAAGTGGAAATGAAAATTGTCATTGAAAATGAAATACAGTTTTGTTTCATTTTGTCAATGTTTCTTTTACTTTTGTTTCAATATCTTTTCTTGTGAATCAAATTCAATTAAAAAAAGATATTTATAGTTGATTCATTTTTCATCATATTTTCTTTCATCCTCATCATTCTGATTATCATCCCGATCATTCTGAATATTACATACAATTTATGAAAATAAAAATATGCTCAACAGGAGAGTGAAGATGATAACAGTAAGAGGTCTCAGCCCTTTATCATCATCAACAGAAGAAGCAATATTTTTCCATTTTGATTTACTTTTTTTCTTCTTCTTCTTCACCATCTTTATCATTCTCATCCTCATCTATCCTGATCATCATAATTATCATTCAGTATTCAAATTTTTATCATGACCTTTTTGGCAACAACAAACAACATTCATTTTCAATCATTGTAACCTGTTTAGTCTTGTTTCAATTTGTTTTCAACGCCAAATCAAGTTGAAGCAAAGAAGAAGAAGAAGAAGAAAAGTAAAAAAAATTTCATTTCCAACATTTATTTTCATTCTCATTTTCAATTCCTTTTCATATTTCTTACATCATTATCATCATTTGTTTATATCATCATCATCAACATCAAAATCAACATCATCTTCGTCATCATTTGAAGCCATTTTTTTGTTTCGTTTTTTCTTTTCCTTTTCTTTAAAGTTTCGCCTGAAGAGAGATTTATGAAGTCAACCTTTAAAACAGATACATCATTTGTTTCCGTTGTTACCGTGGAAATTATGATCAAGATGAAACTGAAGATGATGATGATGAGAAAGAGACTCAATTCATTAATTCCCCTTTTAATCTTGTATTTAAATCGTTTCCAGTTCCCTCCTACTGTTCAGAGTTTTACTCTTCATCTTCATAACAACAAACCTAAATATCTTCAACAACATCTTAATACATTAGTCCAATCATCTTCATCTTCATCTTTTTTTCCTCTTTCTTCTCTTTCTTCCCTCTTCTTCTTCTGATTTGTATAGCAAAAATTGTTATGGATTAGGCTAAACTTGATATTTACCTTGTCGAGGTTTTGTTACCTTTGTTTCCTTACATCAAAACTCCAATACAATCAAATGTTGTCCTTCATTATAATTTTATGTCTTTGATTAATTTGTTAATTTTTCTTCTTCTTCTTACCATCAAAAGTCAATAATCTTGATTAATTATCATTTGTTAACCTTAAATATTACACCAACAAAAGTAATTGAACAGAAAAGACAACAAAAAATTTCTCATAAAATGATCATCATTCACAAAAGCTAATCACCATCATAATTATGTTAATCATGATAATCAGGATAATAATGCATCGCCTACAGGTTTGAAATGAAATCAATATTAATGAACAATTTGAACAATGAAACGATTAATCTTGTAACCAGCTAAAAACAATAACTGAATCCATTGGTAAATTGATCAACTGATCAGATTTGATGATTAAAAGTTATTATCATAAAGTGATTGCTCGAGTAAACGTGAAAAAAGGTTGGCATTAAGTGACTGGTAAAAGGTGGTTGGTAGACATTAATTGTAACCTGGATGCGTCTCTACGCAGCATTGGAGGTTGAACTTACTTGGCCTGATAAATGGTTGCTCTTGACTTGCCTTTGCATTCTGACAATGTTCATGTTCATCTTCATTTCTCATCTTTACCTGCGCATGATTTTGGGTGTGGTTCATCAATTCTGATCCATTCATTGCTTCACCATGAAAACTGATGATGATGATTGAAAGAAAAAATCAACTCACCAGAAAAAAAAGAGAAAAATATAAAATGAAATAAAAAATAAAAAACGATGATGAGAAACAAAAGCGCCAGAATCCAACAGTGAATCTTCAATTAAATTTTTGTTCAAAAAAAGTCTCAGCAGGAACATTTTAACATTGAGTTTATGATTTTTTTTTACCTTTTTGCTTTACACCTTAACATTTCTTTTCCCTCACAATACGGAAAAAAATGCTTTCTTCTTACCTTTCTTATTTATCTGTTATTGTTGTTACATTGATAATCAACTGAACAATAACAATAACGCGTCCAGTTTTTTGGGGAGTAAAGAAGAAAAAAGATTTCATTTTTTGTTCGCATTCACTTTGAACTAAACCTTCACTCCCACTTTGACCCACTCCTTTTTGTTCAACACTTTTCTGTGATTTTTGATCGAAAGGTTTGAAGGTTCAATTTTCACTTGAGACTTGTCATATTTATTGAAACTCATTGGTCAACTTTGAATGATCAACGTTTTTGCTCGAGTTTGAAGTTCGTTCAAAGTTGAAACATTGTGGCATTAAACTATCGCTTTGTCATGAATTTACCATGGATTTTTATGAAAACTCAACAATGTCAAGGGAAAAATGAAACGAAATGTAAAGCAATAACGAAGTTTGAGTTTTTGAACATTAACCTTTAAGACTCGCTAGACCTTATGATTGCCGTTTTGGTTCGAGTTTTATCATTCATTGGAATATATTTAAGGATTAAATTTTTGAGCTTCTTGTATCAACCATTTTGATTTCAGATTAAATGAAATGTTTTTTCATTAAAATTAAAAGTGTTTTTAAACTCTAAACGGGTTTTGAATGAAACTTGAAGCATAACCTTAAACTGTTTCATTGCAAATATGATTGACTGAATATATTTATGCTAAGTGTTGTTATTATAAGCAAAAAAGGGTTAAATTGTTCATTGCATTTATTGATTGCATTTGATTTGTTGAGGCCAAGAAAAGAAATGAATCGATCAATTTGTTTTTAATAAGAATCACTTTTCACTTTTGTTTTAACCATTTTTTGTTTTTGTCCAAGTTTTAAGTTATTGTTTGCATTTATTTCAAGCTGATTGTTTTGTTGAAGCTCGGTTGATTGTTGAAGTTGATTGTTTGATAAATGATAATAAGTGTAAAATAATAATAATAAGTGACAGTTATAATGCAGGCTATAGCAATAATTATCATAGTTAATATAATTAATTAATTAATTTAATATGAAGTTGCAACATGAAGATGAGACATATGAGGTAGAGTATGACCTGGGTATAAGGAGGGTGCATTAGCCACTGGTGAGAGTTCATTTGAAGGCGGTGTGGGAAGTCCACCTGGTCCATTTGGATGGCAAACATACCAATCAGTTAAATGGGTCCCGTGATGAAGTGAATTTGAATTGAAGACCGGTGTGTTACCGGTTAAATTGTTGTTACTACGATTGGAAAGGGAGGAAAAATTAGTGTATGGATGGAGTCCATTGTGAGGTCCAAGAGCACCGTACAAATTGGTGTTGCTACTGCTGTTACTGTTGCTATTTGAATTGCTATTAACATTGTTTGATGGATTGTTACTGGTGTTACTCGAGTTGTTGCTTGAATTGTTGGTGTTACTTCCATTGCTGGATGAGGTTGGCGTTAAACTGTTGCTGTTGTTGGTCGAGTTGTTGGTGTTACCGTTACTTGGATTGTTGCTGTTGTTGCCAGTGTTGCTGTTTGTGTTACCATTGCTTGAATGATTTACATTTTGTAAATGATTTGAATGGTTGATTAAGGGGTGATGGGAAGAGGCTGAGGTTGGCCCATGGTGTGGATGGTGGTGTGGATGATGGGATGGATGTGAATAGAGAGAGTGTTGATGATGGTGAGGTGCATGATGATGGGATGTTGGTGCTACTAGTCCAGGTGGTTGGAGTGGTGAACCATGATGGTGAAGAGGTGAATGGTACAGAGATGAGTTTGAATTGGATGAAGGTGAAGTGTGATGTTGATGTTGTTGTTGGGATTGTTGAGAGGGTGGCTGAAGGTGGCTTGGATGGTGTCCCGAAAGGTGTGAGTGATGAAGTAAATCCGATGAAGATGAGTTGCCATTGATTGAACTTGTTCCGTGATTGCTGTGGTTTGAAGATGAGTTTGGGCTAAGGTTGTTTAAATTTAAATTATTAACATTATTATTATTGTTGTTGTTGGTGTTGGATGAGTTTAAATTGCCTAACGGTGTACCCAACAGTTTAGCTTGAAGTTCACTTTTTGAATCAATTAGGTCACCCGTTGTTGATAGTGGGGCAGACGATGTATTCCTCATGGTTGTATCACCGTCAAGTGAGGATGGAGGTGGACTACGACCGTGAACTTTCATGTGTTTCCTCAGTGAACTTGGATGGGTATAACTCTTATCACAACCTCGAATCTTGCAGTTGTAAGGTTTGTCACTTGTATGAACATGACTATGCTTCTTACGGTCAGAAGAGTTGGCAAATTTTCGGTCACAACCTTCATATTCACATTTAAATGGCTTTTCTCCTGTAAACAGAAAAAAAAGGTCAACAAGATGAACAAAATGAACATTATCATCATGAAACAGAGAAGGATAGATAGGAGGATAAAGAGAAGAAAAATGGAATGAAAAATCAATAAAAATCAATGAAAACTCAGTGAAAGAAAATCGATGAAAATGCAATGAAAAGTCAATGTTTTCACACTTTTACAGTCAATGAATCAATTGCATCTTCATTGAAAAACTGTTTTCCAGTTTTTTTTCTGTTTTTTGTTCAATTTCTTCAACTTTTTATGGTTTTTTCAATCTTTTTGTGCATCTTTCAGTTGTCTTTCAAGTCGGCTTTGAGGGCCATAATTGGAAGGGATTTAAGTCTTACCTGTATGAGTTCGCCTGTGAATCTTGAGATTTTCACTTCGGGCAAAAACTTTGTTACAAACTGTACATGCAAAGGGCTTTTCACCCGTATGAACCCTAATATGGTTAACCAATTTGTACTTGGCTTTGAAGGGTTTCCCGTTACGAGGACAATCTTCCCAGTAACAGGTGTGATTGGAGCACTCGGGTCCACCAACATGATCATGGGTTATGTGTTGCACAATGTCACCCATACCTGGAAATGAACGATTACAGGTTTTCCTTGGAGAAGGTTGATTCGGATCAATCCATAGACAAGTCATAATCTCCTGTTTCACTGAACTGGGAGTTGATCTCATGTACCTGAGAAGGGCTGCCGTTGAAGAGGGATGATGATGTGTACCAGGGTGATGGTGCATCGTTAAATGGGAAGGTGTAATCATGTTGTGGGCATGATGAGCCACTGCAGCAACCATAGACTGTTGATGGTGATGATGATGATGGGCTGCAGCAGCAGCAGCACTAGCCGGATGATGATGATGATGATGGTGATGGTGGTGGTGAGGATCAATCAGTGAGGGATGAAAAAATAAATCACTATCCGAACTATGTCCATTGGGCACAAAAAGTGATGAAGTTTGTGAGTGACTGAAAAAATCACGAGAAACTGGATAATTATAATTTCGATCCATAATAATATAATATAATAATATATACACAATTTGACAAAAAAACACAAACAAACAAACAACAAAAAAATGTATTCCTAATTAGTGTTACTCTGTTGGCTTTTTTTGTTGCTTTTTTTACTTTCAAATTTTTACTTAATTCCCAGTTCTTGTTGTTGTTGTTGCTGCTGCTGTTACTACTACTGATGCAGATGATGATAATGATGATGATAAGTGAACACTATTTTACAGGAAGGAGGAGATTTAGCATCACCTTGAAGACATGAGCCGATCTGATGGTGAACCATGCGCATCTTGATGGGAAGGCGTGCGCACCAAGTTTAGCTCAACCAACGGAAAAAGAGAAAAAAAAAGTTTTCTTCTCTTCTTCATCTTCATCTTCATCTTCTCATCTATACAACATTATCTATATCATGATATTATATACACATAAACATTGCGTAAAGTAAATTTACACTGTCATCTGAGCTTATCTCAATCTTAAACTTTCAACCTTTTCTCACCAATTTTGGGTGAAAAAATAGCTTCAATTTTTCATCTTTCATCAATTTCATTTCGCGATTGAGTAAAAATTTCAAAAACAAAAATGCAAAATGATTGATAAAACTGAGTTATTAATGAAAAACAGATTCAGATTAAAAGTGAAGGGAAGTTTGCTTCAATTGAGCCAATCCTCTTCAACTAATAATATCAATTTTTGATTCAACCTCAACCGACTTTAATATAAACTGAATTAGTTAACATTTGAAAATAATTATCAACTGAATTTGCGAATTGAGAAGATAAATAAACAATTATTACTTCGTTTTCATGTTAACCATCTAATTGACTCCCAAGTCAATGCTTATTCATTGTTATGTCAACAAAAGGATTGAAACCTTTAATCCTCTCAGGAAAAGATAACAACACTTTATCCAGTTTTGTATCTTTTTTTTCATCCTTCTCATCATCATCATCATCATCCCATCATCATTGTCATGTTATAAACTCTTCTCTCTGCTAAACATTCAGTTGTTGAAAGGTTGGTCATGAAGATGATGATGATGATGAGCATCAGTTTTCAGTGACTAAGCCTATAGCTTTATCCTAACACAGATATTGTTAATATTTGCTCATTCATAATATTATCATCCGCATCTTCATCTCTCTTCCAGCAAACCCAGTGGCTTTGACATATCTATCAACATAATTGGTCTTCCCATTATTCTTGCCATTAAACGTCTGTTCTCGTCACTTTCCTAGTAACACAAAAATAACTTTTTTTTCCTCTTCTTCCTCATCATTTCATCTTGTTCAGTCTTTTTTACCATTCCTTACCTTCATCAGTGTCTTCAAATGATTTTTGGCCCATTTAAATGGGTCACTTCAATCTAAATAATGTTCACCTTTTCACTGATCTTCATTTAATCTTGTTGAGAAATGGATGTTCATTTATCCTCATCATTACTGTTTGTCATCATCATTATTCAATATTGCACATTATAAACACACAGTTTGTCAGGGAAAAGCAAAACATGCCAATAACAATAGTTAATCATTTATCCTTTTAATTTTATCCTCCATTAATCAACTCATTGTGCTTATTAAACTTGCACTTTGTGAAACTTGCAACATGAACTGGTTAAGCTTATAATCATGATTCAACAATCAACTTATATTTTTAAATCAACATTTCTCCTTTTTTCCCTTCATTCACATTTCAAGTAAACCTCTTTTTTTTGCAAATTCATGCATTTCATGATTGAAACTAGATTGTGAACAATTTAACAAACATATTTAGGTTATAACTTAAAATAAAAAGCTCAATACAAGTAAACCTAAAATGATCAATGAAACCTTCAAAAGTAAATGGTTCAAAGCTTCATTCATCTCTCTGTAAATGAGTGTCAGCAAGAAGAAGAAGAAGAAAAAGATGAGTAAAGATGAGAAGAAGAAAAGAGTTGATCTTCTTTACCTTTTCATCTTGGTTCATTGTGAAACATGAAAAGACTTTGAGAAGATACAATTTAAAGAAAAAGAAGCAAAGAGAAAGAAAAAAAAACTGTCGTAAATCAAAACATCTTTAGGTCGAAATAAAAAGCCATAAACTGGACAGTAACCAAACTGACCTCTTCACCCTAAAGAAATTATGCCCTTAAATTTTTCGCTCTATTGTCCTTTGACTCCCTTCGCCCTATGGCCTAAGGCCATCATCATCATCACCAAGCACTAGCACCATCAGCTTCAAGATGATCATCATAATAATAACCATTAACCGTCAAGATTTGTCTCTTTCAGTTTCCCAAAAACATGATTAATCTTTGCCATTGAAATCGTTAAATGAAACAGTCTCAATGTACTTTAAAGGTTAACCTGACAATAAACTGTTTTGCCATCGATACAACGATCTCGACTGTGACTTTGATTAAATTTAATTTAACAATTTACTTTTACTTGTTGGCGCGATTCCGTCCAATTAAACACTTTAATTTTGAGTGTTGACCCATTGACTGGCTGAACCTTTTTTTACACCTTTAACAACCTTTAACCTCAACCTTTTCATTATTATTTGGAAAGACACAAATCAAACAATTACTCTTCTATGGACCAATAATAGTGTAATTGAAGGATTGATTTATTTGTTTGATTGTTTGGGTTGTCAGAGTGGGAATTGACCTCAAAATTGAATCTCAAGTTACACACTTTACCTCATTATTTAATTATGTCCTCTTACAGTGTTAACAAGCGTATATATTGTTGTCATTTGATTTGCCTTTGAAGACTAGAAATAAAAATACCCAAAATTAAATAGTTTTTGCCTTTGATTTTGGTTAGGCTTTTCAATTGTTTGCATTTTCGGGTTATTTATTTATATTCATTTGCCTTTTTGTTTATTATTTGTTTATTGTGTCTCCTGAGGAGTTAAAAGATACAGCTTTTTAGATACTAATGGCCTAAAATGGTAACAATTACATTTGAATATATTACTGTACATGGGAGAGGAAAGAAGAAAGGAAAGAGATGATCAAGAATGGGATGAGAAAGAAGATGAGAAAATGAGATTGACAATCCTCATTGGTTTTGATATTGACCTTATTATGAACAAAAAAAAAGAGACACTCTTTTGTTCATATTGGCTTTTGGCTTCACTCTGGTGAACAATATAATAAAATAAGGATCATCATCATCAACATCATCTTCTTCTTCATCAATATCAAACATTATCTTCTCTTCATTATTATTATTAAGATGAGGATGTAAAAACTGTTAAAGGTTTATTGTGTCCCTTCATGTGGATGTGTCTATGAATGTGTGTTTCAATCTCACGCCAAATAAAACTGGCTACATTATAATGGTTTCCTTCAACTGCCTTTAACTGTTGGTTTTCAGTGTGTTGTTACTTTGATACAATTGAAAATCAATTCCTTCCCAGCAATATAATTTAAATTGCTTGGCTTTTGCTGTCAGTATAAGTGTGTCTCTGTCATTTGGCTGAATTAATCAATTTTCATCAATCAAATCTGAAAAATAGAAAGAAAAGAGAAAAAATCAAATTTACAATTAATCAAAATAAATTGAGCTCGAAAGGCCTTCTTTCTGATTTCACAGCAATCAGGATAAATGGTGAACATACACATTAACCTCTTGGCTTTTGTTTTAATTTTCATTCAATACAGAAATTCCTTGACTCTATCCTGAACCTGCAATACGATTATTGGGATAACTTGATTTGCGTTCAAATTAAAAGTTGTCTTATTACTGTTAACATCATGATAAATTGTTAAGCAAATAAGAAAGTTGTTACAAGTTGTTCCCATAGCATTTGTTTGTTTCACCTTACTCTAAGTAAATATTCATATGAAAAGGTATGTTATTATCCACTTAAGTTAACCTTTTTTCATTCATCATCTTTTCAACGGTCTTCCTCTTCCTTTACACTTCTCTCTTTTTTTATCTTCTTACTCTCTTTCCTATCATCTTGCTCATCTTTCTTTCTCTTCTTCCTTCCATTCACTTTCTATTCTCATCGTTTTTTGGCTCAAAAATCAATGTCAATGTCAATTGAATGATTCAACATTCAATTGAAGAACCTTTTCTTCTCCGTCTTAGGCCTCTTCTCCTGATCAAAGCCTTATTAGCCTAATTATCCACTTTTAACCATGTAAACAATTAGATGTTGATGTACTTAGATGGGAACCAAATCTTTAATTTTTTTTGTTCAATCCTTCCCTATCCGTCAACAGCAAATTGAATATCAAGGCAAGTCAAAGGTTAAAATCGCCAAAGAAGAACCAAGCGTCGGATTATTAATTAGTTACCCATTTGGTGTCCGTCCATTTCACGTCCAGTTGGTAGCATGTGTGTTGAAAAGCGATTAACATGTGGTCCTAACCAACCATTATTTCTGGTTGTGTCAATTATTTTTAAGCTACTGAATTATCTTCATGCTCTTCCTCTCTTCCCATTGTCATCAGTAAAACCAACGGAATTTTAAAAATTTGTCCTTTCATTTGTACTAGTTTTTGTCAAAAAAAGAGAGGAAAATGAATTTGGTTAATGAAGGACAATAAAGTAAAGATGCTGCATCTGCTGGATAAACTGAGTAAAATTAAACTAACAATTAATGAAAGGAAAAACAATAAATTAAATTAATTAGATTAACCTTTATCCCGGCAGACTTTCGATGATCATGTCAAATCACAGTTGAAAGGATGATGATACAGAAAATCCATTTTAATGTCTCCTGGTTAAGTCTCCATTCAAATCCTATCAAGTTTAGGGTTATTGTGATACTCATTGAATTGTAAGTCTTGAATAGATGTCTATCCTTCGTCTTCGGGAATCGGTATTCAGATATTTTGATCCAACGCCAAGTCATCAAGACCCTGGAAAATAAAAAACAGAACAAATTAACATGAGTAATATCACAAGAAGTCACAGATCTCAAAAGACTTCAGTTTAACAGACGATTCATTATTTCTATATCATCTAAACAACTTCTATTTTATTTCTTACCTTAAATTCTTTTGGTTGGATATTTCCAATTTTTCTCATTTTCACAATCTGTACATTAATAATAATTCAATCAAATAATGAAGGTACATTAACCTACCAGATGTTAGTGACTTGAAATAGCTTATGTACACAGCAAGTACTATTCATTGAGCAAAAAATGTAAAATTAATTGAAATTCAATCAAATTACTTGTTTTAAACATTATACAAAGTAACAATTTATACTCAAGATGACTAGTTAAATTTAATTTGTCTGAAAAAGTAAATTTTCTTGATAAAATCTTTAAATTTCAATCTAAACTTTCATTATTTAACATGAAAACAAAGGGGTTAAGGGACTATTGAATAATTTACTATCCTTATCTGAAAGGTTACTGTAGTTGACTGGTAAAACAGAAATGAATAAACACTGTTTTTAAGCGTTGTGTTATGGTTCAAATGTTGCCCTTTACAATTGACTGTTTGCTTTGTGGTTATATTATTTTATTTTATTAGCAAGCTAATTTGATATCAAATTACAAAAGTTACATACTTTTTGACACCTTTTAACTTTGTCAACTGATAATCACCTTTGACCTGATAACTTGATACGCTGAAAAAAGTCACAGTTGAGTGACAATGTTGTTGTCCATATCAGTGTCATTATCTGAACCCTTAAAAAAGTCATTCTCATCTGATAAAGTCAATGGTTTCTTTTTGACTTGACACTTCAAAAAAAACCAAACCAAACCAAACCAAAAAAGCCAAAAGCCTATCTTCATAGTAAGCGTCATCCTCACCATCTTTACCATCTTCATCTTTCTCATCTTGACTCCATCTTTACACATTTTTATCTTGTTAACATGTTAAACATTTTATCCTGGAACACACAAACATATCACATTAATTACTCTTTGATTGCTCCTAAGTTTACATGGATTACAATCGGCTTTCACCTTTTGAGGCAACCTCTTTTTTTTCAGATGCAAAAAGTGAAAATAATTTGACACAAAATTATTCAACCTTTTTGTGGGCAAGTTTTATTAAGGTGAAGAAGCAATTCATACACACATAATACACAAACACACAAGAATATTTGTACTTATAATAATATCTCGAGTCTTGGGAGTTTTCATTGTCAAATAACACAATGTCAAAAAAAATGGCCTCAGGTCTCCATTGAAAAGGTCGTCTTCTTTGGGTCTAGGTTTGTTGTTATTTCCTCCAACAGTTGAAAAGATGACGAAGATGAGAATGATGACGATGAAGAAATGAATGACAAATGTTTCCGAGGATGTTTTTTGTGTGTATTATTTTGAATACCTAAGTAATAATATAATATAATCCATTCTAACGATAATATTTTGTTTGGCTTTTCTTCAAAGAACAACAAGTAACCTCTTTTATTATTCTTCTTCTTCTTCTTCTTCCATTATCATGATGATTATTATTATCATTATTATTAATGTTAATACAAATCTAAACGGGAAGAAGAAAAAACTGTTTCAATTGAAAAATTTGTATTGTATACAGTTGATTCTAATTTCCCATTAGATTGTCAACAGTAGAATCATTTACACTTTTGGAATCAAGTTTCACCTTTCACCAATAATTTGGGTCAATTTTTGTTGTTAACCAGATTCAATTTTACATTAACACTTAAAATAAAACACAAAACAAACATTAATCAACCTTATAATCAACACTTTCAATTAAAAACCTCAATGTTGTTTGATAAAATCAAAAACAATACCAAACAATGGTTCTTAGGCTTGGCAATAGATGTCAATGCTCTACCTCTTTGTTTAGTTTTTATTTCTCGAGTGGGTTTTCATTTCTTAATTAAATTACCTCACTTTTTGATCAAAGTTAATTTTGGATAAAACTGATTTCTGTCATGCTTCACTTATTATTTTCTGTAGATTGATTAGATTAAATAAATATTCATTGATTTAGTCAGTTTAGCCTTTTTTTAATCTACTCAACTTTAAATAATTCATCTGTCTCTTTCTTTATCTGTGTGTCTTTCGCTCTCCTTTAAGATGTTGGCAAAAAAAAGGTAAAAATGAGAACAAAATGGTTTTACTTGCTACTTTATTTTAATTCATATTCAGTTAAATGATTTTACGCTTTTCAATCAAGTCAAGACGTTTTTTTTTGTTTCGAACTGCAGTTTGACTCAGTTTCTTGCCAACCTTGCCACTTACCATTATTATTACCATTGGATTTAACCTGGTTTAACCTTTAACCTGGCGAAAGGTAAGAAGACCTCAGCATCTTCATCTTGAGCTTCTTGTTACAATTTTTGCTTTCTCTTACTTTAAACATAATAGTATATCTAAACTCTCTTGAGAGATCAATGGTACAAAACGTTTCGACATGACGCTAATCCTTATCAGTTGAGAAAACGTTAAACGAAAAGATTTGCTCAAGTAAGTAAAATAAAAGAAAGGTATTCCTTTTGCTGAATAGGCAAAGTTAAACCAGAAAACCATCTTGCAAGAGTTTTTGCGGTTTGTAATAGTTTTAAATTATGACAACCTTATTTTTATATTATAATCTAGCAAACCAACAAAAATCCTGACTTTGTCAAATCCACTGATTATCATTATCATCATCCACATCATCAAAATGATCATTATCAGCATTATTCACATCATAATCATCACGGCCAGGTTAACGTTTCAAATGCGTAAGTCCATCTTCACGAAAGGCAAAAATGAAAAGTCTTTTCTCTTCTTTTTATATTCATACGTTTTTATAATGAAATGATTTTTGATTAACTTGATTCGCATTATTACTACCAGCTCTAATAACTTTTCCCATTCTAATACACATTTTTATTAACATTTATTATTGTCAAGTTAGTCTCGGACACTTGATATTTCATCTTAACCATAAAAAAATAATGCTTGGATTAGTCTCGCTGTTTTAACATTATTTAACATCAGTTTGTCTTGCCTTTTTTACTACTAACTGTACATTCGATCTGCTTCATCAACTTTCAATAACCTTTTTTTACAGGTAAACAATTTATCTATGACTGTAAAACTGGTTGAGGATTTTTTTTCCAACTTATATTGTCTTCTTCAATTTAATGTTACTATTTAGCTTTGTGTTTCTTGCTGTTGTTGTTTCTTACTTGGATTGCTGTGTGCAAAGAAAAAGAATAACAATTTAACTTATTCGTAAGTACCATTGACCTTACCAATGAACTGTTAAATTATCTAATAATATTATTAATAGTCGCTAATCTATTTAGATTCATGCAGAAAAGTAATCAATTGGAGCAATTTGTTTCCCTTTAATTTGCAAACTGGAAGCTGCATAACCATTGCAAGTTGCTATTAGACGGTGATAAAGATGAATTAACAATCAAAGGATTTGGCTGTTTCAATTAAATGTTGTACCTGTTCCAATATGCTGTTTGAATCAACATGAGTTGAAACAATCATTTATGCAAAGCCAAAAAATTGAACTGTTTATATTCAACTATCTTTATTATGAGATGCAGAATCATGTGTTAATGATGCATTTGACAAGATTGAAATAACATTCTGATCTCATCATCATCGTCATCAACATAATCATTATTCAGGTAAGAAAGAAGATGAAGAAAAAAAGCTGAAAAACATTCTTAATCAACAGCTTTTCATTTTCAATCAGTTGATCAGTTTCAATAGCTTACAACACCTTTTTTATGCTCTGTCAATCTTAGTTAACAATTACAAGTTGATTTGTTTTTTTCTTTTCAGGTAAAAAGAAAAGTATTGAGATAAAAATGAAAACGATAATTCATTTTCTCATCAACTGCAAGTTTAATGGCATTTGAAGATCACTGGAAAAATGGTTTATTCAAAAGTGGACGAAAATTTTTGCATAATAATAATTGAATCATCTTGTAACCATAAGCAGCTTATTCTACCTCAGTGATGAACAGAATCTGGTGAATGGTGGTAATCAGAGGCGGAAAAATGTCCAAAAATCTCAATACCGACTAATAACTACCTTGAACCATCAATGGAATCGATGAATTTGTGACTGACTAACAAGCTTCAAAGATTGTCCTTCCTCTTTCAATATGCTGTTGGACTTGTATTCTTGGTCGTAAAAATGAAACGCATTCACTTACTATTCTGAATATACTACTTTTTAATACATACCTTTGTGCCGTCCTCTCTGATGATGACAGTTAAATAATAATTGTATACCATATTGTACTTTGCGATTGTTGTTGTTACTGTTATTGTAACAATGATTGAAGCTTAAAAGAAATACGGTTTGACACTATTAAAGTAAAAAGGTCTTTTATTAACACAAATCAGATTGTTGTTGATAAACTTTCAACTGAAGCAACTTTGCCTTTCAACTAAATCCTAATCCAAAATGTTATTTTTTGTTTTCTCATATTTTTGTGGTTCCTTTTGTAATATAATAGAGTTAAATCCTTTTTTTTTTTGGTTTTGCTTTCTTGTTGTTAAAAAAACTAAGTAAGCTTTTCAACAACAACGACCACAGTAATAATAATACACTAACAATGATAATATAATAATGTTAATAGATGTAGTTAACATTTAACAAACACGCACACACTATCATTATTGTTATTATTATTCAAATGAAACCTTTGCTTGGGTATTAATACAATGTGGACTTGATGTTATTTTGTTTTGTCGATTACCACAGCTTTTTTTAACTCATTAACTGAGCGACCCGAGTTAAAAGGTGATTCATGGTTATTTGATTGATTGGCGAAAATGAATTTCTTGATAACACAGAAAAAGGTGATTAATTATTTCAGCTTTTCTCTCTATTTTGTGTTCAGATTTCTTAAACAGATAACATTTAATATTGATGAGTTCACAGGGATGAAAATTAATGATGGATATTGATTATCAAGGACTTTCCAATGGTTTACCACATTTTAAATACATTAAACAGTAACATATTAAATCCATCTTCAATAATCTATCGTGTCTCTTCAACCTTTCAGTTATGCAGACTTTTTTTGTAAATTTTTTCAACTTCTCCTGATTTCTTCTTCTTTTTCATCATCATTATCATCTTCTTCAATCACTACGACTGCGATTACGACTACTACTACTTGGAGTAACAATATATAAACAGAGTGAGAGGAAAAAGAAAGTTAAAAAATAGATATAAACACAAAAAACAACATAAAACTCTGCTCAGCGTCCTAACCTACCTTGTCTGTTGACCTGACTTTAATATTATTACAAATTCATCATTCACAGTATACATTTGGTAAATGTTTGTATATAAAGTCTCAACGTCTCAAGACAAGGTATGGTAAGGAGATGATGATGACGATGAAGAAGAAGACATTACAGGGAAATAAGTTAAAGAAAGGATGATGAAAAAAGAAGAGAAGATTCCCTGGTGAGTTTGAAATTGACTGATGGTGGTCTTGGTTTGATATTAGCTACTGGCTCCTTTACTTATCCTTTGTCAACAAGATACATTTCATACATGTCATTTCAACCTCCCCCTTCCTCTCTATCCTTTCATCCTTCCTTTGGTTGCTTCTTTTTTTTTGTGAATCTTCACATTGTCCTTTAAATGATACTGATGATGTTGATGACGATCATGTCGGTGATTCCTCTCTTTTTGTGTTATTGTTGCCTTTTACCAAAAATCTCATCATAAATCGGAATCATTTCTTATAAAATTTATAATTTCTTTTCATGCCAATATATCTATTGTTGATGATGGTATCTCGTTGTATCACAATCAGCTGGTTTTCCTTTTCTTTTCAATCCTTATTCTTTGCGCCTTATCCATGGTCAACAACTAGTATAGCTATTGGTTTGCTCCTTTCCCACACCATAAATAAATTTGAGTGTTACCCTTCTTTAATTGTCTACCTGTAAAAACAAAGAATAATAAGGTAAGAATTTACTGTCTTCGAAAAAAAGAGAAATAAAGGAAAAGAAGAGAGTAAAGGTTGGACTAAGGCGGTGTGAGGTGTAGCCCGAAGAGTCCTTCCTATGGTTACCTTGGTTTTCTTACCTTTTTGGTTAAATTGTTATTTCAGGTAAACGGTCATTAGTTTATCCAATATAGTTAGTGGTAAAATGAGTAGAGATGAGGATGAAGGAGGATCTATTTTAACAATCTGCCGACGTGTCTCTAGGCCTACTACTGTAAAAAAAGAGAGAGAGAGAGCATGTAAGATGAAAAGATAGAAGAGAGCAGAAAAAAGAGATAGAAAGGGAAAAAGATAGTGAGAGTTAGTCGTCAGGCCTTACTCGATCTTTTTTTCTTCCTCCTACTTTACCAAAGGGCGAGAAATAACGTTGAAGCTAAAAAAACATTCATCATTCTTGAATTCACAATACAATAGATGCAATGTATTCAGGTTAACTTACGGATGAAACATGAGACAAGAAAGAAATAAAGAAGATAAATAGAAAGATAGAAAGTGAGAGGTAAAAATAATAATAATTTAAGTCCCATCTCATTTTCTTCAAACAAAAAGATCTTTCCTCTGATTATTCTTACCTTTTCTTGTATCCATACCTTTTTCAAGACCATCCTTTACTCTGCTTGCTTTTCAATCCATCGATATCATCCATTGTCTCCTTGGGTAGATCAACTTTCCCGATTCTCTTTCGGACTGGACGCCACATTTTTTCACTCTTATCTATTCCCAGTTAAATAGCATAATCAATCTAATAAATATCATTTCTTTTCCTTGTACTTTTCAACTTCATTTCTCGCATTTTTATCTTTACCTTAGTCTACTTATTCCCTCTCTCCCTTTTCATTCTTAACCTCTGATTTTCATCTAAATATGTGGTAAACACTTTTGGATTGACACACAATTTGAAAGTCAATCGGCGGACAAGTTAACAAATTGCCCGAAATAATAGTTTACATGATAAGAGATCTTCTAGCATTCAGAAGCCCTCAGGGATTTTGAGTAAAATCCTTTTATCTGATTGAAAGTGAGAAGAAAGAGAGAAAAAATAGGATAACAAGGTAAAATGAAATTAACTTTAAAGTTGATGTTACTGCCGTTACTGTTTCAAATTTGACTGTTTATCCTCTTTGACCACCATGTGTTTCAGTTAACTTTTGCTCTTTCTTATCCTCTTTTATCATGTTATTGTTACTTTCTTTTATCCACAACATTATCATCTTCACTGATAAGATGACGATAATGCAGCTGAAAAAAAATTTTCTTGACTTTTTGTCTTTTACTGGATATTGATGAAGTGGTCAATCAATGACAATTAATCCCTGTCTTATCAACTTAACTTTTTCCACTTGAAATTTTATAATCGCCAAATAATCTTGACCGTCTTGGATTTTACAAATTGTTTTGCTGTTTATAATCGACTCTTTATTGTAAAATAATCACAAATTCAAAATTGAATATAATTGATTTTTGATCGATACGTCAAGAAATCCTGTAACTCTACAATGGTATCGGCGAAATGTGTGTAAAGGCTTGATCATGGGTGAATTGCAGAAAAAGAGATGCAAATATCACTACAGTGTATATAACTGGTAAAAGAGAGTATTACAAAAATTTAATTGGTGTACACAAGATATGAAATTATATCATAACAAAAAGAATAACATCGGGTTAATATCATGATCTGAATTTTTCCACAGAATTCAAGTGGATCAACAGTTATTTTGGTTTTTTAACAATAACATCAATCAAGGAACCATCTTCTATTTCTAATTCGAATGGGGTTTCCTTTCCGCTCAGTCGGTCTCCATCGAAGTCAAAAATTAAATCACTAATACTGTATCCTTTGGTTTTAGCGTATTCTTCCATGATTAAACTCATACTGCTAGTCTTGTTGATTCTAAGAGTTACAGGCACGGCATGTTTACCATCTTCATTATTACGGAATTTGATTTCTAAAACGTTAGGATCTTTTGGTTCTTTATGCTTTTTCCTCCTTGCATCTTCTGGACCATCTGATCTTTCTTTGGCATAACATTCTAAAATATCCACGATTGTTAAATTCAATTTTTTGGGTGAATCTTTCATTGATAAAACTTTATCGTTGAGAGTTATGACCAGTTCATGTGATTTCTTTGAAACATTTAGAGTTTTATAGAATTCGTCAAGATTTTTCCAGAGTGGGCTGTCATATTCAACCATGAACCTATGGATTTTTCCATCAAATTTGAGTTTAACATTGAGCAGCTCTGTCAATGTTTCTTGTATTTCTTCCTCCTCTTCCGAGCTTTCAACTGAATCTTCAAGACTGATAAGAGACTCGTCTGATTCATCTAAAACGATTGTTCTTTGGTTTCGATAACAGGCGCGTCATCAACCTTCAGTATTTTCGAAACAGTTTCAATTTCAACTTTATTTTTAACAATTTCCTTTTCAACAGGCTTGTTAGCAAATTCCTTTATATTTGGCAGCAAAAGAGGCACCACGATTTGAAATAAATCCACTCATATCCACAATAATAATAATTTTAGTTGCCAAGAAATTATACAATTAAAACAATGAATACAAACTAATAAACGCAACTACAATAAACAAAAAACAGCGATTTTAAATCATGTTTCCAAAACAAAACCAACAACAACACAATTATAAAGAAAACTCCGACAGATGTCACTTCAAGTGTTTTTACCGCGCAATTCAAACAAACTAACAGCAACCAAATTAAATGAAAGTAAAGGAAGAAAGAAAAGCAAAAGAAACTTATAAATTTTTCATCCGCACAAGATCTTATTTCTAGTAGGTCAAATTTTAGGTCCTCTAAAAGGCCACAATAAACTCATTTATATTAGATAAAGAGTCCATTCGTGAGATTTGAAGATTTCTGTGATCGATGGTTCTCGAGAAAATCGGGTTCGAAGTTGAAACTTGAAAAGCTTTTTGTACAACTATGACAGCAGATTTTTGTCGTTAAACACATTGTACTGATGTATCTTTTGAGGATAAACCAAGAAATGTATTCATTTTTAGAAATAAAATTTTCATTTTTCTGTAAAACGGATTAGTTCGATTTTAATTTACACCGATCCCAATCTATGACCATAAGAGTTAACGAGCTCAAACTTATTATTTGTCCATGAAAATTGTTGTTACACATCAACGACAAAAAAGTTTTTTCCATTAATCAGCAGTTCTCTTGATTTTGGCTATTGGCCTTAAAAATTTGAGCCTCGATATCTTGCGAATGGTAGCGCTTGCAATCACCATTCTCTCACCAAATTAATTCTTGACTAACAAATAATGCAATACAATTGAATTGCTTTCCATTAAGGCGTTTGGGTCATGATTTTTGGACTTTAAATGTTCTAGAAACAACTTATTCAACACAAAAAACTCATATAAACCCATATCTTGCTAAATAAACCACTTTTCTGGTTAAACTAACAAGTTAGATGCAAAGAGTGCTGCCAAAGGCTCGAACCTTTGAGTTTAGATTTAAAACTTAATAAAGTTTGTAGGGAAATGAAAACTGAGTTCATTGGTACTATCAAATAATTCATCCGATAGACAGTTTTCTGGAAAATCGAAGTCAAAGTTTAAACTTCGAACGCGTTTTGTTCAGCTATGGAAGCAGATTTTTTCATGGCAATCTGTGCAACTGATGTAAATTTTGATGATGAACCAGAAAATGAATTTGTTTTTACCAATAACATTTTCTATTTTTGTAAAACAAATCAAGTTCAAATTTTATTTAAACCGACCGCATTCACCAACCTTCAATGTAAAGGAGCTGAAACTTATTTTTTGCCCATAAAATTGTTAACATAACATTATGGGTTGAATAATTTTATCAATTTATCAGCAGTTCTCTTAATTTGGGCCATTGGCCTTAAAACTTTGTGATTCAAAATTTCGGTAATGGTATCACCTACGATCACCGTTCTTGAGCAAACATTAGATTCCATATTGGGTTATACTAATATATTGTATGTATATGTAATATATTGTAATATTGAACCATGAAAGAACCTCCAAAAAAGTTATAGCATTGAATTACTTATGTTGTCAGATTAAAAACTTGGTTTATAATGCTAAACACAAATCTTGAGCGGTAAAAGTATCTTCAGTATTAGATGAATTAACTTAGATTTTATTTGATATTCAGTCATATAATGTTATAGCCCATAATGAGATCTAATGTTTCGAGAAAAAATAATGGTCGTAGGTGATATCATTCTCGAATAATTGAGGCACAAAGTTTTTAGGCCAATGGCCAAAATCAAGAGAACTGTTGTTGGATTGAAAAAAGTATTCAATCAATGATGTGCACAATCAATTTTTATTGACAAATTATGAGTTTCAGTCCTCTAACTGAATCGGTCGCAAAAGAAGATCAGTTTAAATGCAAATCGAACTTACATGCTTTACAGAAAAACGGAAATTTTATTTCAAAAAATAAATTCATTTTCTGGTTCATCATCAAAATTTACATCAGTTGCACAGATTGCCATGAAAAAATCTGCTTCCATAGCTGAACAAAACGCGTTCGAAGTTTAAACTTTGACTTCGATTTTCCAGAAAACTGTCTATCGGATGAATTATTTGATAGTACCAATGAACTCAGTTTTCATTTCCCTACAAACTTTATTAAGTTTTAAATCTAAACTCAAAGGTTCGAGCCTTTGGCAGCACTCTTTGCATCTAACTTGTTAGTTTAACCAGAAAAGTGGTTTATTTAGCAAGATATGGGTTTATATGAGTTTTTTGTGTTGAATAAGTTGTTTCTAGAACATTTAAAGTCCAAAAATCATGACCCAAACGCCTTAATGGAAAGCAATTCAATTGTATTGCATTATTTGTTAGTCAAGAATTAATTTGGTGAGAGAATGGTGATTGCAAGCGCTACCATTCGCAAGATATCGAGGCTCAAATTTTTAAGGCCAATAGCCAAAATCAAGAGAACTGCTGATTAATGGAAAAAACTTTTTTGTCGTTGATGTGTACCAACAGTTTTTATTGACAAATTATAAGTTTCAATCATCTAACTCAATCGGTCACAGAAGAAGATCGTTTTTACTACAAATCGAACTTATATGCTTTACAGGAAACCGACAGTTTTATTTCTCAAATTAAAAGCATTTTCTGGTTCATCATCAAAATTTACATCAGTTGCATAGAGTTTCATGAAAAAAATTAGCTTCCATAGCTGAACAAAACGCGTTCAAACTTTAAACTTTGACTTCGATTTTCTAGAAAGTTGTCCATCGTAGGAATTATTTAATAGTACCAATGAACTCAGTTTTCATTTCCCTACAAACTTTATTAAGTTTTAAATCTAAACTCAAAGGTTCGAGCCTTTGGCAGCACTCTTTGCATCTCATTTGTAAGTTTAACCAGAAAAGTGGTTTATTT
This sequence comes from Tetranychus urticae, assembly GCF_000239435.1. The sequence continues at coordinate 356,770 of NW_015449940.1, read as the reverse complement.
AGCAAGATATGGGTTTATATGAGTTTTTTGTGTTGAATAAGTTGTTTCTAGAACATTTAAAGTCCAAAAATCATGACCCAAATGGCCTAATTGAAAGTAATTAAATTGAATTGTATTATTTATTAGTTAAGAACTAATTTGGTTAGAGAATAATAATTGTGAATGATGCCATTCTCGAAATATCGAGACTCAAAGTTTTAAGACCAATGGCCAAAATCAAGAGAACTGCTGATTAATTGCTAAAAGTATTGAGTCGTTGATGTGTAACAACAATTTTCATGGACAAATAATAAGTTTGAGCTCGTTAACTCTTATGGTCATAGATTGGGATCGGTGTAAATTAAAATCGAACTAATCCGTTTTACAGAAAAATGAAAATTTTATTTCTAAAAATGAATACATTTCTTGGTTTATCCTCAAAAGATACATCAGTACAATGTGTTTAACGACAAAAATCTGCTGTCATAATTGTACAAAAAGCTTTTCAAGTTTCAACTTCGAACCCGATTTTCTCGAGAACCATCGATCACAGAAATCTTCAAATCTCACGAATGGACACAGTTTTCATGTCCTTAAAAACCAACAGCAGTCCAAATTTTAAAAAATTGGGTTTCACTCGGTTTTGAACATTTGTGTGAGTTTGTGTATAAATGTTATAATTGTGATAGTTGTGTTTTCAGTAACAACCTAAATTTCATTTCTAAATCGCTGAAATACAGTCGATTTTCGTTTGTTTTCTAGCAATATTGCTAGAAATGTTAGTACTAAACTTTCTGAAGTACAATCAACTGAATCTGGATTCCATCTCTAATTATGATAATTGTTATAATTGAAGCAGCATTTTCAGGCTTTGTTTTGAATAAAAGGATCTTCATTCAAAAGATCTATTAGGGTAAGAATAGCTCGAGATGCTTTATCGGGACTTGTGGGTTGAACATGAAACACTGGATAATTAACCCCAATAAGATCAATAGTCATTTTTCATATTATGATTCAGATCAAATGGACGATTAAATGTAAGCCAAAACAAAGCATGAAGTACTCGAATACATTAGAATGGTTAAATTTAAAATTAAAGACAATCTAATTGAATAATGTAAAGTTAAATGAGGAATGTTTTTCATTGTTTTTAATTGGAAAAGCCTAATTTCGTTAATAAAAGTAAGTCATAAATTAATTTCGTGTTTGAACAGGTTGTTTAATCAATTATCAATTCATCAACAGTGATTGATTAAGGTAATCAAAGTAAACAAACTAAGTTTTCTTTATGAGATGAATGGTCAGATCTATTAATAATGTGATACTAATTCAAGTTGATTGAACCATCATCATCATGTCTATCATGTTTTTATTTGAAAGAGCATTCTTACAGCAATAAAAAGGCACGTTTCTTTCGATGAACGATCGATATCACAACTAGTGAGATACTACGGAAAACGTGGAGGAACAATAGGATAAGAAGAGCGAAAAAGACGAGAGAATGAAAAAAAAAGTCTTCGGCAAAAAAGGTAAATTCAAATGATTTATAATTAAAAAAGAGTATGATGGTTATGTGTTTGTATGGCAATGGTCATCATGATTCGTTTTGCATTGTTTGCTTTCGGCAAATCTAGCTTCTGAAAAATTGGTCTTCTTGTGATTCGGAATCCTTTTGTTGTTCATCCTTGACCTGGGAGACTGACCGTGAGGCTGATGAGGATTCTGGTTGGTTTAAGCTTTGTTGGGATTGCTCGAATCGGGTTGGAGCTTGAGTGGATGTAAGGTAGAATGGCTTCAAGATTCGTTGACCATTGAGTTTGCCTGAGTTGAATGATGGCGATAGAGATGCTGATTTGACTGATGCTGAGTTACTTGAAGCGCTAGTTTTTCCTTGGTTTGTGGATAAGAATGAGTTTTGAGCTTGAGCAGGTTGAGGTTGAACCAAAAGAGCTGGTCGTGCTGGAAGAGCGGGAAGAGCTGGGAGAGCTCGAACTGAAGATCGGCTTGGAGCAACAAATCTTCCCTTGGTTGAACCAGAAGAAAGTGAAGCTGACTTGATTGATGATGATGAGGATGCTGATGCTGATTTAGTACCAGAAGCAGAGGAAAGGGATCCTGATGAGATTGGCTGTGAAGGTTGGAAGTTGAAAGTTTGAACTGGAAGAGGAGCAGGGGCAATGACTACTGGTCGTGGAGCTGGGATTGGCTGTGCTGCGGGTAATGGTTGTGGGATGAAAGCTGGTTGTTGTTGGACAAAGAAGTTTGGTTTGGGAAGAGAAAGTCTTGGGATTTCTTGGACAAGAACTGGTTGATAATCAGATACAAATTGTTGAGAAACTGGAGCTGAAATTTGAACAGTTTGAGGTTGGAAGGCTTGAGGTTGGAAGGTTTGAGCAACTGGGACTCTGAAAATTTGTTGGGTGTTTGGAGCTGGGATTGAGTGAACAATTTGTTGAGAGAATGATTTTGGTGCTTGAGGAAGTGGGGCTGGGGCAGGGAGTGAGGATGGGGAAAGAGATTGTTGAGATTGTTGTTCTTGTTGCTCTTGTTGTTGTTGTTGTTGGGATTGTTGTGATTGTTGTTGTTGCTGTTCGAATCTATCTTCATCTTGTTTCTGTTGGGAGAAAGCATCGAAAGCTGGACCAGCAGATCCTTGACTTACAGCTGGAGCTCGTTGGAATGAGTTGACTGAAGGTAAGGCTGGGATTGGAGCTCCGATGTATTTTCGTGGGGCATCTGGTCCAGGTTCAGCGACTGGTCCGAAAGCTCGAGCAATTTCTTCGGCTTTAGGCTGTGAGGTTTCCATGATGACTCCAGATGGGTTTTGTCTCTCAGTTCCAGGTTCGTTTGTGATGATGGAAGCTCTGAAACCATCTCCATCAGCAACATAGTTGACAACTCGGTTAACACCGTCAGCACCAACCATGGTGTATGATCCAGTTACCTTACGTCCATCTGAGCTTTCAGATCGGCTTGATCGTCCATCAGATCCAGGAGCCTCATAACCGAAAGAGTAAGGCTTTGGTGGACCCCAAAGAGCATCTAAATCACCACCAGCTCCAGCTGGTTCTGGTGCAGGGGCTGGTGGAGGGGCAAGGAAGGGAACTGATTCAGGTCCAAGTGCACCTTCTGAGTCAGTTTGTCGTTGTTGAACAACATTACCGCCTTTGGTTGCTAAAACCACTGAAAGGATGGACAATAAGATTGTTACCTGTGAAAGGAAAAACCAAACATTAATAAATCTGTTCAATGAATGAGTTCAACAAATCATTACAATAAACCAATCAAAGGTCATTTGTCTATTTTTATTCAGCAGAATAAAGAACAGACAGAATTATAAAAAACCCGTTTAACTATCAAGTTAAATTAACAATAATAGAAGCTATCAATTAACCTTTATTTAGATGATAAAACTGATATTTTTGACTACAATTATTTTTTAATGAATCAATTTCTTTGTATTTCAATTGAAATGTTCAATTCAATTGTTAAACATAATACATGGTTTATCATAATTATCATTTGACAAACAAATTGTTCATTAGATTGATAAGGTTGTAAATTGTTTTCAATCGTGTAGTTGAAGATATAAAACACAATCCAAAATTATCATTTAAGATTTGATTGAATACTATTATTAATTTCATCTACAGGTAAGGATAAAGAAAATTGAAAATGGAAAACGATAATTCACTATTTCACCAAATAACTGCATGAATAAATGGTGCTAGTGACAGATAAGAAAATCTTTATCACCTTACATTTTCAAGTTTCATTATTCATTAGTCAAAGATGGGACAGACTGGACAAACTTGTTCTTTGCTGACACAGAAGAAAATATTTTATCCATGGATTGAAATATCATCAAATCTAAACTCAATTAAACAACTAAACTAATTGATACAGCTGATAAACTGTTGAAAAGCAACCATTGAATCACAATTTTCACAAATCAAGAGACATGGCGAATGATTTAACATCTTGAATTAGGCAGACAACAATAACAAAAGATAGTCCTTTGGTGTTGAATCACAATTTGCAACACTTGATTAGCTTACCTTAAACATGGTGATTGATATTCACTTGGAATCTGGAAAATAAAATTAACTAATTAATGGAGAAATGAGTAAACTAAAACAACACCGACAGTGAAGACTGAAGATAAAATGAAAAGAAGCAAGTGCAATCTCCTTTTTATAAACATTCAGTAAAACGCTGTGGCTGTTTCGAGTGAGAAGGAAGACTGACCTCGTGTATATGAGTGAGAGAGAGAGATGATGATGATGAGAGGAGGGAAAGTAAGTGATGATGTTATGTAGGATGAGCGAGTAAGATTATGAGGATGGTGAAAATAGCGAAAGTGATCTTATGCAAGTTACGATAATCTTTCAATATTAACAAAATTATTATTGAACAGAAGAAGAAGAAGATGATAACCTTGCAAGAAGAAGATGAAGACAGAGATGATAAGAAAGAAAGACGATGATGTTAAACAAGGTCAGGTTGTCAATCCAGTTAACGATAATTCAATCCAGATTCAACTGACCCTGGACACCAACGTAATCAAGAAGACGACGAAGATGAAAGACGAAAGGAAAACGATGATTTACCTTGCATTTTTCAATGTTTAGTCTGTTTTAAAGCGCAATCAAATGTTAAACAAGAATCAGCAAAAAGTTACTTTAAAATGACATTTTCTTGTCGCCTTTAACTGCTTAACTCCAGTAAAGTAAGTCAATTGATGCAAAATTCATTTGAGTCTTCCTTTTCAGTTTTACTCATTCAAATGGTGATTCTCATCTTGATCTTGGTGGTGATCAATGATTCTCAGTGACCTTTTAAACAGTGATGAATCAACTGAAAGTGAGCTTAGAAGTCGGAAATATTTCACACTTTTTGTGCCTCATTTCTGATTAATATTATTGATAACATGCCTATATAATACTTTGCTATTGAATAACAGATAAACAGTTTTTAAAATGGTCTAAATTGATAGAGATTAAACCCGAGGGCAATTGAAATTGATTGTAAGAAGAGCACGCAAGATGGTCCAAATCTTTTGTCTTGATTACCTTGGAATTGAATATCGAAATTGGATATTCCTGAAAGTGAAAGTGATTTTGTTTTCACATTATCGATACAAACAATGTAGTTGGTGTTAAGTCGTTCTTGAACTTTTTCAATTTGTTTTGTTCCACCGAATAAAATTATCGGATCAAAACAGATTAATTGTTCTTTGTTTTGTTTCAGATAAGAACAAATTAAACAAAGCAAATCAAGAACAAGAACAAATCGTCTCGCAACACAAATGAAAGATTAATATAAATGAGAATATAAAAATAGAAGAAAACTGAAGTTCTGATGTATCAACCAAATCAACTTGAATCCATTGTATTGCATTGTATCAATGATTTTAAACCAAAATCACTTTCACTTTCAGGAATATCCAATTTCGATATTCAATTCCAAGGTAATCAAGACAAAAGATTTGGACCATCTTGCGTGCTCTTCTTACAATCAATTTCAATTGCCCTCGGGTTTAATCTCTATCAATTTAGACCATTTTAAAAACTGTTTATCTGTTATTCAATAGCAAAGTATTATATAGGCATGTTATCAATAATATTAATCAGAAATGAGGCACAAAAAGTGTGAAATATTTCCGACTTCTAAGCTCACTTTCAGTTGATTCATCACTGTTTAAAAGGTCACTGAGAATCATTGATCACCACCAAGATCAAGATGAGAATCACCATTTGAATGAGTAAAACTGAAAAGGAAGACTCAAATGAATTTTGCATCAATTGACTTACTTTACTGGAGTTAAGCAGTTAAAGGCGACAAGAAAATGTCATTTTAAAGTAACTTTTTGCTGATTCTTGTTTAACATTTGATTGCGCTTTAAAACAGACTAAACATTGAAAAATGCAAGGTAAATCATCGTTTTCCTTTCGTCTTTCATCTTCGTCGTCTTCTTGATTACGTTGGTGTCCAGGGTCAGTTGAATCTGGATTGAATTATCGTTAACTGGATTGACAACCTGACCTTGTTTAACATCATCGTCTTTCTTTCTTATCATCTCTGTCTTCATCTTCTTCTTGCAAGGTTATCATCTTCTTCTTCTTCTGTTCAATAATAATTTTGTTAATATTGAAAGATTATCGTAACTTGCATAAGATCACTTTCGCTATTTTCACCATCCTCATAATCTTACTCGCTCATCCTACATAACATCATCACTTACTTTCCCTCCTCTCATCATCATCATCATCTCTCTCTCACTCATATACACGAGGTCAGTCTTCCTTCTCACTCGAAACAGCCACAGCGTTTTACTGAATGTTTATTAAAAGGAGATTGCACTTGCTTTATCCCCAGGCATCATTGTCAGTGTTGTTTCAGTTTACTCATCATTTCTCCAATTAATATAATTGATTGATTTTTTCATGAAATTCACTCTAATTACTTGGTTACCTAATATTTTCTGGAATCTTTTCCAAGTATATTCAGTGGATTTGGTCAGTATGGGATCATCATAGCGTCTATGAATGGAAATCAAAAAACAGGATAAACAAGTCAAATTTGAAACAGTAACGACTGTAACATCAACTTTAAAGTTAATTTCATTTTACCTTGTTATCATATTTTTCCCATTCTCTCATCTTCTTCGCACTTTCAATCACATTTCAAGGATTTTACTTAAAATCCCTGAGGGCCTCTGAATACTAGAAGATGTAACATGTAAACTATTATTTCGGGCAATTTGTTAACTTGGCCGATTTACTTTCAAATTGTCTTTCAATGTGTCAATCTAAAGTGATTCCCATATCCATTATATCCCATACTGACCAAATTGACTGAACAAAAAAGATAACGAAAAATATTGCGTAACCAAGTAATTAGTGAATTTCATGATAGATGAAAATCAGAGGTTAGAGATGAAAGGGAGAGAGGGAATAAGTAGACTAAGGTAAAGATAAAAATGCGATAAATGAAGTTGAAAAGTACAAGGAAAAGAAATGATATTTATTAGATTGATTATTTCAATCAACATGAAAATCTCGAAATTATTGAATCAACAGCTCGTCATTCTTAGCAACTGTAGGTTAAAACCTTTCAACAAACTCATGCTTTAAGTCAAAGGAAACTTTTTTTTGTTTCTTAAGCTAGCGGCCTTGGTAAGTTCATTTTATTTCGTTTTCTTTATCATTAAAGTTGAAATGGTTTATCTGGAATTATTTATTGGTACAGGATGTTAATTAATGAACTTTGAATGGCTGTTTGAGTCTGTTTTTTCTTAGTTTCATCAAGATTTTTGATTTCTTCTGAATGAAGAAGAAAAACGCGAAAAAAAATTCAGTATATACCGAAAATTAGAACTTTTTTCTTGTTTCAGGAGGTCAAATGAATGTAAAAAGTTGGGAATGGCAATATTCATTACATGCCTAAGTTACTTTTTGCATAGAAGATGGTTTGACTCCTGGTAACGATTCTGAAAATTTCCGAATATGCTCTTTAGCAATTCAACAAATGCCAATAAAACGAGAACGAAGAGAGAAATCAAATTAAACTAAATTGCCTCGAAAACAAGACAAAAAATCATGAAAACTGTCTTTGAATGCTAGAAAAATCATTCTCACACTTTGCAAAAGTAGTCGAAAATAAACTTTTCAAAATCAGGTTTTAGCCCCTAGAATCGCTTGTGTTTGATAAATAATCAAACGATCTTAAAGTAAATTAATCTACACTTAGGGTTGACAGAATATATGATTGAAAAAATGCATCTATTTGCATCAACCAGAAAAACAGGAATCAAACGTCTAAAGTTGTTTAATTAACACTCCGTTTATTCGTAAATAACTAATTACAGTCAATAATAAATACAAATGTAAATGTAAAAATAAAAAATCTTGACATTTCTTGCTTGTATTTGACACTCATTTATGCTCATATTTCTTTTAATGTTTTTATATTAACAATAAGTATGAGTTAATTAAGATGAAATAATGTTATAGAAAAACAATAATAAGTATAGTCCAGTGGTTAAAGTGCTGTTCAAATCAAATGAGGATTAGGCTAGGGTTGAGGGTTCAAAGCTGATCAAGGTATCATTGATGTCAATTATTTGCGTTTCCTCGCGATAATGTGCATCTTCGATTCGATTGGCGTGGTATTTGGTCCTTCGCTTTCATGCTGAATCGTTGGCATATGTGTACATGTTGACTGGGATGTTATTTAACTGGGAATAGATAAGAGTGAAAAAATGTGGCGTCCAGTCCGAAAGAGAATCGGGAAAGTTGATCTACCCAAGGAGACAATGGATGATATCGATGGATTGAAAAGCAAGCAGAGTAAAGGATGGTCTTGAAAAAGGTATGGATACAAGAAAAGGTAAGAATAATCAGAGGAAAGATCTTTTTGTTTGAAGAAAATGAGATGGGACTTAAATTATTATTATTTTTACCTCTCACTTTCTATCTTTCTATTTATCTTCTTTATTTCTTTCTTGTCTCATGTTTCATCCGTAAGTTAACCTGAATACATTGCATCTATTGTATTGTGAATTCAAGAATGATGAATGTTTTTTTAGCTTCAACGTTATTTCTCGCCCTTTTACTTTCGTTGGCGTTGCACTGATGCTATCGATACGAGTAATAGTACTGAGCAATCGATACTTTTTGTTAGTTGAAAGTTCAAGTTTTTCACTTGACGCCGATTGTTCCACAAAAATCGTCACTATTGCAAGTCTTGAACAATAATATAGCAGAATGCCAGAAAAATTTTGTCTCCAATTGAAAAGATTTGATTGAAGAAGGTTTGAGGTCAACCTTCTGACTTAAAGGGATAAGTGACACGCAAAATCGATCCTAGTCAAATGAAAGTCAACTTAATTTTATGTAAGATGACAGTAAAAACCATGTTTGGTCTTGTCTGGTGCATGTCTCGTTTGGCCACAGTTGCACTTAAAAGTGAATTTTTTCGATTCTTTCTCGCAAGTAGTTCAAGATAGAGCGCTCAATTTTCTGTACGAACTAATAAGGTAGTGCAACTAAAAATTGGCACATCCAGATTTAATAGTTCAAATAAAATTTGAGACGGAATGTCTAGACTTAACCATTAACTTCACCATTTTTCCAGGTATCGAGCCAACAACCTAACTCAAGCTAAATATGAAATTTGAAGTCCGTTGATCAAACATTGGTCGACTATGTCTTCATTAAGTGAATCGTAAAGAGGGCAAAATGAAACAAAACTTGAAGATAAATCATCTCGTTGGTGAAAAATCCCATAGAAAATAAGGTTAAATATCAAAACTTGAAAAATTTGACAAAGATTGCTTTCTCTGATTTTTTCATGAGATAAAATAAATATAATAACAGTAGCTATTTATGGCATATTATTAGGACTCAATTAATAAAAATTAAAAAAATTGTCTAACTAATCTGATTGCTGAATAATTAGCAAAACAATTTCTGCGTCAATTTTTGGTTGAACTACCTTACTATACTTTACCTGAATCTTTTTTGATAATGACTAGGTTAACATCGACTCACATGATTGACAGATTGATACAAAATAGTCTTTACACTACCAGCTTTGAGCTAACGCTCGTTTTTTTCATATGACCAGTAGTTCGCCTGATTTACGAGTGGCCTTTTTTGACAAGCTCTAGCTCTTAAATGAATCAAAATATTCACATAGAACTTTCACCAAAAGCTATCGAATCAAATGTTTTTGCTGATAGAAAAGATTGCCTTCATACGACGTCACGGGAAAATTTGATGTTGCGATCTCAAGTGAAATCAGACGGCCAAAATGCAAAATTTTTTCTGTGACCTCGGATCAATCTAATCTTTGCCGTAACAAAACATGTTTGTTTTAAAGACTTTTAATAAATGTTGATTCATTTAGGAGCTAGAGAGCTTTGGATCCAAGTCTTGAAAATAATTTTCCCTGCGTTGATCAATAAAACTATTCAAGAAATAATATCTACACAAAATTTCAGCTCTATATCGTCACCAGGTTGGAAGAAAGTATCAAAAAAGATTTGACTTTGAAGCGCGACTATGGCCAAACGCGAAATGCTTCAGCAGTTTTGAAAATATCTATCACGGTTTTTCAATGGCCTCTTTCACAAAATTAAGTTAATTTAACGAGGTTCCATTTTTCGTTGCACATACACCTTTAACGCATCAACATTCAGTTCATTATCTTTTATTTATAAATATTTGATCGACCAATACCAATATTATCAAAATAATATCAATCAACACTTCATGAAAGTATTGTTCATCTCTACTTTTGTTAGTGAAGAAGCGACAACAAAGAGGAAGATCCAAAGATGAGTAAGGCTTGACGACTAACTCTCATTATCTTCTTGCCTTTCTATATCTTTTCCTGCTCTATTCTGTCTTCTCTTTTCATCTTACACGCTCTCTCTTTTTTACAATATAAATTATAATTTTGTGAATTCATTATAAAATAATCAGTTGGTTAGTTGAATGAAAATGAATTTCATCAATTATGACTTGCAACGACATCTTGTGGGTTTCAAATAAACTAGTCATACTGCACAGCTGTTTGGGATAAATAAATTTTGTATTTCCCACCATTCATTGAATAAGAGCTGCTGCCACTTTAAAGGATTTTTATCTCAATAAATAAGCTGTTTTCTGAAAAACACGTGATTGTAGAGTAATGAATATGTATTATTACCTGAATAAGGTTAAGTTAACTGTTTAAGTGTTCTAATTAATTCTTCGCCATGTTGATAAACCGTTTAAATAAGGTATTCTCAACCCATCAGTTTTTATCAAATAAATCTACTGTTGCATTGAGTTCAATTTTTTCTAGTTTGCCTGTAAATAATTCAAATTCAAGTCGAGGTTTACATCTAGTGCCAATAGTGGTTGAACAAACTGGAACTGGTGAACGAAGTTATGACATCTTTTCAAGACTTTTAAAGGAAAGGATAATATGCCTGATGGGAGGAATAAACGATGACACAGCATCGCTGACAGTTGCTCAATTATTGTTCCTTCAATCCGAGAGCAGCAAGAAACCTATTCACATGTACATTAATAGTCCTGGAGGTGAAGTTCCTGCAGGAATGGCCATTTATGATACTATGCAATATATTTTACCGCCGATTGCAACTTGGTGTGTTGGTAAGCAGTTTTATGTGATCCGATCCTGAATGTTTGATGTGTTTATTGCAGCGATCCACTAATCCACAGTTTTATAATGGTGATGAGATTTGTTTACTTTGGTTAAATCTGAAAGATTCACGAAAGTGTTTGTTTGTTGAATTTAAATCTTGAAGGAAGCCATTCATATACGGAAACTAGATAACTGACAAAAAATGAAAAGCAACCAAGGTGAAATGAATTTATCAAGGAAACCAGTCGATTTAAACGAAAACGACTAATTAGACATGCTTTCATGGATAGTCCTCATGACCTTCTTGACTACTTTTCTTGCTCATGAGCTTTTTTCAGTTTTCTTTATTTCATTTCTATTTTGCTTTATCATCGATTTTTATTTACCGTCAAGCCTTTTCTATCTTAATTTGTACTTATGGATACTGATTCATCTTCATGGTCATTTTTGTTATGAAAACTCAACCTTCAAGTTTTTATAACTTTATTTGCACCTTTATTCCCACGCTTTCATGATTTCCGTATCTTTTGGTTTTTTTATCAATTCTAAGTCAACCTGATAGTTGATGTTTTTCTTACCTTTATCTAATTAAACTTACAACTTGTTAGTTTATCTATTTTTTAGTCAGAGTCAAGAATAGAAACCAATGACTATAGATTTTATCAAGGCTTCCAGGATTAGTGTACAATATTACTCTGGTTACTAACCACATACAGGGAAAAATGATCATCATCATGTAACAAAAGATGAGAGGATTGCGTGTTATTTGTTTATATCCATTAGAATTGCGCAACTTTATTATCAATTTCATTTGACCTCTCAGTTTCAATATTTGAAAAGCTGATTTTTAATTAATTATTTTAATCTCCCATTTAGGTCAATGCTGTTCGATGGCAAGTTTACTATTAACCAGTGGAACCCCAGGAATGAGACATTCGCTTCCACATTCAAGGATTATGCTTCATCAACCTCATGGAGCAGCACACGGTCAAGCCACAGATATATTCATTCGTGCTGAAGAGATAAATAAGGTTAAAAAAATGCTCAATGGTTTATATGCAAAGCACACTGGACAATCAATTGAAAAAATTGAAGAATTACTTGAACGAGATAAATTTATGTCACCTGAAGAGGCAACCGAATTTGGGTTAATTGATTCAGTTCTTTCTCATCCTCGTACTACGAGTACACAAGAATCGGAGCCTCACTAAATATCTGATGCATTGAAATGATCAGATTACAATAGCAAAGACAACAAACTGCAAAATTAATCAAATTACTGGATCTCCGGGTGTTGTAATTACCAGTGGTACTTAACAATCAAACAAGTTTATTAAAAGAAGAAAGATAACTGCGCATTCAAGAAAATCATCCAAAGTTGATCAAGCCAGGAATAATTATTCAAAGGAATTATGATGATAATGAAATTGGAGTCAGCTAAATCAATTTTGAGAAGATGCGACAGGAAATCAAAAGGAAAGGATAATCATACTAAGAAAATCTAACTGCGAATTGCTCGCACTTTATCACCACTTACAAAATTTCCGGAAATATGACATATCCAGTGACAGATTCATGTTTAAATTTTATATCCTTCGTCACTAAATTCACGGTAGCATTCACACTGTTTCAAAATCAGATTATGTCAGATAAAGATACATTAGTAAAGTAAAATTGAAACTTTTTGTTTTTAGTTAAAGAATTTTTTTGTCAAAAAGTTGAATATAATGAAACGAATCTTTCATTTTTTCAAATTGTGAAACAAGAAAAGTACAGAAAAAAGAAGAATATGATTTACATTGCTCGGGTAATTAAGGGATTGATTAATTAGTTTACTTTTTTTCGTTTGTTTGTGGGTTTTTGGGCTTGTAAGTGATTCGTTTGAGATGATGTACCAAAAAGAAATGAACACTTAAAAAGCAAACTGTCAACTCCATAAATCGAGCAGTCATCGGGTCTTCGTTTTCTTGTGTTAACAGTAATAACAATGATTTCTTTTATCTTTAATTATGACAATTATCTGGTTAATGGTTAGCCTTTGGTGTTTTACAAAAAAAACGTGAGAGAAAAAATGAAATAGAATAGAAGATTCCTGACAAACAAAGAAAAATTAGAAAAAAAATGTCGATCAATTGCCATCAATAGCTTAATTATATTGTGATATTATTCCTTACCAAAGATTATCAAATGACAACCAAAAACTATCTCCATAATCAATCAAAAACAATCACCTAAATGGGTTACACATCTATAATAAAATTACAATATATTTTTATAAATATGTAGCCACGACAACAACTTTACGTAGTAGTAATTAGTAAATACCAATTGATTTTTTTTTCATTCAAAATAACACACCATGTCATAATCTCTTAATTAAACTATTGATGTAAACCTTTTTTTTCCTCTTTGTTTTAGCCCAAAGCATGATGTCTTGAACAATTTTATCACCATTCAAAATTGCAAAGGTTTTGATTTTTCGTTTCTTGATTATTTCGTATCACATGTGAATCCTCTTCATGTAATTTGATAAAATTCAGTTGTACGGATGGTAAGAGATGGTTTTTTTTGTGTTGGCTTGTGTTTTTTGGTGAGTTTGTTTTTTTTCATGTGGTGTGTTTATGTGTGTGAGTGTATGTTTTATTTATTTATGTAGAGGTTTTGTATGCATGTATGTAATATGTGTATGCTATTAGGTTGATAAGAATGATAAGTTCAAGTTATAATTCCATATCTTTAGTTTCATCATCAGAGAAATCACTCATCGAGCTTTCCTCGGACGAAGATTCTTTGTCTTGCTGTTCTTTCAACGCTTCTTCGGTAGCATATTTTTTCACATAATCTGTAGAAGAGAAAAGAAAAAGAAAAGAAAAAGTTACATTAGCACTTTCCTACTTCAAAAATAACCAAGGACTGGATGTATTTATATAAATGTATATTACGAGTAAAATATAACCTGAGGGTAAAAAAGAGATAGGGAAAAGAGAGGAAGGAAAATGAGGGTTCCCCAGATGAATGTTGACCCATCTTGAGGGAGAGGGTACCAAGCATGAGATGGATTGCTTTGAAATGATGATAAAGTAGTAGAAGAGAAGAGAAGTTTAAAGAAACATAATAATGATTCATGTTTCAAACTCATAATTTTGCAATCCTTACACTCTCATGGAGAAAATGTTCCATCATTAACAATTAGAGAATAAATTGAAGGAAAAAAAACTTATCATATTTAACAAGTGAAAGAGTGGAAAAAATAAAGTTAATTTTTGTTTGTTTGTTTCCACAATCAGTTTGAAAGTTGCAAAATTTAACTCAACAAACAACAAAAGCATAACAGAGATGTTTGATGCTTGATTTTTGTAGGTCAACCAGGTCCGCCCAAGCTTTATCATTACTGTATAATAATAATTCTACTTGCAGTCTATTATATTATCAACTTAATCATTGTTGACCAATATTGTTGTTTTTTTTCTGAAAGTTAAAAGCCTGTAAAGTATTTTAAATACAATTAAATCAGTTGAAAAATGGATAAGTAAGGCAACAGAAAAATAAAGGTTGAAAATGTAACATAAGTTAATAATATAATAAATATAAGATTAATTGAAAGAAAAATGAGTAAAACTGATAATTACAAATAAGGTAAAGTGAGGAGTTGAGAGTGAACGGCACAGTTTTCATTTAACTTCTTCACCTTTTTAGATTGCAATTGGTAGTACAGATTTATTGTGTGGTGTTTAGAGCCTTAATCAACAAAAATGATTAGTAGTAGAACGAGAAGTAGAAAAAATAAAGAACTGATAGTTTCCATTATCAGTTAGAACAAGATTTACATGATTTAGTTAGGTAAGGTCAACTTGTGAGTAATAAAAATGAAATTTGAACATTACCTGCAACTTTCCTATTGTATTCCTCGGGTTTATGAAGATACAATGCTGCAGCATCACCATTTAGAGGATCAATTGGATTTGGGTAGGTGAGTAATTGAGGTAAAAATGATTCAAATATGTTGGAGAGATCATAAAGAGCTGTCCAGGCTTGATTGATAACATCCAAACAAACAGTTCCAGATACTTCATCGATGTTAGGATGATAAATTTTGTTCATAAATCCGATGGACGGTGATTTAAATGGATATTTCTCTGGTAGATCCACACGAACCTTCCAAACACCTCCTTCATAAGGTGCTGAATTAGTTGATAAGCAGATAAGGAAATAAGAAGAATAGGTTTCAACATTAACATCAAGAACAAACTAAGGCAAAGCAAAGAGAACAAAAATAAATCCTGACAACAATTGGCTTTTTTTCTGTTGCTCCAGTGAAGGTGAAGAAGGAGAAAAATTGACTTACTTCCTTTGGGTCCATAAAATTTCACACAAAATTCATTTAATCCACCAAGGATAGTAACTACATGTTTAGATTCAATCCTAGAAAATAGAGAAGAGAAAGAGAGATAGAGAAAGAGAAAATTTTTTGTTTATCCATTGGTCTGATTTAATAATAAGATAAGTGTTATTTACAATTTTAGGACATCGGTATCCATTCTTCTTTTGCCTGGACTTGGTGAGGACATCATTATATCGATAACAGAATCACAATTAGAAAAAAAACGGTTCGCACGGGAAACAAGGAAAACAACGAAATTGATTATACTGTAGTTGTTGCTGCTTTTATGCTTATACTTATGTCTTTAGTGTTTGGTGATGATATCGAAAATATCGATAACAATAATCGATATTTTAAATGTAATGCTGAATCGATGTTGACTAACAATAATCGATATTAAATTTTTCTCAAGTTTTTGATTAAACCTTTTTAATCAGTTGCTTGTGAAGGGTCCTTTCAACAAAAACAGATCACATTAATGACAACAATTTACCCTAACAATAAGTAAATATGTAGATATGATTGCCTTCTTTAATCATCATCTAATCTCTTTAAAAATGATTTGCATACTTTTTGTTTACTCACTTTGACAAACTAAATCCACTCGATGCATCTGAATAGTCGATTATCATCGATCCTTTATGAATTTATTGCGTAATCACCAAACATCGATTTTTCAATCATCGCACATCACTATGCTCTTCATAACATCACCTTGCTCAGCAATAATACTGCTGAAGTACAGGGTGTTAGGATGAGGAGAGGAAAAAAAAGGTTCCCCTTGCGCATTAAACTGATTCTGGTTTGTTATGTTTTGGTTTAATGTTTACATTTCATAAGATGTTTTGTATCCACTCTTTCAATTTACTCACAATGTCAGTGATTCTTTTCGGAAGTGAATTAATAAGAGATACAAGGTAAGCTTTATCTATATTATCCCATTTTTTTATAACTTTGTTTACTAATTATTTTTTTACTCTTTGGTGCAGTTTCAAGCTGGATTTTTTTGATTGGAAAATTGACCCTCAATGCTTTATGCAACTGTGATTAGATGAACCATCAGGCCAAATTAATGCTCCACCCACCAAACGAACTTTCTTATCACCCTGTAGTCACTGAATCAAGTATAAGAATGTCAGTGATGACAGCGCCTCACTAAGAAGTCGAGTACGGCTGAGTGGCTCTCACTCCACCCCCTAATGGCCATACACGCTTGGCTGAGCGCTCTTACATCTGTTGGATTTGATAACTTATCTTTTGGTTGGAATTGTAATCTATTTATCGATTGTTTCTCGCTCTTTTCTTAGAATATTTGAATCAATGATCTTTCATTCTATATTCTCAGAGGCTTCATGAAGTACAAAAGAATGCGAGGCTGTCGTGAAGCAAGCAAAAGATTCGACTTTGTGTAAAATGTTCAGACCCAGGCTTCTCAGTAAGTTTATTTTCATTCTATCTATTATTCATTATTTTCTTGACGAGAAAATCAATTCAAATCTTAAACCAAATGTCTTATTTTATTATTGTTTCTGTAACATGATTTTCTAATTATACCTCTGCACTTTTATTTAGATGGCTGGAATGTGCTGGACCCTTTCGTTAATCATCTCAGGGATGTCCTTCTTGGAAATATAATACCTAAATGGAATGATTTACTCTATCAGAATGATTGGCAAGAAGCAATTAATCAGCTTGAAATAGGTTGAATGAAACCGATGCCTCCTTTAGCGGGAAAGGGCGAAAGATTTACTATAATTGGTAGTAGTCATGCAGAATTATCTTTTGCTCATCAGTTGATGAAGTTAGACACAGTTACTATGTATGAGAGAATTACCGTTTTGGTCACGGAAATACTTGTAATATGGTTAACCCACCATGGAAAATTGTTAAACGACGAATTGAATTAATGGCTGTTGAGGTTATCAAAACCAATTGTGATATCGAAAAAACAATCAGTGGTAAAGACTTGATTAATCGATATGATGATTTCTGTGTTGCCACGGGTCCACTTGACCTCGAGATTTTAATATTCTTGAACAAGAACTTGATGCTATTTACTTGCCATGACTTACTTGGAAACTTGACAAAACTACAAATACCAGGCACTCATAAAGAATGGCTGGCATGAGTGTATTGTTTATTAATAATTATTTTTTCAACAATTTACTTTCTTTCTCAAAAGTTTAATATAAGGCAATAGTTTCAGGTTTATTTGCAAGGAAATGGTCGTTTGTCAATTCTGATAAAACCGAGACTAAACTATTCACAGCTTAACCAAGCAGTTAACCAATATTTTTATTGATTTTAAACTACAATTTTAAAAATGCTTTTAACCTTTAAACTCATTTTCAGTATTAATTGTTATTTTTTGATTATTACAGGTCATGGTTTGTTTAGTCGATAATTACAATAATCGAATTCATGTAATGACTCTTTTTGGTTCATTCAGACTTGTTAAATCAATAAGAACCACATTTTTGTTATCATGTTTAAACGATTTGAGTTTAAATTGAATTCTCAAATCGTATCTATTGATTGAAATGGCATCAATAATTAACAAATGCTTGTCATAATCAGTTTTTCAGTATATACAGCAAATTTAGACTTTTCAATTATTTTTGATTGTCAGGTTACGAACTAGGCTGATTAAGTATTTTAAGATGACATGAAGTTGAAATTGATCCAGCTAAATTGGAAGCCCGACAGACGTATTTCCCTGCCGCTGGTCGAGTTGATTTCTCGATAATTAATCGACATATTCCTCCTGTAAGCGAATCAATTTGACTACCTGAAGCAGAGGCAACTTCAATGTCATTGTGATACCATTTAATTGTTGGAGGAGGATAACCGTCAACTTCACATTCCAATGAAATGTAGCTTCCTTCTGGTATTGATTTATCTTTGAGTCCCTAAAAGTGCCAATCAATGAAAAAAGAAAGACAATTAATAATCGAGGTTCAGTAAATTGTTTGTGTTTATGATGAGCTTGAATTTACCAAATAAGTAAAACTTACATTGATGAAGATTGGAGCTCGAACAGGATTACCTTCGGAAGCTGGATGATCAGAAATGTCTTGACCAAAAAAGGAGGTTGATTGGGAGGAGTGGAGAGATGTTTGGGATAAAGAGCCAACTGAAAGGGTTGTCGATAAAAGGGATGGACATATATCACCTCTAGGTATAGACATAGCCTGGTAATGGGTAAAATGGAGAAGCAAATATGATTTTTATAACAGTTTACAGTTTAGGTGAATTTTGTGTAAACAAACAAAAAGCAGTAAACATCTTGAATAACATCATCATCATACAATACATTAATACATTAAACATTAGACCTTGGTTACCTTTGTGAAAGACTGTGTTTCCCTGTTTTGACCAGGAGCTCGAACTGGTTGCCATTTAGGAGTTCTTGGTAAAGTTGTTGAAGCTGAGTAGAAATTTTTTGGAACCCAAACTGGTTTAAATTCTGAATTATCTTCCTGAGCTGAAAAGTAGCTGGGCTCTTCAGAAATATCTGATTTAGCTGATGAGGTTGAATATTTATAGCCACAAGGAAGGGATTCAAAGGAATCAGCTTGCTTTAAATCACTTGTATAAGAATAGACACCAGAGATTCCAGATGATTTAAACAATCGTCCAGGTCCTTCTGAGGAAAATCGTCGATCCAAACTCATGCATCGTGTTTTGAAATCGTAGGTTGAAGCAGCCTGTTCCATGGCTATTCGAGTGAAAAACTGGTTTAAAAATAAGGGAAAAATTTATCATGAGAAGACTTGATTCTATAATTTAGTTTATAATTTAAGCTAATTGATAGTTTAACTTACATCTTTTTTTTGTTTCACTGAGGCACCTTCATTGACGCAACGTATTGCACTGCCACTTGATATGCTTTCTCGCCTTGATTCTTGGACTAGTAGATTGGCATTAGATTCAATTGCTCCAAGTGAATTACTGGCCTTGACTGTAATTAAACCTGAATCTTCAGGCCAAGCTTCTTTAAAAGTTAGTCGATAGATTCCGTTACTTGGGTTGGTAAAAATGAAATTTTCATCATTAACATTGAGCGGGATTCCCTTTCTATACCAAATAACTTCTGGAATAGGATTTCCCGACAATTCAATTTCAAAAGTTATCTCTTCTCCCGGATTAACTAATTGATTGGTTAAATGGCGGACAATATGAGGTGATCTG
Source organism: Tetranychus urticae (assembly GCF_000239435.1). The sequence goes on along the minus strand of NW_015449940.1, from coordinate 337,059 downwards.
ATATCTGTTTGGAGATTGCTTGAGGAAGGTGCGCTATTGTTTCTTTCAACAAACGATTTAACCTCGTGAGATTCAATTCCTTTATCTGTGGTAACCAAATTTTCTTGTTGATAAGAGTGACTGATTTGAGGTTCATTGTCATTTATTTTGCTGAAATGGTGCTCTTCTCGGGTGATTGATTCACTTTTTCGTGAAGATGAGTGGAGAGGAGAAGGGACAAGTTCAAGTGTTGATCCTGTTAATGAAGATGTTGGTTGAGATAGTTGATTGATAAATGGTTGGGCTGATTGTGAAGCTGATCTTGAAGAGGTTGAGGTTGTTGTCTTGAAAATCTTTGATGAACTGGTCATTTCACGGAATGTTGTTCTTATCTCTGAACTAGCTCGTTGATTAATTCCTAGTGGTAGATTAAGTTGATTGGACGCTGCCAATCCTGTTAAAGATTGTGAACTAGTTGATTTATGGAGATCAGGCATAATAATGTTACAACTGGACACTGCTTTGCCAGCCGTATTTTCAGCAACAATACAATAATTGCCAACAAGATCGCTCGTAATTGTCGGTATAATGAGACTACAAATCTCCCCATCTTGATTCAGAGTGAATTTACTCAAATCACTCAACTCAATTTGACGATGATTAAAATACCAGGTAACCTTTGGTTCGGGAAAACCTTAAAAGAAATGAATGGAATTAAATTTATACTGAAAATGCTATTGATTATATTTTTAACAGAAATGACTTTATACCTGTTATTTGGCAAGTTAACGTAACATTGTCGCCTGATTTAACTACTCGATCTTCCAAGTATTTTAAAAATTGTGGATGTTTGGCTGTAATTTTAGGTTTAATTGTAACCTGACAGCTGCTTGATGCTTTGCCTATTGCATTGACAGCTTCAACCGTATAAACTCCTTGGTGAGATCGAGTTACATCTTGAATAATCAAGGAATAAGTTTTACTTTCCATATCTTCGGTAACCTCTTGACCAAGAGAGCAGAAAACATGTTGACCATCTCGATACCAGTTAACTTTAGGAGGTGGATGCCCAGTAACAGCACAGGATAAAAACAGAACTGATTTTTCATCCAAAGTTACGTCAGTTAAATTTTGTATAAACATTGGAGCTCTATCAGGCAAATTTTCTGGTTTATCTGTAAATAGATTTAAAAATATATAAACATTCAATGGTTAGATAATGATTCAAGTAAAAAAAATATAAAATGTTAACTCATGGTGGAAAGGTTTCGATATATTTTCACCATAATCTTCCCAACCACTCAACTTACCAGGAATCTCTATAAGACGTTGACTTGTAATGTTAGTTACATCATGATAAACCATACGCGTAATCTTTTCCTCACTAGATATTTTCTGAACTGAGCTATTTACCATAGTTTCAGCATTTTTAACTTCAACAGGCTTAGGCTTAGGTATCTAAATCAAGCATAAAAAAAGAGGAATCCAACATAATCAGTTAATCACTTTTTTTCCTTTGATTAAAGTATATTTAGCTTAATATTTACCTCATCTGTTTGCACGGAAACTTGAATTGCTCTGGAAGATTTAATTTTCTCCTCAGCAATTTGACTTTTCCGTGCCTCCATTAAGGCTTCAATTTTAACCATTAAACTGTTGATATGAGTTAAACATGATTGAACGCAAAGGACGCCACGATCTTTGTCCAGGAAAGGATCTTTACTCTGAAGTGAAATAAAAAATAGAAAGGAATTTTCGTTAAAAAAAGATTCTTCAATAGATTCATCAAAAAATTTACCTGTTTTATTTCACGAGTAAAATTGGATTCCAGGTTTTTAAGCTTTACCGTCTCTTGCTTCAATGAGACCCAAATCTCTGTCAATGGACGAAGACCTTCATCACTAACCTTTTCAAGCTTAATCAAATCATTTTCAAGTTGATCTAAATTACGAGTTACCTAAGAAATGACAGAAAAATAAAGATCACAGTTCAAATTAACATTGACAACACATGAACTCATAATGTAATCAAGGTTTTTGCTTACATCACTGGAGACTTTGTGAAATGTTGAATATCGTTTTGACAAAAGGATTCGGTTCTCTAGTAGCGATGAATACAATTCCCAGTTCGATTTAAGTTCATCAATAGAGTTTTGAACATCTTCGGGAAGAGTTTCTCCTTCGGATTCCATTCTGTTAACAATGGAGAGTAAAACTTTGAGTTCCAATGACTTGGTTTCCATTTCAATTGAAAGTTTGCGATGTTGTTCCAAAAAGTCATTAACAATTCCAATTGAGCTTCCCATATCTTGATGCCCTCGTAAAAAGTCACCAACTCTTTGGTTTAACCAACGGCTGAGATCATCTTTTAAATTTATCACTTTAACAAGTTTTTCACTAATTTCCCGAGTTTGTTTCTGTTGATAAATATTTTGATCTTCAACCATTTCCACTTCAGTTTCGGTTGCAGTTTCAGTGGTCACGATTGGTTGAATAGAAGCAAGCTTTTCCTCGAGAGCGCGACACTTTTCTTGGATCTCGTGAAGTTTAGCATTAATGGGTTGAATATAAGCTTGATTGGTCCCAACAAGATCCAACAAATAGTAGCCTTGACTCACAGTTTCCTTAATTGTCTCTTGAATATAATCGAGAGTGATACAGGGACTAGGTGATTGAGATCGATGTTGAACGGGAAAAGAAGGTCTTTCAAGGGAATCAAACATGGTATCAAGTTTAGCAGAGGTAAGGGAGGCTGCCTCCAAGAAGGATGCAAAGGAACTTTGCAAAGATTTCATTTCTTCTAGGGTAAACATGAGACTACTGTATTCCTCCAGAACACTGAAAGCTAAATCTTTAACTTGACTGTTCATCTCCTCTGAATGTTGATCAATCTCACTCGCCAGGCGTAATGATTCTGTGCCCAAGTTTTTCAAGCTTCGCTCAATTTCATCCATTTTGTAGCGAGCAATCCCGGCTTCCCGAGCTGAACAACCTGGATTAATGCCTTCAAGAATGGACTTTTCTTTGTCCATGCGACTGGCAATCTGAAACAAAAATAACATTATCCATTGTAATGTGACACTGTCAAGTTTAGGTTAAAAGGACCATGCAATAATGTTAATGGTTTTGAGCAATTTAATGTTTTTCTCAGCTAAATCACCTCTGTTTGGAGCCAAGTGAATGATATTACACTTCAGTTGAGCTTTTAAACAACAATCTTCAACAAATGGGCGATAATTTGCTATTAATATTCCAAATCAATCAGCTTGTCAATTGAAGCCATTGCAATTGGATTCTTAAGAGCCATTATACAATGCAGTAATTGCCATTGAATCTAATGGTTGAACCAAAATACAATCGCTGTTGCAGTGTAATGAAAATAAATTGTGGAAACAAATCGTCTTTTGATGCATTGTGATGTATGATTTTTCCGCATTGATTTAGTTGTTTATCTAACTAATAACTATTTTTAAATCAAATGTTTACTCAAGTTATATATTTTTGTGATAAAATTTTGTCTAAATAGCTACTTCAGGCAATTTTAAGCATTTGTAATTTGGTTAGGAATCCGTGAAAATAGCGGGCAATTTAAGTTATACTGTATCTTGTCATTCAGATAAAATGCAGTACTGGTGATTTAATCTGTTGACGTTTTGTTGGGATATGAAGAGGAAACAAAATAAATGTACAAACCCCATTTAGAAGCTCCATGTAATGTAATCTAAGATATTGTGAGTCCAGTTGTTTCTTTCGTTGGATGAATAAGGTGACAAGTCGTCGCCTTTTTGCCTGTAATCTCTCCAAGTAGTCAATAACATAGGCAATCACATTGGCTATTTCACTGGATTTGTATAAAGGCCTGGAATCAAAGAGGTTGGCAGCAGCCATGTCGTCCAATTTAGCTAACAGTAAATGTTGTTCATTCATCGCAAACATTGATGACTCTAGAAGATTTCGTTTGAGTCCTTCAATATCAGCTAATATTTTTCGCACTCCTTCCAGACTATCAGGCAGTTCAACCACAGAAAATTCATTTTCCGCCTTTTCGATCCACTGATTGAATTGGTCACATCTGCGATAGAAAGTAACTGCTTGACTCAACGTTTGAGATCTCAATTGTAACTGGAGGTTCAAATTTTTCCAGGCTAACGCCAGATTCTCAGCCATAGCTGAAAATACAATTGGATCGGTTTCCTTGTTTGCAAGTATCTCATCAGCTGAGCCCAGAAGCTTTTCGACTGGAGTTTGCTTTGTCTATGAATTAATAAAAGATATCAGTAATTAGACATTTTGATAAGTCAATGATTTAAATTGAGAAATGATTGAATAATCAAAATTCAGCATTTCAATCCTTACCTCAAGCTTTTTCAGTGTCGTTAAATGCTGCTGCTGAAAGTCGATCGCTTCATCAAGTGATCTTCCGATGTCAAGCAGTGAAGGCTCCATATCACAAATCTTTAACTCAATCCAATCTTTACTCTGTTTTCAATAAGAAGCAAGAGTAAGTAATAAATCGTAATTGATTGTTGATGTATCTTGATATAGATTGAACTATCAAAATTGAACATTTACGTTAAATAAAAATATAAACATGAACTCAATTTGAAACCAAAATTTGATAAATATAATAAAATCAACGATTTACTTTACAAAGCATTCAAAAGCAGCAATATGTGATAAACTAAGGTTACGTTTTCAAGAATACTGGTGACTAGAGCTTCTATAAGTCTAGATTTCAGAGCTAAATGATTAGACCTTAGCCGCGAGAGCTAAAATTTTATTTAGACTTTAGCTTAGACTTGTGCAGTTAGGAAAAAATTTAGACTTTAGCCTTTTAGATGCGAGCTAAAAATCTAGCTTTAAGTCTAATTTAATATTGGAAAATATTGAAATTTTGCATAAGATTTAAATGAAATCATTGCCTTAACCGTTTCATTTTTTAAACTTATCCGTTTTTTGGGCAATATGTTGCCTGTGATAGAAAATTTTCGTCTGATTTCATACTTAATGTGGGTAAAAAAATAAATATCAGCTGTAATATGACCTCAGATAATCGATTAATTGGATTCAAAGCTAGACTTAAGGCTAAATGTCATTAGACTTTAGCTTCAGTGCTAATTTTGAAGTCTAGCTTCAAAGGCTAATTTTGATTTTTTCATTAGACTTTAGCTTTAGCTTTAAGTCTAATTAGACTTATAGCTAAAATCTAGACGGCTAAAGACAGAAGCTCTACTGGTGACTCAAAGGATAAAACAAAAATCATTGATTTTACCGGCAATGCGACATTTTCAAATATCCATTTGAAATAAGGTTATTTGGATGGTCTTCAAATTATTTTAGTTAATAAAGTAATCAAATCTACTTACCACTAGTACCGCTATGATTATCCTAGTTTTAGCCGATTGAACACCAATGGTACTGATTGCTGTTGTTTTGGCCCCATTAGCTGGAAAATCAAGACTCTCATGTCCTCTCAATGTTTTTTGTAATTCCATTGCAATAGAATACAATTTAGAAGATCACAATTAACCGTTGATTTTTAAAGGTGATTGTTGGTTTACCAGTCTGGATGGACGAGAGGAACCAGGAACAGCAACGTTTATTTAGTTGGATCCTTTCTTTGGTGAACTATATCAACTAGTTGGCTTTAATCTTTACCATCCTCATTGCTCATCATCATGGTTGGCTTTTCATCTCGACTTGTAATAGTTTTAACACACAGATGGGATGCTGAAAGGAAGAAGACGAAGGAAAAGAGGTGAGAAGAAGAAAGGAAAGGCAAGAGAAATGCAAGAGACATTAGTTTTTTGGATGTTACATCTCATTTGGGTGAGGCAAACTCCCCTAGACACACTTTATTTTTGGCAACACAACTTTCAGTCTTCTAATTTTCTTCTCTCTCTTTATCTCTAAATAAATCATAATGGACTTGAAATATTGTGAATGTTTAATCTCAACTGGAAATGTAATATTTTTTCCCATAAAACACCAGTAACAGTGAGTTTACTAGATGAGATCCAATTTATTCAATTTATCCAATGTACTCCAACTGCTACTAACATTGTAAGTTTCAGATGAATCGGGTTAGTATTTGGATGGCAATTCTGTTCATATCAAGTGGAGTGAATTACTTTGACCGAAAAACCGTTTTTGATAATCAAACACAAAATATATTTCATCTTCGTCCAGGCTGAGAATATCGTTCATCGAAACAAAATCACGTTTATGATTACCGTACCGTCTTTACCGTAAACTTAATGCCATTTATTTTGATCTCATCTAATTGATTACCTAAACATCATCAATGGTTGTGACTCCTTGATTATTTTTTGACTAAATGTAAATTAAATTAAACTTACATTTCATTTAGTGAACCCCATTTTTCACTTCAAATGTACAAACAATTGTGAATAAAATTGTTAATTTTAAATCATTTTGGTGTAAATAAATATCTTCCAAGATTGAAATCTATTATAATCTAGCATATAAAAGTATATAAACATAAACATTTATGAAATGCGAGTGCATCAAAATTATGCGTTTTGTGGCTAAACTGAAAGGATTTAACAAAAAATTGAGAAAACGCAGAATCAATATTGAATTATAAATAAGCGTAAAATAATCCGAGCTTCCTTTGAATTCAGATTCCTGAGAAAATTATGTTAAAACAGGATTTGGGAAAAATAAAGAATTCGTATTTCAAAGCATTGTGTGAATGCAAACCCTTTTTGTATATGATTAATCAAGTTCAAATTTTTCATGTATCACTCTTCACCGTACAAAAGCTTTATTCGTTAATCGATGTTATATTGTAAAGTTTTTTTGAATTTCATTACCGATATGAGCGCATATTTTGTTGTTCCTTTTAAGACAACAAACAAACTTTTTGTACAATTTTGACAGCAGATTTTTTCATTAAACTCATAGTAATGATGAGTTCATTGAGGATAAACCAAGAAATGTATTCATTTTTAGAAATAAAATTTTTCATTTTCTGTAAAACGGATCAATTCGATTTTAATTTAAACCGATCCCAATCTATGGCCATAAGAGTTAACGAGCTCAAACTTATTATTTGTCCATGAAAATTGTTGTTACACATAACCGACCCAACACTTTTCAATCAATCAGCAGTCTCTTGATTATGGCCATTGGCCTTAAAACTTTGAACCTCGATATTTGGAGAATGGCATCATTCACAATTATTATTCTCTAACCAAATTACTTCTTAACTAATAAAGAAGGCGATTCAATTAAATTAATTTCAATTAGGCCATTTGAGTCATGATTTTTAGACTTTAAATGTACTAGAAACAACTTATTCAACACAAAAAACTCATATAAACACACATCTTGCTAAATAAACCACTTTTCTGGTTAAACTTATAAATGAGATGCAAAGAGTGCTGCCAAAGGCTCGAACATTTGAGTGCAGATTTGAGACTTAGTGAAGTTTGCAGGGAAATGAAAACTGAGTTCATTGGTACTGTTAAATAATTCATACGATGAGGGGTTTTCTAGAAAATCGAAGTCAAAGTTTAAACTTCGAACGTGTTTGTGCAACTATAGAGCAGATTTTTTCATAGAAATCTGTGCAAATGATGTGAATTGTGATGATGAACCTGAAAATGGTCTTATTTTGACGAATAACTTTTTCTATTTTTGTAAAACAGGTCAAGTGTAAATTTTAATAAAACCGACCGCAATCACCGATCGCCATAGTAAAAGAGCTGAAACTTATTATTTACCTTTAAAAATTGTTGGTAGACATCAACGACCCAACACTTTTTTCAAATAATCAGCAGTTCTCTTAATTTTGGCCATTGGCCTTAAAACTTTCAGCCTTGATATTTCGAGACAGGTATCACCCACAATCATTATTCTTTCTCGAAACATTAGCTCGAAATATGGGCTACAATATATTGTAATATTAAACCATTTAAGATCAGCCACAAATAAGTGATAGCCTTTAATTACTCATGTTGGCAGATTTGAAATTTGCTTTATAAAGCTAAACACAAATCTTGAGCGGTAAAAGTATCTTCAGTATTAGATGAATTAACTTAGATTTTATTTGATATTTAGTCACATAATGTTATAGCCCATAATGAGATCTAATGTTTCGAGAAAGAATAATTATCGTAGGTTATACCATTCTCGAATAATTGAGGTACAAATTTTTGAGGCCAATGGCCAAAATCAAGAGAGCTGTTGTTGGATTGAAAAAAGTATTCAATTCATGATGCGCACAAACAGTTTTTATTGACAAATTATAAGTTTCAATCCTCTAACTCAATCTGTCACAGAAGAAGATCGTTTTTACTACAAATCGAACTTATATGCTTTACAGGAAACCGAAAGTTTATTTCTCAAATTAAATACATTTTCTGGTTCATCATCACAATTCACATCATTTGCACAGATTTCTATGAAAAAATCTGCTTCTATAGTTGCACAAAACACGTTCGAAGTTTAAACTTTGACTTCGATTTTCTAGAAAACCGCTCATCGTATGAATTATTTAACAGTACCAATGAACTCAGTTTTCATTTCCCTGCAAACTTCACTAAGTCTCAAATCTGCACTCAAATGTTCGAGCCTTTGGCAGCACTCTTTGCATCTCATTTATAAGTTTAACCAGAAAAGTGGTTTATTTAGCAAGATATGTGTTTATATGAGTTTTTTGTGTTGAATAAGTTGTTTCTAGTACATTTAAAGTCCAAAAATCATGACACAAATGGCCTAATTGAAAGTAATTCAATTGTATTGCATTATTTATTAGTTAAGAACTAATTTGGTTAGAGAATAATAATTGTGAATGATGCCATTCTCGAAATATCGAGACTCAAAGTTTTAAGGCCAATGGCCAAAATCAAGAGAACTGCTGATTGATTGAAAAAATTATTCAATCCATAATGTGAGCCAACCCTTTTCATGGACAAATAATAAGTTTGAGCTCGTTAACTCTTATGGTCATAGATTGGGATCGGTTTAAATTAGAATCGAACTAATTCGTTTTACAGAAAAATAAAAATTTTATTTCTAAAAATGAATACATTTCTTGGTTTATCCTCAAAAGATACATCAGTACAATGTGTTTAACGACAAAAATCTGCTGTCATAGTTGTACAAAAAGCTTTTCAAGTTTCAACTTCGAGCTCGATTTTCTCAAGGACCATCGATCTGACTATGATCGATGGACCAACTGAGCTTTAAGCGACTATTAACCAATTTGTACCCGTTATTGTCATTTTTCTTTCAGTATTTGTGCATAAATGTGACAATTGTGTTTATTGTCTTTTTAGTAACAACCTGCATATTTCGGTTGACATTGCAAATAATAAAGAAAATTAATTTTCATTTTGACATTAGTTTCATCAATTTGAGTTTAAGTACTTTATTTTTTGGTTCCTTTATTTTCAAATTAAGTCTATTTCAGCGAGAATTGATGTCAAAATCGCGAAAAATGAAACTGAAAAATGAAATGCTTAGTTATTCCCAAGAACTGATCATTGACAAGAATTTTTAGATCAGTAATGATTGAAGATCTTTAGATGAGATAAACTGGGATGAAAGGGTCCTAATTGAAACCACACACCCACACCTGAAAGACGGGATACTTTTTGCCAAGCCATACAGTAAAATCAATCAACAATGAAACAGTAATAAATACAGAGTAATCTAGTTATGTCCATTATCCGACAATTTAAATTCAATCTGTCCAGCAAGAAGTTCTTATTCAATAGAAGTGATGAACGACTTTGATTGGTGTTTAGTGTTTAAAAAGCATATTCCGTAATTAATAAAAAAGTCGTAGGTGTGGGTTCAGTAGGACCCGAAATGAAATAAAAACGATTAAGCACAATACAATGTTTAAAGTGTACATATGATCTAATTTTATTATTTTGGCAAATGGCTTCATATCGGCATGGGAATATACAACAAAATTAACAATAATTTAAAATTAAGATAATTTATAATAAAGATTAGCAATAAAGGTTCATCTATAATAAGATGGATTTTGGTTAATATTTAACTTCGCCTTCTTTCTGTTCTGGTTCAGTTACTTGTTCAGTCATAGCAAAACCATTGTTATCGACTCCACCAGTTTGCTTATCTTTACCTCCCGTTTCAACATTATCTGGTTTGCGTTTCGCCATATTTTTGGTGACCAAATGGGGCAACTTGAATTTGATCCACATAAAGACAGAGAAGGGAATTATTGCAGCACCAGCAAACATATGAAAACCGAGGCCAGGATAAAATGAAAGTGTAGCGTTAAACAGCCTAATCAAAACCCAATCAGTGCCGAGAGTTAAAATTGAACTGAACACCGAAAGTAAACTGAAAACACCTGCAATCTCATCTCTTTCCACAACATTACAAAGGATTGAACGAACAGCAGATCCAAATAGGAAGGCAACAGCACCAGATAGAGTTGCCGCAATGAAACCAGCAGATGATAACCATGCACCAGTTATAATTTGTTCAGCAGTGTGTGAAGCAATAGCCATTAAACCAAGATTAATATCAGAGACACCAAGTCTTTGGATTAAAATTCGTGGACCAATCAACTGCATAACAGCTGGAATAACCCTGACAGCAGCATGATAAGTTGAATACTGATAATTAGACCAACCATAGGCTTTCTGTGAAAACTGGAATGAAACAGAGCCTCTGAAGGAAAACTCAATGTGTAATACAATCTCGGCCACTACAAGCAACAACAGAGCTTGCTTTTTCCCGGCATCTCTAGGCTTGGTTAAAGTTCTGAACAGCTTTTTCAATGCTTCAAGAGAGAAAACTTTTCTTATAAATTCCTTGATTGCTCCTTTATTATGAAAAGACAATTTGCTTTCCACCGATTGCTGAGTTTTAAAAGGTAAATTGTATTTAACATAATCAGGATTGCGAGCAACTCGTTTCTCATTCACTTTATAAACGGTTGGTACTTTAAAGATGAAAAACAAAACTGAAATCACTTTGAATGTCAATGAGATTATGAAAACTCCAAGATAATTGTGAACTTGATTTGGAAACCAAGGTTTTTGATCAAGAATCCAACCTCCCATATACTGACCAGCAATTGAACCTAAAAGATTTAATTGAATAAGTTGAATAATTTGAAAGATTTAAATAAACTGAAGACTTACCGGTTAAACTGGCAACGTCTATTGAAGCAAATTTGATGATCCTTTTCTCAGGTGGATTAGTTAACACAACATAGGTTTGCAGAGCCATAAAAGTATTTCTGATGGTTCCAAAAATCCAGGGAAACAGATCGACGATCAGAACTGTCTTTGGATCTAATTTTATGAATGCAAATGCAAACAATAATTACAAAAATGTCATCAAAACAAAACATCAAGTCCACTCATTGAGGTAATTCAATCTTGCCATCGATTCGAAGACTCGATCAGAAAAGTGTAAAAATCTTTCATTTTATTAGTGATTTCTTCCGCCATTCATTTAAATTTCAATTATGTCTCAATGTTCATTTAAAATAAAACAATTTTCAAGGTGCTTTGACTGGCAAAGTAAATATATCAGAGTTTTTGTTAACCATTCAAGTGATCGATTCACCTGCTAATCTTGCTTAAGGAATTCATGATGTAAAATTCAGCAAATAAAACTCTGATGTTTCTTATTATCATTTGACTTGGATTTGTTTCTATAATTGTTGATAAACACTGAGTATAACCAATAGATTAATCTCTGTGAAAATTATAAACACATTAATCCTTTAAGAAGTTTGATTTCGTCTAAGGACACCAGATAAGATGGATTCTATTCCAAATTAGCTACATGTACTTGGGATAATCTGTGATGAGCATGATAAACAGTCCCAATCAGAAGCAAATTGAAACGATTTTTAATGTTGAAAATTGAGAGACCAGATAGCAACAAAGTAATCAGAAACTTACCCAATTCAAAGTAGATTGCGTTACCAATGTAAATCAGGATTTGAAGTATACTGCTTATACATGGCATGGTAATGATGAATTTAAGGTGACTGGGATAATTGTTGATCCACGAACCAACAAAGAGTGTCGTACAAATGGCTGGAAGTTTACCAAGAATTGAACGGTAGCTTGAGATGATTGAAGTCTCCTTTAGGACCAGCGTTTTATTTTCAGACTTGTCAGCCAAACAATCATTCAAAGGAAATCCAAATTTATTTAAACAAATTTTATCTTCAATTAATTGAGTAACAACGGTTGACTGAACTGATAGACCATACATGAAAATCAAATAAAAAAACTCCATTTGAGAGTCTCTAAGGGTTGCAGAGATGGACTTCCAATTGATCTTCCCCATTTTCACTGGACTTCAATGGACGCTACCGAGTTCACCAAATTATATTTTTGTTGTACTTCTATTTTATATACAGGTAATGAATTACTTGGGAAGGATTGGAATTCGCAATAAACCGTTTCCATCCATCAAAAGCTTATTTATACAAATGTTAACTTGAATTTTGTTCAATTGTTTCATCCCAAAAATTATCGAGCTCAAGAAATAGATATTTTAGTTATCAACTTGCATTCCATTGGGATAAACCATTTTCAATGCGAAATTAATCATTGCTACTTGGATTAAAGCATAAATCCTCCTTGATAAACCACTGGTCTTATTTACATTGCTTATACATCACAGCCATCAATATCATCCTGATTTGTAACCAGATAGATAGGAATTTTTTGCCATTAATATCCATCTTGTACCAATTGTGATTTTTTTTCATTCAGTTATGATGGAATTGAATATAAGTCAATCTTATATGAAATATTTTGTCTTAATCTGCCATTATCAGAAGTCTTTTTTATCCGCGTGTGTTCAGTATTCCAGTCAAATGATTTCAAGTGCACTGAAATATTTATTCCGATACATATGTAATGTTTAACATGGATGAAAATTTCCATAATAATCTATAATTTTGGTTTACTTTATTTTTCCATTCTGAAATCTGAATGGATTTCATTATAAAAAGTAGAGTTTTTAAAGGCTTGGACAGAGAGCTTTTGAAGATAAGTGTTACATTTTGAAAAATAGATGAACAAAAAATATAAAAAATGGTATGAATTAAATGCAATTAGATACAATGGTTGATAGGTTTAGAACACTAATCAACGAATGATGAATTTATTAAACTTGGTCCTTTGGAATGAAGCGAATACAGTCTTTCGAAAAGCGAACGAGTGTAGGAAATGAAGCGCTCCGAAAAAGTCTCTTGCTCAGCAATTTCTTGGAATCTTAATTCTGCAATAGTTCCCAAGAGCATGTATTTTTTTATACCAAGATTAGTTAAAGCGAGAGTCTTCAGTTCTGAATGGTTATGGGCTTCACAAATAATGCAACACAGGATTCGCTGTTCACTAACAGTTTTAGGGTTGAAAGTTGCCAAATATGTAAGATCAGAGCAAACTGTTTCAAAGTTGGTAATGATAACTTTGGCGTCTTTCAGCATCTTTCTTTTTATGTCTTTCCGAGTGCGTAACATTTCAGCAATCCAGTGAGGTGATAGGTCATTAATGGCTCGTACGTTTTTAAGATGCTCAATACACTTTGAATACCTTTCTTTACCTTTTTTTTTCTGTTCAGTTTCCTTTTCGAGAGTTGCGATATGACCCGCATATAATTCAATGAGCAGCTCGTCAATTTGAACTTTCACATCATCGCTTGGATCTATTATGACTTCATTTTTACCATCGAAACCTTCCGTCTTCAAATGAGTACAAAGATCTTTTCTGAAATCTTCGTCTTCGGAGATTATTAAAATTGGCGTTTTTTCATCATCTTTGGTTTTGAAGAAAGACAAGTTACTGACTAGTTGTTTCAAGACTGGTGTGATGAAAGATTGATAATAAGGGACTTCTAAATTAACAGCAAGGAATGAAGATGATGAAGGGTCATTTTGTCCAACAAGATCATTGGCTTTTTGGAACGTATCTGCTTTTTCTGGATCAGTAATCAATTCCTCATTAATACCAACACCAGAGGTTTTAATTACCATGACAGGCTTTAGGAAATGCTCTTTATAAGGATAATCATCAAGCAGAAAAAGTGCTTTGGCCATTTGTAAAATAGGTAAAAAATTGAATAACTTATGGATTCCCAGGTGATAGTCACTCCGATCATAAAGAGATGTATGTTTCCTTGTTCTTAATACACTTTCTTCGCATAAATGATCATTCTTGAATTCCGGAGCCTCGTTAAGGACTAAGTTTTCAATCGAAAACAATTCAGGCTGCAGAACTCTCGTAAACGTGGATAAAAAAATGCCTAAGAAAGCTGGATCCTGAAAAACTCCTTCCTTGTCATTTGAGCATCTTTCAGTTTTCATTTTGACCAGAACAATATCGCCAGCTTTGGGACAATCTTCCATTAGAGTATGTTTAGGACTAAGAATAGAAAGCTTAAAGTCAATGTCGTCATTGAATTCTTCTTTCATCAGAACGTAAGCATTTATAACACTTTCGCAGTTTTCAACCGAAGGAAAATGGCCTTTCTCTTCCATAGCTATTCCCATTTCTTTGCCCAGTTTACATAAAAGATATGGTACATTATATTGAAGATAATGAGAAACACTGTCATATGTGAATTTAGCCCGAATACTTTTTAAGCGTTGCATAAGTTCATCTAAACCAGTAGTGAAGCGATTATTTTGGACCGGAGTTGGAAGATGTAATATGAAGGATACGAATTTTTCAAGATTATCAGGAATACCAGCCTCTTCCAAAGAAACATCAGGTCTTGGCTCATAGTCAGCGGTATCTTCATAATCAATATCATTATCATAGTCAAGATCATCATCAATATTCATTTGTTGATTTTCCTCAAGTGGATCTTCCTGCTTAACTCTTTTTGCCGGCAAAAGTGAATCGCCTCTATAGACTCGCTTACTGACATCACCGGCAGATGAATGACCACGGGATGTCGATGGCATCATTTTCTTGAGCAAAGATGTTACTGAAAGATAAAAAAAGTCAGAAGAAACACAAAATCAATCAAGTCGGACAAATTTCGCAGTAGCAACGAATAAACCAGACTGGTCTAAGCAAAAAAACAAAACTTAGATAGACTATTATGGAGCGTTATAAACAAGAACTATGAAGGAATAGTTTGACCAGAAAACATGTCGATAACATCGAGCAGAACGCTATTTAATTCGAAATGTTTCACGAACAATTATCTTACATAACAACATGCAACTAACGTGACTTTTTGTTTTTAGGGACCATTCAAAAATTACTAATTGTAAACATATGTTTCAAACGCTTAACTATTTTTAAAGATTAATAATCAAGTTTATTGTGATTTTAACACGCTAAACCAATATCGAAGAGTAAAGGAGACCTTTTTTACTTCCTTTACTCTTTTCTCTAAATGGTGAGATATTAATTGAATAAAAAATAAATCAATTCTGAATATAAATCGTCTTCATAAAAATAATTCAAACATTTTGCTCCAAAAACCTGATTGCTGTCGTTCAAATTGATGCCAGCTATCATTCAATGTTTAAGCTTAATCTAATTTAGAAATTTAAATGAATGAAACCAATAACTGGGTTTATAGCTTAATGAAGCTTATAAATGTGCAAAAAGAGTTAAAAGCCCCAAAAAATTAAGAGCTAAAAGATATGATTACTAAAAAGTGATCAAGTATCGGAATCGAGGGAAACCAACATTTTGGGTTACTTGATGATTTCACTTGGCATCACTTAATGAGTTAGAGTAATCAAATAGGCTAAATGAGATCGCTCGACTGATCTTAATAGTCAAATAGGTGTGAAAATGAGCAATCAATTACAATACATCCAAATGAAGGTAACCATTGACTCTGTTAGATAAATTTCACCTCTCCTCTTCCACAGTTAAAATGCATTTAGAGGAAATCGCCGTTTAATTATGATGAGCGAGAAAATTAAATTAACAAACTGTAAATTCATTTAACCCGATAAATCTATATTGTATTTGTTTTAGTTGATCAACTTGATCAACTCACAATATTAGTAAATTAACAAGCAATCAGCTGTAGGTGTTTCAGTGTTACTTATCCTTGGATATAAAGGGAGATTTGAAGTACCATTCGATGATTGGATAAAATATAAAACAGAAATTCTTTCTCTGATTTTTCCTGATTGAAACCTGAAGATATCTTTACAATACTGATCCATATTCACGTACAATTCACGTACAATTCACGTTTGGCTAACCAGTCAAGAGAAAAGATGAAAAGCTAAAAAAAGGATCGTATGTAATCATTGCACACTTATAAACGGCTAGGCTTTTTATGCTCCTCTTTCAGCTTACGTTGTCAATTATGCAAAACTACAGATGATAATTTCTTGTGAATGCAAAAAAGATAATATTAATCATGGTTAAAGTCATTAAAGTGGTAAATTATGAAAAAATAAGTCTTAATTTTTCAAGGTTAATTACGGTAACTAAAATTAATTTATTTTAATGGTCTCTAGAGGAGTAAACAAGTTCCATTGCCATTGTTATCATTTTACTTTTCCCTGAATATCTCCTTTTTTTATCAATCTATTTTCATCTTGTCTAGTGTTCAACATTCAATGATCTTAATCATTGATTTGAGTATTTCCAGGAAACATCTTAATGAGTTTTCAGTGCCAGTAAAAAGGAAAGAGAACTTTAAATCGTAACTATGTTCTCCTTTGATAATGATTTGCTTACTAAATGTGTTAAGCTAGTCTCTGCCACATGTTTTATCTACATTGTTCATCATCTGTTGCTCTGGATAAAAAATGTTCGCCAATTACCTTCTGGACCATGGGGAATACCAATTTTTGGATATTTACCCTTTCTGAAGCAACCTGTTTACTTGGCATTTGATGAGCTTGCCAAAACTCATGGATCCGTTTATTGTGTCAAATTAGGTAAACATAATGTTGTTGTCGTCACTGATTGGGATCACATGAAGGAAGGTTTCGCCAACGAGTGTTTACTTGGTCGTCCACATGAAACTTTTTTCCCTGGTTTAACAAATGTCCGATCATTTGTTGAGATGTCTGGACAATCTTGGCGTGAACAGAGGAATACGGCGCTTTCCATTTTTCGCACCGTTGGATTTGGCAAGAGTCTTATGGAGGAGTTGATTAAACAAGAGATTGACCAATTGATGAATTTTATTGAACAAGAATCTGCCGAGCCAATTGATTTGGAGGCAACAATCATGCCAAGTGTTTCAAACAATATTTGTATTTTACTCTTTGGTCACACATTTGACTACAAGGACCCCAACAAGATGAAATTGGATGAAAATTATCACATGATAGTTAAAAATTTTGCATTTGCTGGAGTAACTGCTTTTCTTCCTTGGCTGGCAAATATATTGATCACTTTGGGTATATTTGACACAGCGTATGTTGCTAAAGGTGTTAGATGGACTTACAATTATTTTCAAACAGAGATTGACGCTCATGAGAAAAAATTTGATGAAAATGTTATAGTTGACTATCTGGATGGCTATCTTTTGGAGAGGAAAAAGCGTAAAGACAAAGGTTTGGATCCTGAAAAGGGTAATTTCAGCCTTGAAATATTGAGAAGAAATGTGACTGACTTTTTCGGCGCTGGAACTGAGACTGTTACCAGTACATTGGTTTGGGCAATGCTATATTTAGTGGCCTACCCTGAAATCCAGGAGAAAATACGAAAAGAGATTCAAGAAGTGATTGGTCACGAAAGGAAGCCGTTATATGCAGACCGAAATGAAATGCCTTACACAATGGCCTTTATCTATGAAACTCATCGAGTTTCCTCCGTTATAGCAGCTAACTTACTTCGTCGTGCTACTGTAGACACTAAAATAGGTAACTACAATGTACCTAAAGAAACTGTTGTCATCTTCAATATCTGGTCCATACATTATGATCCCAAACTTTGGGTTAACCCAACTGAATTTAATCCAGATCGCTTCCTATCCACCGAGTCAGGAGTAACTAAAGCCATCAAACCTGCATATTTGGTACCCTTTAGTGGCGGTAAGCGAGCCTGTCCAGGTGAAGGACTGGCCAATGTTGAGCTATTTTTATACCTTACATGTATTTTACAACGATTCAAGATTTCAACCAAGCCTGGCGTCAAGATATCCTTTGATTCCCATTTTGGACTCTCAAGAAGACCGGCAGAAATGCCTTTACTCAAATTTGAAAAGATTCAATCTTAACCCGAAGAAATTTTACCAAATATCACCTGAACTGGCCATTTCAATCAAATTGTATCGATGCTGATGATATCGATGAAGCCAGCAGGATAAAGAAACCGTAATCTACTCTTTTAACTTGAAAACAAGCAAAGATAAATTTTTATTTACAATCAACACGGAAAATTGAATTTAAATTTCCTTTTCTATAATTTATACTATCAATTTTATTTACAACTATTTTATTATAATTGAAATCATTGGACGTGTTAAAATAAATTGCTATCTGATTTTTTTGACTAACATCCTTTCCTCTTTTCATCATTGAATGATTCTAATGAAAGATTCCAGTTCAGTTCCAAGCTTAATGAGAGACGTTCAAATGTAAAATCATTGAAATGCTTAAACACCAACAATAGGTAAAACTGGTCTTAATCACCGTTGATAATGGCTATCAACTCAAAAGTCAACCTTGGTTAAGATTCAATCATTTGACAACATTTTGTTTATATATTCGTCTCCATTATTTTGTTTGTTTTCATTTGCAAAGGAAAGACATTTTGAATAAAACTTCAAAACATCAAAAAAATAATATTTGCATAAATTTGAATTATCTAGTAATTCAATCAAACAGCAATTTATTTGAATTATTGCTCTTAAAATGCTAGGCTCTGTCCATTAGTTACAAGTCGTACACTTTAAAATGTACTCAACCATGTAAAGATGAAATCAGTGTTTCTACGAACCAGAAATCGTTTATTAATGCAAGGTTGACTCTTGATTCAATAGCATTAAACATCACTAGAATTAAGAGAGAAATGATTTATTCTGATTATTGAGTAAATTTTCCTTTTAAAATAATCTATTTCATTGAATAGGTTTATCAAGTGAACCATTAACTTACTATTAAATTTAATTATCCGGCAAACCCGAGAAACGTTCATCACAATCATGACATTGGATATCAATTCATTTCCTTCAATTCAAGTTTATCACACTTTCAATATCAACTGATTTGAGTTTGAATTTTGTAATAAATCTGTTGTTTAAAATGTTGACTTTCATTTTACAGACTAATTGCATATTTAGACAATCAAGTGATGATCATTTATAAACAATTTATTTACAATGGTAAAGAGTTTTTCCTATCAATAAAATCAATCATCAAATGATCATACTTTTATATTAACCTCTTTTTGTTAACAATGCAAACCTAAACTATCACACCCTCAATCACAATTGAAAACTATTTCCAACTAAATCAAAACGAATAACTCTGAATTGAATTAATTGATAGGTCCAAGATTAATGTGAATGCAAATTTGATCATCTGTTCAATTACTATCGAAGCAAAAAATTAAAACTGAGCTTTAACCTTCATTTAAAGTTATATTACATTTCTGTCTCAAGATTAACATTCATTGTTGAAAAGATGTGTGCAAAAGATTAATACATCTTTTTATCGAGAAAAGCATGAACGATTGAACTTACATTGCTATTGTTAGTTAAATGAGCAAAGGTCTGAAATAGGTGGGTACGGCATGAAGATTGTTTCAGTTAGCATAAAATAACTCATTGATGCTAAATTGATCCTGTTTCTATGTCAGTCTTAACCAGGATTTTTTGGGTTACAGTTTCAATTTTAAATTGAACTTGAAGCTAAAGATGAATTTAAAAAAGACCGAAGAAATTAAAACGAGAAAAATGTTCAAAAGTCACCTACAATTTATTGATTACTGTAAGTCATCAGGGCGTTATTTTCAGTCACAACTTCAGCCATGTTAATTGATAAAGGTGAGACAAGATTGTGAGTTGTCTGGGTTACTGAGGCTGGAAATGCATCAGTCGTTGAACTTGGCCCTTGATATGTATTAATATTACTGGAGTGGTTATAAAAACGGTAACGAAGACTAATATGAAATAAATCCGTTAGAGATCAATGTTGATTATCATTGATTGAACTGAGAGATTTTGTTTTCAATGCATTGTTATTTCCAATGAATTCAGATGCACTGAGAATAAAACCTATTCAATTGATGATTAACCTTAGGATTTATAAACTGTAGCTCAGATAGAAACGAGGTTAAATCATCATTTGAGTCAATTTAGATTACAATTTGGATCACTCTGGCTTTTTATTTTGTTTAGTTTAAGATGTCCAAAAATGAATCTGTATCATTACGTAAATTGAAAAATAATACAAATTTGGATAAATTATTAAAGTCTTTTGTTCAGGCTCACAGATTTTTGATAAAACGGTAGCGAAAGAAAAGCATGCAACTAGCCAAGGTTGGTGACAATAAAATGTTTCAGAAGCAAAATAAAGGAAACTTAAATTCTGCTTACCAATGTTGTTGATTATTTGTCTTATTTATAATGAATGATTGCGTTCTGTTTGGGCTTACAAGCAAATTATTAAACATGAGAGCATAAAAATCCAATCATTTAAGAGTTGGGCTTTTTTCCGGTTCCAGTTTTCAGGTTGAGCTGATCTCAAGCTCACAAAATATTCACCATTTTTATTCAAGGAAATAGGAAGGAAATATCTCACCTTAACCTTAACTCTCACTTTTTCCTCTCACTGTTCGACTTGCAACAAGATAATCATTTTCTTAAACTTAACCATATTAGTCAAAGAGCCTTGTTCAACAATAGTCTTGTTTCTTTCTCCATTTTCATGCTTTGTTATACTCATCGTTAACCACCAAAAAAAAGTCTTTTTCATCAACAACAGAGATTGTCATCAGGCTTGCTGAATTGTGCGATTACAATTGAGTGTTATCTATGTTAGTGATTTACTGAGTTACGGATAACTCTTGAATGACCAGCAACATTGGATCTAAATCTTATATTGCAAGAGCAACAAAGAACTGGTGACTAAGCGAACACTCGCTTAACTCTTTGTGCGTCATAAGTTTATTTTTCTCTAGTTGTTTTTATTTTTTGTTTAATATTTTTCAAATTTTTTGTTTCAACTCAAATTCAATGAGACAAGACAATCGATCTTTGGCTTCTTCTGATAGAGCTTCTAATGGTAGTAGTGGAAATGTTCACGATGGAAAGAATAATGGTTTACATGGGATTGACAATGTTTGCCTTAATATTGACTCATATTTAGATGATTTGGAACATCCAATGAACCCTATCAATCCTATTAAAGGTTCACCATCGTCAATGGTTCGTCCAAGTGCTGCCTCAAATAGTTTACCTTCAACATCAACTGACTACAAGAATTGGTCAATGGTTAGTTAATCATCAATGCGTCGACTTTCCATGGAACATAATGATATTGTTAAAGATAAACCAACCGAACCTTCAGATGCTTTTCTTGCCTTTCCTTTTGAATATTCATCTCACTCTAGCAACTCAATTGTTCGGCTGGTTTGGCGTAATCTTACTTACACTTCACCCAAAGCACCTAAAAAACCGCCACCAAGTTCATCTCCATCTTCAAATGCAATTCGCCGTGTTATTTTGGATAAACAAAATGGTGAAATAACTGGAGGCCAATTAACTGCTATAATTGGTCCATCAGGAGCAGGTAAATCAACTCTTCTTGAAAGTTTAGCAGGTCGAAGGACCAAAGGTTTAAAAGGTTCAATTGTCGTTGCCTATGACCGTGATGATCTTGAAACAAGTGAAGAGAGTAGGTCCATTGGAATATCATTTATTGGTCAAAAAGATCAATTGATTGTTGAATTGACTGTTAGAGAGACATTAATGTTTGCTTCAAGATTAAAAAATTACAAACGAATACGCAACTCATATTATCACCCTAGACTCGTTAATTCAGTTCTGAAAGCTCTTAACTTGGAAGTTTGTGCAGAGGTTAGAGTTGGACGAGTTTCTGGAGGACAGTTGAAACGGGTAACTTTCGCAATTGAATTGATTTCAGGACCAGATATTTTAATGCTTGATGAGCCCACTTCTGGTCTAGATTCATCTTCAACTTATTCTTGTATCTCTTTGTTGAGACAATTGACCGATCTCCGAAGAAATGGTAACTATTACAAACCACCAGCCATTATTTGCTCAATCCATCAACCCTCAGCAAGAGTTTTGAATATTTTTCATCAAGTGTATGTCCTCTCATCCGATGGTCGATGTCTATATCAGGGATCTCCGACCACACTTCTAAATCATCTTTCTCGTCATGACCTAACTTGTCCACAATTTCACAATCCAGCCGATTTCATTATTGAAATTGCATCGGGTGATTATGGTCTTGAGCCAATCAATAAATTGGCCTTATATGAATCAACCAAACAGATGACAATAATCAATGATGAGAAAACAATGTATCTTTCGTGTCGTAAACTAATAGTGCCCGGATCAAGAGGTGATCAAGATATGATGAACGATGAAATTGATTCAATGGAAGGTGGATTAGGAATGATAAATGGTGCCACCAATGAGAAAAGGGTCAAAGTAACGCGAGTTGTTGATAAAATGAAGAGCCGAAAGTTTCCCGTTTTCTCGCACTTTATGATTCTCTTAACGCGAACATATTTAACTACAATTCGTGATCCAAAATTAACATGGTTTCGAATAGGGCAAGCTATTTTCATAGGACTGTTAATGTCCTACCTTTATGACCATCCAATCGGAGAAGCTGATGGCTGCCTGTCCTTATCACCCAATTCAACGGATATTAATCTCGATGTAGGAGCTGTGCTAGCTGCTACTCAAGACAATGTTGCTTTCATATTTTTCATTACTCTTTTTACTGTTATGGCCTGCATGATGCCGACTGTGTTGACCTTTCCTGCCGAGGTGGCTGTTCACATTCAAGAGCGAAATAATGGCTGGTATTCATGTTGGACTTACTATTGGACCAAAATAATTGCTGATACACCTTACCAAATTGTAATAACAACCCTTTTCTGTTCAATTGTTTATCCAATGACTGGACAAATTTGGGACGAATGGAGATTCGCTTTGTTTATATTCATCTCTATCCTTGTTTCTAATATCGCTCAAACGGTTGGAATGCTTTTTGGTACCATTTACGTTAGAAGTGTACAAAATGCTGTTTTCATGGCACCTCTTTCAATGGCACCTGTTTTCCTGTTGAGTGGATTTTTTGGGAAAATAGCAAAGGTTCCGCTTGCATTGAAGCCAATTGCTACAATATCATATGTTCGTTACGCCTTTGAAGCTTTCCTTATTGTTTTGTATGGTTATGATCGTTGTCCTCCACTTAATGTTACCCTTGCCTCATTAGCGTCAAATCCATCGTCTTCTTCATCACCAACTTACACACTCGCCTATGCTGCTCAAGATCTTCACTTTTCAACTGAATTACCTCCAGTTGATTATGAAGACGAAAATTTATCAACATCTCCTGGAGATTACTCAAGTGAACCTGATGGATCATCAGCTGGACCATCATCTTATTTATATGATAGTTTGCCCAAAATTTGGTCCGGATTTTACAACCCTCTTGATTATTTACGACTTGCTGCTGAACTACCTTCTTCATCGGAATCACTTTCATCCGAAGAATCAATTTCTTCATCCTTAATTCTCAAACATTTTGACCTTAAAGACGAGTATTTGTGGCAAAATATTGCCATCTTAATTGCTAGTTTAACTTTTCTTCGTTTATTAGCTTATTTCATTTTAATGTATAAAACCAATGAAAGAAGATAGATTAATAATGATTAGCTAAAACCTGAAATCTTGGATGATATATTAAATCAGTGATTTTTCAGCTGATAAATTCTGTATCGATAGTTCGATTGTTAACAAAGACAATCAATGATCATCATCAATTATTATTTTTATAACTAATTATTGAAATACACAAAAGTGGATGTTTATATTATTATTGTAATGATGCTGATTTCAATTTTCTTGAATTTCTCAAGGATTTCTATCAAACTTCTAAGAATTTTATAAAAAAGCAATGAACAAATTACGACAAATTTAATGCCTTTTCCCGGTTTTTTAATCAGTAAAACCAACATTACACTTTCACACTCAATCTTTTGTTATTATTCAACACCAAATTGTCATGAAGTAAAGTGTGAAGCATAATTCTGCCTGTTAATTATTGAACCAATTGAAGCACGAAGGTTGTATGCCGTTGTTTCATGTTGTTGTACTTGTACTTGTGATTGTTGTTTCTGATGTTGATGTTGTTATTATTGTTTATTGCTGTAAAACATTGATCAATGTAGATTGTGATCCGTTGACCAACCAGGGTTGACAAACCTGTTAACATGGAAATGAGTAAAAAAAATGTCTCCAAATTTTGAAGAATCTAGGAAAAAGTGTAAAGACAAGATAATAAAAGGAATCAAATAGAGAAGAGGAAACTCAAAGTGAATTGCTTTTTTAACGTCTTCCAAGGCTGTGAATATCTTCGATTCACTGATTTTCATATTGCAATTAACTGACCTTGCTTATTAACCTGGGTTTACGGTAGCAATGGTATCCTGATTATTAAGCATTACCGGCTTATATTCGTCCTTCTCCTGGTGAAATTTACTCTCTTAGACAAAGTCCAACAAAAAGAATGGATTTCAATTCATTTTGTCGTGAGTAGTTTAATGTACTATTACCTCGAAAAAAGTAATGTAAGATCCAAAGGAAACTGAGCCAATCTATACCATATATAAAGTCAAAACATGAAATTTTTGCGTAAAGATTGTGGCCAAACTAAAAGGATTCTAAAGAAAAATTTTTTACAGCCTGAAAGCTATGATTAAACCTCATCCACGAAAAATAGTCTGAACTTCATCGGAATTCAGGTACCTGAGAAATTAGCGTTTGAATAGGGTAGGGGAAAAAATGCAGAATCCGTATCTTTTACCATTGACTTTGGGGGAAAAACTTTTTTGGTTGTTCAGGTTGATTTTTGGTTTATTGTTAAATTAAAAGGATATGTAAAACCATTTTTCGAGTAAAGAGTTAGGTAAAAAATATGTTGCCTCAACTGTTGAAGCAAATTTTATTTTATTTTTTCTCATTGAAAATGGTTTTTCATCAATAATTTGAGTCTTTAAATGTGGATTGGATTTTTTGTATTCAGTGAAAAGAAATTTACGATCAGTCATGATCGGGGCTCAGCTTGTTATCAGCTAATTAAAATTATAAAACAATTTAAATGTTGCATATTCTAGACAAAATTTACTCAATAATTAAGTTGTCTAATGTTGAACATGAAGCACATGGATCCGGACAGAATGGTAGTCATTATAATAAAGGTTACATAAGCTGACTAAATGAACAAAATAACTTAAATTAAATGACAAACTTAATTTAATTGTCACTTGTTTTCGGCTTTATTTACTGTTATTCACTGTGTAAGGAGGAAAAAACTTGTTGCTTGACTCTCTTGAAATAGCTAATTGTGCTATTCTCACAGTAAAAGCACTAGGTTTAATATGGAATAAGTCACCAAGACTGACTGTCAACAAGTTGTTAATCAACTTGTAGTGCAATGTTTTTAAGCTTAGAGGTAAGGTTTATAAAAATCATCTGATTTTTACTATCGTCAGTTTTGTGGTGCTCTTCGCCAAGTAATCATCTCAAGTTGCAATTGTTTAATAGTTTAGTTTCATCAGAATATTCTTTCTGGCTTTGCAATGGTTTTGGCATGGGATTATGTCAACGATGGCTCTGACCCATTATCTCCTCATAAACCTGAACCAATGAGGTATGTTGATGATAATGAACTACGAGAAAGAACTGGAGTTGTTACCCGTAAGGTGAGAATTATTTTCCCTTTTAACTGCATGCTCATCGTTAATTGACTTTGCGTTTTTGTTTTCCTTTTCAACAGCTGAACGCAGACAATTATGAAGAAGAATTGAATAAAATTTGCCAGAAGCGTGGTTACTCTGGCTCAGATGTTCTCGAAATGCATCCCGATTCTGAACAAGATTACAATGAAAAGTGTGAAAAATATTTCACTGAACATCTGCATCCTGATGAAGAAATCCGTTTGTGGGTCGATGGAAAGGGTTATTTCGACGTCAGAGATGCATCAGATAATTGGATTCGTATGCAAGTTGAGAAAGGTGATTTACTGATTCTTCCACCAGGAATTTATCATAGATTCTCGCCCAAAGCTTTCGTGAGTAATATCATAAATATCACAAGCATTTTGAAACCTCAAGAATACGTTTTGAGTAATAAATCACGTTATGCCTGTTCATCTGTGATCTGTTTTTAATAAACTTTGCTTATCCGTTCTTTTTAGGGTCAAACTGCATTCAAAAGGATCTTCACCGCGGAACCAGTTTGGGTGGGATTCCCTAGACCAGCTGACAGCCATCCTGCTCGATTGGAATGGCTCAACATGGCTTCTCAAAAATTTCAAGGAATCCAAGTAGTTTAAAACTGAATTATGACTCCTACCAACAAGAAAAACAAAGCGTTTCAAGATCGACTTCTGAATTTCTTTTAATAACTCTGTTAACTTTTGTTATTAATATTTTTTTATTCTGTATTTGACAATAATCCAAGCAATTCCTTTGTTAGCTCCTTCGTAACTTGACTCAATAACTTGTTCACTACAGTTTTATCTAAATATGCTTAATCTTATTTGGATAGGAACTACTGAATTAAAGTGACCTTGATTACATTAATTGATTATGTATGTAGCTATTAAATTTATACTTTAATAACTGGATGGTTAATCTTCAATCATCTCATTTGAGTTCTGTACTGGTGTGCTAACGAATAAATCAATTAGCACTATCTTAAAAGATGAATCACATGATGATTGAAAGAGAATCGATCAACAATTTTTTTATTCAACATTCCCTTTTGATTTTGTTTACAGTGTCATAATAGAAAGCCAGTTTTTACGTGAGAACTGTTTTTGCATAATTTTTAATTTTTCTTACTAAACATGGTTCAAGCTTGGTATTATAATGACGATGGGACTGACCAACGGTTGCCTCATCAACATAATCCAGTGAAATCAATTGACTTGGAAAAATTGAAGGAAAAAACTGGCGTTCTGTATTGGAAGGTAAGACTAGATTTTTCTAATTTATAATCTGATTATTTTACCCTAACTCTTCATTTGATTTCACAAAATAATCAAATTATCTTTTATCTCATTCGTAGATTGATGCTGATAATTATGAAAGTGAGGGTAAATTGCAGAAAATTCGAGAGGAGAGAGGTTACACTTACACCGATCTGATTGAGTGCTGTCCAGAGAAATTGGAAAATTATGAAGACAAATTGAAAAATTTCTTTCTTGAGCACCTTCATGCTGATGAAGAGATACGATTTGTGCTGGAAGGAAGTGGCTATTTCGATTGTCGAGACATTGATGACCAATGGATCCGTATTCAAGTCAGTAAAGGAGATCTAATTACTCTACCCGCTGGCATCTATCATCGATTCACTTTAGATGAACAGGTAAGCTCATTTACGAAAACAGTTCATTGAAACAATTCAAATTCACATTAAATGGCTTGAATCCAATAATGGTTTACCCAAAAGACAATTAGGGAATCAGCACTGATTTGATTATTTCAATGAACAGTTGATGCTTAAGATGATAATTGAGATAGTTATTGTCAACTGCATATAGCAACCACTCGTATGGTTATAGAGCTTAGGTTTACTAATGATTTGATCAACTCTCTTTGCAATTCAATCTATTTGTTGTCAACAATTTATTCATCTATTAAAATTGTTAATATTTTCCTTTTCATTCTACCCACAGAATTACATTAAGGCAATGCGACTTTTTGTTGGTGAACCTGTTTGGACTCCAATAAACAGACCAGCTGATGATCATCCTGCACGCAAAAGTTACATTGAAATGGCGAATACTAGTTTCCAACAAGGAATCAAACAATCAGCCTAATCTATCCCTTATTATCAACCATCTTTACAATCAACTTGGATTTTTCTTGTAAAAATAATGCCAACCTATTTTTATTACAACTTAAAACAAGCAAAATCAAGTGCTTAGACTCTAGAAGCTTTTGATTTCAAAGTAATTTGTCATAAATGGTATCTAATTCATCTGGATCATCCAATAAACCATTGAGAAGATATTCACTTTCTATCCATTTTATTCATTTGTTGATAACGATAGTGTCCGTATGAAGCCGTGTTTTTACGTAAATCGTTAACTTTCTATTTTTACTTTTAATTTTAAATTGACTCATCTTATTGTGAATAACATGCTTAATCCAATTGAACGCTCCAATTATTTTTGGGACTAATCTTTTCTTAATGAATACACTTCACCATAGCTCCCAATAAATTATTTTATTCAGTGAATATTAGCCTGGCCGCAAGAACCATGACTTATTTTACAACAGAAGAACGTACCACAATAATCAAGCTTTATTATAAACATCCAGAAGACTTCGGCAAAATAAGTGATCTTTGGAGTAAAGAGCACAGGGTTAAACCGAAACCATCTAAAGAGATAATTGAAAGGTAAATACCAGAAATGTTTAATCAAATTGTGTTTCAATGCTACGTCTCTACATTTCCCCAAACCTACATTTCAGTGGGATTCATTATTAATGGTTCAATATTAAATCTGATGAAATTATCGTCTGATATTATTTCTCACTTTTATTTTGTATTATCTTACTAATTGATTACTAATCACATGATTTATATTTTCTATTTTATCCTTGTAATCCTTTCAGCTTTGTGAAATGTTTTGAACGCACTGGATCAGTTAAACATGAAATTGGAGTTATGCTTGATCCCATGACTGGTGCACTAGAACCATACAAAAATCCCGATTTATGTCCATACCTGATTCAAACAATGAGACACTTGAATAAACCTATTCCAGAGCATAGATTGAGTATGGCTAATTATCTGTTGGAAAGTAATAAATCAGCTACACTCAAGCTTGATCATGTTTGGTTCACTGGAAAGGTTCAATTTTGTCTATCTGGATACACCTATCGTGATACTTATCGTTTTTGGGGAACTTCAAGTCCCGAAAAAGTTATAGTTAACCCTTTGGATGATTCGGTTATTTCTGTCTACGCCGCTATATGTGGAAAGACCTTGCTTGGTCCTTACTTTATTCCCAATAACATTGACGCCCTCGAATACAGCAATTTCCTTGAAAATGAAATCTTGATCGATATACATGAATTGGAAATGGATACATACGAATATGCTTTCATGCTTGACGTTCCAGATGATTTAAAAGGGCAAGAGATTTATTATACGCTCACAGGTCGCTTTGGTGATCGGATCTTGGCTGAAAAATGTCAACAAATAACTGATTATGGAAATGATTGGCCTAACTTTTCACCAGATCTAAACCCAGTTGACTTTTTTCTATGGGGCTACATTAAGGATAAAATAGACGAAGCTCGACCTGAAAATATAGATGCATTAAAGAATGTTATTGTGGAAAAATTTGAGGAAATTCGTTCAAAGCCAGATATTCTGTCAAAAAACCTGGAAATATTACTCAAGAGACTTGATTTCATTAAAAAGTCTGGAGGCTGGCATTTCGAGAAAATGTTTTGCTGATTGCTTTATTTTGAAGCTGATGATTGATTCATTTAGTTGTGAAGATAGTAATGATTGCGAAGGCAACAAACATCATCGCTAAATTTAATGACTAGTCAAAATACCGCAATCATACCTCGAAGCCGTTTGTTGTAAGCAGTTTTTAAGCATTTATTGATGGAAGGCTATTGAAAAGTCAAATTTCAATAATAATTCAGAAATGATTATTTCCAGATATCTTCCATAATCTATTGAAATAGACATTGAACCATTGATAATTCTAGCTAATTCAACAGGTTGTTTTTTCCTCAATTGATGGGATTGATCATGATGGTGGTATTTATCAGAATCCCCTATGTAACTGTATTTAATTGAACAAACACGGTTACTACGGTACACAATAAAAAGTATCATGTTGCAAATTACGTATAAATCAATCAAAAGTAAAAACTCGTTCAACAAACAACACAAGAATCACTGAGTGAGTCCAACAAGTAACAAAGCAAAAAACATCAACACAATTAGAGTGAAGCAAAAAAACTTAAAAAGTGAGGTAAAGAAAAGTAAAGGAGAGAATACGAATAACAAGAAAATGAAGTAAACAATAAAAGTTGATAAGCTAATGAAGCTCCAAAATAAAAATCACAAACAGTAAAAAAATTGGATTACCATGAAAACTCGTATCATCTAGACCTTTTTCATGATCAAATCAATTTTGTGTGTGCGTGTGTTTTGACCTCATTCATAGTGTTTACCCTTGAACAGTTGAAAGAGTGTTACAATTATTAAAAGTAGAACCAGTTAAAATAGCAATATCGAGTCCGTGTTTGAGGTCACAGGTAGACATACACACACAAAAAAGTATCAAATGAAAATGAATGAAAAATAGTGAACAAAGTGAATGAGCTGAAAGGAGAGAAAAGACCAAACAAAGGAATAAAGGAGAAAAGAAATAAGATGATGATAAAGATGACGAAGATGAAGAAGAAGAAAATAAGAAAAATAAGAAAATGAAAGAGAAGAAGAAGAAGATGCAGATGATATTTGTTGTGAAGAAAAGTCGAAAGAAATGTTGTCAAACTTTAAAGTGAGACTTTCCTGTTTAAAGGTTGGCCCTCTCTTCCTGCTCAATCTCTTCTACTCTGGCTTACGCTCATTTTTCGCCATCTGTCTACCGATGTCTATTGAATCATCTGGTTGCACTCACGTCTGCAGAGAGTCACAAAGTTGATATTAATTTTGTCCCAAGAAACAATTTACTTTTCCAAAGAAAAACCTGATTTCAGTTGCTTTGCCAATTACAGTGTCTTTGTCTTTGCTTGAATGTTGTTAAAAATATCGTTTAACAAGACAAAGGTTGAATGAAGAGTTGAAAAGCTTTAGGTAATTGAATGGTAATTGTTAACTCGGAAATACATGGTTTAGATCTAACATGAGATTTAACAAAAAATTTACTACTCAAATGAACTCTAATCTTACCTTAACCTTCATCTAATAAGGTCAATTGGACTCTTTTTTTGTACAAAATTAGTATTTATTATCATCAATCAATTATCTAATTGTGAGCAGTTGAATTTAAGGTTTAAGCGAGGCAAAGCACGTACAATTATTAGCTATAACTAGCTATAACTAAAGGGTTCAATAGGAACTGAAGATCACATGGTAATTGATTGTTTATTACGCCCTAAGTATTGCATTTTATGTCACTTTTTTCTGCTTTTCCTTGACTACTTGAGTTAATTCACCACTTATTAATTGATCAAAATCACAAGGTTGGGTTGATTTTTTTTCAATTACAACTTGCAAGTGATTAGGTCGGGTTGTGATGAAATAAATAAATAATTGATTTGAAACAGTTTGATATAATAAAACCAATTTCATTTCTTAATATATATAATAATATATATACACTTATGTATAGAGTATTCTGTTGATTTGACACCATTGATAATGGCATTATTTGCTCTAATAATGATAATAAGAATAATAATGATGATAATAGTTTTGTCCCAAGAAACAAATAAACATTTCTCCGTAATTATATATATTTTTTTCATTACTCGTTGTTGATGTTGCTGTACAATTACAAATGACAAGACGTATGTTGATGGTGTTGATGGTGATGACAAAAAAAATAATTAAAAACACTCTCTAACATGGCAAAAGTGAGGTGAAAGGTGGAGGAATCGGAAAAAGTTGTTGATCAAAAGGAGTACACAATTGAAAATAGATGGGAAATACAAATACAAGGTAATAAAAGTATGGATAATTCATTGATCATTAAATTTTTGAGTAATCATATTTATCATCAGCATCATCAACATCATATTTAAGAGGGTAGAAGAGTGTAATTCAATGAAATGGAATAGAATCACAGTTTTATCAATAATTTATCACTAGAAAAAGGTAGGTCAAGAAGAGAAATTTAAATATTTGTTGCCCTTTTCCATCAATCAGGTAATTTGGATTTTTAAATAATTTTCAAGAGCATTGGATGTTGAGTTGAGATTTACATTTGACGGTCATTTTGATGATCTAATGTAGCCAATGATTAGTGGAGTTAATCCGAAGCTTTGATCATTCCTTTTAATTTGTCCTTCTTGATTTGTTTCTTTTTTTGTTTGCTCAAAAATAATTCGCTTTTTGACTTAATTTTTGCAATTCCTTTTTAATCAGGTTTGACTTGATTCCCAATTCATCTTTGTTTCTATCTACAATGTTGAATCTTGATGTTTTCCGTCTCCAGGATGACCAGGACTTGACTTGTTTCTTTTTTTTGGGTTGTCGTTCAGGGTAAATTTTGGTTAACATTTGAGCTGAAAATGAGTTATAAAAGAGAGATAGATGTGAACAAGAATAATGAATACATATATATACATGATAATGGTGACCTTCAATTGATTGATTACGGTAAGTAAAGTCAAAAGGGCGTTAATTTCAATTGCGACGCAATGTTTAGCTGTATTAACTGGTGTTGTTAATTCAATTTTGGTGTTTTATCGCCTTTTATTTGGTGACTTAATTTGTCTCATTTGAAATAAAAGATGATGTAAGTTTGATTTCCATCAATTGCAAAAATTTAATATCATTTCACTTCGACTCGTATTGTGTTTGCTTCAATGAGTTTCATCTTTAGGTGAATTGAATATTTTGTTATCTTCATATGAACAGTAGATGTATGCATATAAATTTCAAATATATATTTATAAATTGGACTTCGTTCAAAGTAAAATATAGAACAGGCTTATCATGGATAATTTTTGATTTCTTCTTTGTCTGAACTTGTTTTTGCCGATCGGTGAAATAATGATTTGTTGTTTGTTTTTTGAGTAATCAGCATCAGAAAATAATGATTAGAATAATTCGAGTAAACAAAAATAAAATTTCAATATTATCTAAACATAATGAGTTGTTGTCGCTGTTAACGCAGTCGATGTAGAATTTTGAATTTGAGTTGACGTTAATGGTTGGTTTGTTGATGAAGATGACGACGATGATGATGTTGATGAGACAAGACTATGAGGTGTCATAGTTAATGTTGTTGACAATGAACTAGTCATTGAATCTGTATTTGAATTTGACCCTTGATTTGTAATATTTGTTGCTGCTGCAGTTGATAAAGATGAAGAGGAAGTTGATTGAGAAGAAGATGGTTGAATAGGTAAAGATGGAAGTGATGCTTTATTATTTGGAAGAGCAGAATCTAATGAAGATGTTGATACTGATACTTTGTTAACTTGGTGTTTATTAGAAGAAAGTCCTGATTTTGGTGAGGAATATGAAGAAGATGGCGATGAAGAATTGGATGAAGTTGCTGTTAAATCCATAAGAGAAGAATGATTTAAATTGGGAAGATTTCCTGTAGATGATGTTGATGTTGTTGGTGGTGTTGCTATTGTTGTAGCCGATGAAGACGAATTACTATTTCCAGTGGTAGGTATTGATGAACTGGAAACAGTACCTACAGAATTAACTGTTAATCTTTTGGCTGATGATGAAGAATTATTTGAAGGTGAAGCTGAAGCTGAACAACCATTTGAATTACCCATAGTTGACTGAATTCGGATTATTTCCATTTGATGCATTTCAGCAATGCTTTCTTTAAGGTCTTCAAAAAATTTAAATCTATCTGTATCATTACGTGCATTAAATAAAATCAATGTTTTGTCTTTATCAACTCTTGATGAAATCTTAATTCCATAAGGATAATAGAGTGTAGAGAACAGGGAAACATTGACTGATGTTAATAAAATACTTCGACGATAACTGTACAATTGTGAAGCAACTGAACCACCATTGCCCAATTGATTTGAGGCCATTGAAGATGATGTTACAGAGGTTCGAGATGCAGCACCTTTCTTATATACTTTGGTTACTAAAAGTAGATCATTGAAAAGGAAAACTTCCCTTTGATGTTGACCTTGGCGTTCCTTTTTGTTTAGGTCAACAATCTCATGAAGACGACAAAAACAAATTAACCTTCTGTAAGTATTTGCACTTAAATTTGGAACTGTTATATTTCTAGATGAAGCTACCAAAAAAGCTTGAACTTTGAGCACTTGTAAACAATGATCATGGCCTGTTTTCATTTCTGCTTGTTTTATCCTTTCATAAATTCCAATGAGAAAGTCTTCAGTTAAATTTGACTTTACAACACCTCGAAGATTCTTAATCCATTGATCAACTGTCATACGACGTTTATTATTTGGTACATGAAGATCAGTATTTAACATGATGATTGCAAATGATAAGATAAATACGTCATCCTTATTAGTTATAATAGGAGTTTCCTCTGAATCACCTTTTCGATCTAGTTCAAGACCTTCATTGCATTCACAGTAACGTTCAGCAAAAGTTTCAACCAATCTTTCAATTTTTTGAGCTTCACCTAAATAGGATTAAACAATGAAAAAAATGAAGCCAAGAAGGAAGAAAAAAAGAGATAATATATATTAGTTATTATTCAAATTATAATTGTGCAAAAAAAGCAGTATTTAATTTCAGCAGGAATCAAATTGAAATAAAGAAGGGCATTGTAAATTGAGAAATATTAAGCTTGGATAAAATGTCAAAATGAACAATTGAGTAGCTAAATATAAAATTCAAACGGAAATCAAAATTATATAATTTGTATTCATTTTCATATATTTACAGAGTTTTAAGGCTTCTTTTCCTGCTCTAGTCTTTTGTCAATATGATTATAGCCAATAAAAATAATAAAGGAACATCAACGGAACTGACATCATGATGAGTTGACGACAAAAACAAATTTACAGGTAACTTCGTCAAATGACTAAATGCTATTCTCCATTCAACTTTAGCTTGCTGTGTTTAGGGGGAAATGATTTCACTTGTTTTTTTCCTCCAACAACAATCAAACCTTAAAAACTACGCCTAAGTCAATGTAAGTAATTGATGGATTAAACTGACGATTTAATCTTTTCAATTTGAATTGAAAATTACAGGTGAATGAAGGTAAAATGGTCTGAGTATAGTCTTGAAGATAATCATTTGAAGAAATTATTGTAAGTTTTGTTCAGCCTCACAGATTTTGATAAAAAAGGTAGGGAAAGAAAAGCACGCGACTATAATAATGAACAATAACAACAATTTATGAAGCTTTAGATGTATATTTATCTATTAGTAGGCAAGAATGCATGGTTACATCCTGCTTTTTGAGGAAGGTCTTGTATATATTGTCATTTCAGCAGGAATTTATTGCTGTTATTGTTGTTTGTTGGAAAGAACAAATGGGAAAAACAATTGCTAACTTGAAATGAAATTACTTCAAGCCTCTCAAGTTTTGCTTGAGTTATAAAGGGATGACGAAGATGACAAAAGAATGATATGGGTGTTAGATAATAGATTCAATTTAATGACAATTCATGACAAATCAACTTACCGGGAAAACGAAAGAACGTTTGAAATTTTCGCAGTCCAACATCTAATAACATTCCTGTGAAATCCATTTCACGCACAAAAAATTTCAATACTAATTGGTTAAATGGTGACTGTAAATCTCCCAAATATTCACCAATCATTTGTTTAGATAATCCTTTTTTAGTCAACAAAAATAGAGCCACTCTTAAAGCTTTACGTCCGCTTTCAAGATTACCAGAATAATGAACTAATTTACTTTCATCAACTATATCATCAATGAATCCTTTATCAAACAGATACTGTATTCCTCTTTCAGGAGGATTTTTGTTAAACAAATTTAGGCCAACACGATATTCACGAGCTCTTATAACATCATAATGTGGAGTTCGGTGGGGAAACGAAGTAGCTGAAACGGAGGTTTTCATAGATCCACCATGATGGGTATGAGTTACTATTTGATTTTGTTGTAATTGTTGTTGTTGGTGGTGTTGGTGTTGGAGTTGATGTTGTTGAAGAAATTGTTGTTGCTGTTGTTGTTGTTGCGGATGATGATGATGATGGAGTTGAGATGCTGAGTTCGAAGAAGGTATTGATGACTGTTGTTCTTGAGTTTGTTGTTGTTGATTAGAATTGGCAGAGACTTTCTTGGTCACCACGCGGCCTCCACTAATGACAACTGGAGATGATTGGAGAGAAGGCATTGTTGGTGAGCGAGGTATTATTGAATTATTATTAATATTATTATTGATACTATTATTAAAATTTGAGAGACCGTTTAGATGGTAATTAGGATGATTATGGTGACTGAATGTACCTTTAGAAGCCGATGATGATGAACTGGTTCGAGTTAATTTGGGTTCACTAAATTGAGAAGATTGAAGTTGTTGATGTAAAGGTTCAAATGATTGACTAGCATCAACAAAATCACTGACAAGTAGACCATCAACGCTTGAAGCACTACCTCCACCGGTCACAGTTAGACGATGTTGGGTTGCCGTTTGTTGTTGAATTTGATGGGCCTGTTGCAGTTGCTGTTGTCTTTTGAGATCTTTTGCTTGGTTGTTGACGCGTAAAGCATTCAAAGCAAGATTCTTAAACCTTTTATTCAACTGATAATTACGGTAAGCTTTTTGTATAACTGAAGCTGCTTTAACCGACTCCTTACCATATTTACGTACAATAATTTCTAAGCGTTTATCCATAATCTCTTGCGATAGTTCATAATTCTCTTGTTTCCTTTCACCTCCATTTGATGTTGAACCATGGATGGTTGTAGCTGCTGTTGCTCCAACAGGAAGTTGCTTCCTCAATTGATGAGATTGATCATTATTGTGGTATTTATCAGAATTTCCTATGTGACTGTTAAAAGTACAAATACGGTTACCACTGTTCACAATTTTACCATATTGCAAATTAAAAATTGCTTGAAAAAACAAACTTACCTTGATTCTTGATTTTTGAGGGATAACATCTGAAGATTAAACATAATCCGTTCATTTTCATGTAACAGTGTATCTCTCTCCACTCGAAGGAGAGAAATTTGGTTTTCAAGCTCTTCAATTCGAAGAAACTGTTTCTTAATAAATTGTTGATAACTTGCTTTACAATCACAGTCTTTACACTCTTTTTTACGACGAACAGACATCGCAAATTAAAATAAAATTCAATCTAATAATCTCTCACACCTATCACAATGTATACTGTTAAACGAAATGATGAAAAATCTGCTCCCAAGCAGCTGGATATACAGTCTGTTTAACTGAATCTGGTTACCTAACCAAAAGAGCAGTTGAGTTTATAGGTGGCACTGCCAAAAGATCGCATTCAAAACAAGCGGTACATTTAAACAATCTCTAAATATTGATTGTTACTTCATATTTAATTATAAATCCGTTATTTAAAACTACATTTATTACATTTAGTACAGTAACTACAATTTATAAATCAAGGTTTTACTGATTCTAGTTACGTTCATCGGAGTTATTTTTAAGAAATCTATCTTCAATGTTGTAATGAGAATAGGTTTTTATTGAGAACTGTGAATATTTTTCTTCCTCTTTTAACGTCTTTTTTTATACCTTAACGATTTTTCCATATCTTGATTGAAAACCTGTGAAGTTGAAAAAAATAACCAAACCCAGCTTTGGAAAGTTGAATATGAATTTTTTGTTAAAAGATTGTTTAAGTTTCTTCTTTTTTTGGCCCAAAAAATATGTTTTAAATAATTCTGGGTTCAAAAACCAGAAAATATCAACCGAAATACTCATAAAATTGTCATTAAATCAAATATTCACATTATTCTTTGAGGTAGAGAGGATGTCAAAGTTACCCTTTCAGATCACTTACAAAAATTTTAGGAAACAAAATTTCATATGTACTCTAAACAGATAATCTATTTTCCGATCTGAGTCACCTATTTAAAGGCATAATCAAAAAAAGCATAACGTTTGTAAAACAAAAGCTTAAAATGAAAAAAAGAGGTAAAGCGAAAATATTTTAATAGAGTGATTCCTAAAATGAACAAACAAGTGTTAACTTTTGACTAAAAGATGATAATAGAGAAATATTTGGCACATAATTAACAACAAAGAGTTTAAAACAATACATTTGAACACTTTGTACCGGTCTTTGGATTCAATTGTTAGTTCAATGTTCATAAAGAACGAGCAAGAAAAAGCTTGAGACACTCGCTTATTAGCACTGGGCTTGAATGCGCGTAAATGTTTCTAGGCAATTGGTTACTCTATAAGGTGTAGATTTGTTGATACTGATTAAGATTGATTTGGTTTTGATTTCATTGTCTCTATATACTCATTGTGAATAGTATTCACTAATAAACGGTAATTTTCTTGTTACCTCCTTCATTTTCATGCTGCTTTCAATTCTGTTGATAACAGAACGGTTTTCTGTTGCAAAATGATTGAGACTCGCCATTTTTTTATCGTTAAAATTTTCTTGCAGATAATTGTGCACCATTTTAACGAAGTGTATTATCAAGTTCAAATTCCTGTTCAAAGTGACGATTTTTTCTATGATTTGAGTCAAAGTGATTTTTTTATACACAATCTTAAAGTCGACATTTGTCAAGTCTAATGATTTGTTTCGAAGCGTTTTGAGATCAATCGCAAATCGTTTCAGTGTAACAGGTTAAAAAATTTGGTTCTTTTCAAATTTTTCTCACTAAAAATACGCTAAACACAAAAATTTAGCAAAAGATGTGCTTAATTTGAACCAAACTGCCGAGTATTTGAACATCAATTGATTTCAAAGGAGCAATTGTTGAGACTGAAGAGTTGGAAAATTTCGCAACTTAATTGTTATCATTTGTTTAACTTTACACAACAATTGACCACAGTACTTACCTGAAAAACATTTTGACCTCAATCTAAATTTAAATAACTATTAATTGAAGCTTGTTTGATCAACATTTTGTTCATCTTGACATCTATTGACTTGATTTTTTTGTAGTTACCAATCCTCTACAAAAGTAACAGCTATGAAATACTAATAGGCGGAGTTGACACCCTTTTTGCGAGTTTGGAAATGTTCAAATGTTCAAAAAATATAGTAAAAAATAACAATAATTAATTTATAATCCATTAATTATAACAGTAAAAAACAAATTTGTTCAAAAACAGTCTATTATGAGCATGATCAACAAAATTAAAGCTGTATTATTTGGTATTTGATGAAAAAAGTGGACCTAACGAGGTTCGTTTTGCGAACGTATAGAGGCTGTCTCGAGTCTGATATTATTTCAAGCACCCAGTTCTTTTGATTCGATCCTTTATCAATCTAGTTGGTGTACTTTTTAAATCATAAGCTTGTCCGATATAATACATCACATTGATAAAACGCGTAGTCAGATTCCATTCCATTCCTAACTCAGAAGCTGAATAATCTGATGGAAATGTATGGTGATAGTTGTGAAAGCCTTCGCCAATAGAGACATAGATAACATATCTGTTTTCTCGAGCACCAATAGTTATATCATAAGGACGATTTCCCCAAAGATGAGCCACGGAATTGATCAACCAGGTAAGATGAAGAGAAATACAATAACGAGCTAATCCGGCAATGAGGAATGCATTGAGATAAGTTTCACTCCAAAAAATGATTGGTATAATTGAAGGGATGATTAAACAACAAAGAATAGCCAAGGGCATGAAATAAGACCGCTGAAAACGTACAACTGGATCTTTGAGTAAATCTGAGCAATCAACTGACTGTCCTTTGTTGATTACATCGGGATGCTTTTTAACACACAGCCATCCCATATGAGCAAAAAAGAAGCCACGGTTAGCATTATAAGGATCAGCATCAGTTTCACAAAATTTATGATGAACTCGATGATCTCGACACCATTCAAATATATTGTTCTAAGGGTGAAACAATCAAAGTAATAAATCAATAATAGGAAAAATATATTAAATCTTCATTACCTGACCAGCAGTTGTTTGTAAGGCAGCCAGAAATATCCGAAGAGGCAGTTTAGCCTTGTAAGCTCGATGTGACCAAAGACGATGAGCTCCAGCTGTAACACCCAATGCACTCATATGTCCGACTAAGGTTGCTATTTTTAAAGATAAATATTAAATTTAGTAACAATGAATCAAATTGAAATGAGTCTCAAAAAAATTAAACAAGAACATATGGATTGACTATGAAGGGACAACTATGAATGTAAAAGTAGAATGAGGATTTGATTAGAATTAGGTTTGATTAGAATCAGAAATTTACTTACCAAAAGCCATTGTTAACCATGGTGGGTTAGTAAACAATTTGAATGCACCGTAAATAATAGAAGAATGAAGTAAAAGAAAGGCGAAAATATTTTGCCAAACATATATGACTTTTGGTTCATCAGAAGATTGTTTATGAGATCCGATAGACTCTTGTAAGGGTTGAGATAAAGACAAAGGTTTTTTTGCCGGTGATCTCAAAAGTTGAGAGGTTGACATGTTTTAATTTTTAACCAACAAACTTATCTGATTGTTAACTGTCTTCACAATATCAGACGTTGAGTTTGGTGAAATATTGCAATGAAATTGAGTATAAGAATAAAATCAAACTCTTTCGGTGACTGAAGCGGTTTTGGAACTAAAGACATCAGTCTTAATTTTGTACAGATGAATCAAGGAACAGTTCTCACCAACCCAACGGGAGGGTTGCAGGAGTTTGTTAATATTAGACTTGAAGACAAAGAAGTGTAAAGTGAATGTAATCTATTGAATTGAAAATAAGGTTGATTACAACAATTGATGGA
This sequence comes from Tetranychus urticae, assembly GCF_000239435.1. The sequence goes on along the minus strand of NW_015449940.1, from coordinate 296,298 downwards.
ACAAGTTATTCAATCAATTGACTTCACTTGAAATTTCGGCATTATTATTAGCACTATTAAGTAAATAAATTCAATTAGAAGATGATTTGTTAACATGTTATAATAATTTGAATCTTTCAATGTAGTGATAATGAAATGCTGTTTCAATGCACAAATATATTGAGAAGTCATTTCGTTGAGAGGTTCGTTTTTAATTTTGACCAATTAGGTGATTAAATTTTCATGCTTTAGTAACTCTTTTCACCTCTTGATGGATTATTGTCTTTAATTTTCTTAAAGAAACCATCAGTTTCAAATTAATCGACTAGTTTAATGTGTCTCAACTCGATAACAATGGACATTAATAACACAAAATCACACATTTTATCGAATCAAAGTTTCCAATGGCAAATTACGATTAATGGTTATTTCGTTCGAGGCCACGAGAAATAACGATTTGTCTGGTCAATGAAGTGGTAAAATTCCCTTAGTTAGTGACACCAGTTGGTGGATGCATGTTGAAGAATCATCGTTTCAAGTGTTGATCAGCGATCAAGAAATCTGGTACTTCAATCGTGGTCTTGCTACTTAAATTCAAACACTTTGAAAGTTTAATTGTGATATGAATCATTAACTATAAGTGTTGAACAAAGGTTCACACAACTAGCTAAAAGCACTTGGTGCATTACAAATTAAATAAATGCATCGTTTGGTCAGAAAATTTACTTCTTGGCTATTGAATGGTTTGTTAATAAAGTGATACCAGATTAATTTCAATTACCATCAATTGAAACATTTACTCGAACTGGAAGTTTTAAGGATTTGTTATTTACTGTAAAACATTGAAGCCATTAAAGCGGCTCCAATGTGAGCGTCAGCTTGCTCCATGTAATTCACTTTGATTCCATATTGAGCACAAATAGTCTCCAATGAATTCTTCAAGATGGGATTACGAAGTAAAGCTCCTCCAGTGGCTTGAATTTCATTGATTGGCAGACTGGTCAACCATTTAACAGGTATCATGGTGAATATGTTTTCAATTAATCCATAACAAATTGCATTAAACAATGAATGAGGAGTCAAGTCAGGTGGAATGTTCAATAAACTTGATCGTAATTGAGGATCATATCTTTCACCATATAAGGTTGGAATAAACTTAATTGAAGATGAATCAGGATTATTGTTGAAATCAGCAGTTCCAGTTGATTCATTAAGTCTTTTCCAAATCCGTTCTTTTGGAAACTCCGAGCCAGTTAAATCTTCCAAGTAATTTTGTATAAAACCAACAAATGCTTCAAGTACATTTCCTCCATTAAGACTTGCAGCGGCAACAATAAAGTTATCCTTAACATAAGGAATCAAAAGTACTTCTAAAAGAACAGAGAAAAGAAAAGGAGAATAATTAATTGTTGATAAATACTTTAGTTAATTTCTTCTCACTTTTAAGATCAGGGAGGAAATTTGAAGAGGTTGCATTCTCATTATGCCAATTTTGATCCATTGGGTTAACAACCAACTGGAGTGATGTACTCATAGTTAGAACTGTGGATAACGAAAAGTTAAAAACAATCATCTTTTACATAATTACAGATTACCTGCAGAATTGAGCTTATTTTGAATACAAGCAAATGTCGAGCATTGTAAGTCACCGAACGCAGTATAAACAGGTATGCCTTTGGGTAACCCAATCCAATCATTTGCCAAATTACCAGCTATGTAATCGACATCGACAATTTTGGGTAAGATGTGGGTTGGGAAGTTATCAGAATGTAATCTTGTAGAAACAAAAGACAATTGAAACGCAAATTGATAGCGACGACATTAGGAAAAATCATAAACAACTTATTCATTTGTAAATTACAATTTGTATTAGTAATCAACTGACATTTCTTAAGTTAGTTGCGCCATCTCTTGAAAAATTTTAATCTTTCTATTTCTATTTAATTTTTAAATATTAATTGGTTGGTAAGGATATAAAATTAATAAATAGTACGAAAGATGGCGTCTCTTACGCATAATTCCCTGATTTTTTCTCTGATTTTCAGATTGTTTTCAACTCACTTTTTGGACCAACTTTTTTTACGTGAATTAAAATAGCCAAATCCAGCGGCATTGTGGGGTGACATTAATGGTGTCTCTAATTGACAGATGAGAGCAACAATGAAATCCATTATTGTGCCAGTGTGATTAAATTGTGATAAATATTGTGGCTGAAATTTTTGAAGCCAAAATATTGTGGCTGAACCGAAACCAGTTGCTAAAGGACTTTTACTCTTTGGCAGGGAAGAGATGAATTGTGAATCACATCTTTGATCTTGCCATGAATATAAATTGCTAATGGAATTACTTTTAACCGAATACACATGTCTAGTTTCATCATAAATCCAAGGACTGTTTGCCCAAAGGATACAACCATGCATTTGCCCAGTAATGGCTATAGCTTCAACAGGTGAACTTTGTTGATTCAGCTTTAGTCCTTTCACTGATTGTTGGATGGCATCTAGAATCACATTGATTGGTACCTCCCATCTGGTCGAGTCGTCATTCTTAATCTTCAAGATTTCATAGTTAATCACGGATGTGGACTCAATTGTATATGCAATCGAGGATGATGATGATGATGGCAAACTATTAACCCGTACTAAGCAAGATTTACAAGAAGAAGAACCAATATCCAAGCCAACAATTAATGTCATCACAATTTATTATAAAATACAGCTTTAAGATTATATTTTTAGTTTCAAAGGATTTTTCAATAAGATGAAGATAAAATGTCGAAAGCTTACAAGATTTACCGTTGTTGAAACTCTTACAATTGTTAGCCTAAACCCAATTGTCATTCAAATACTTTTGTAAACCGTGTTTGCTTAGTTTTCACATGACACTCAAGAAGTACTGATAATTACCATAGGAAAATAGTTAGAGATTATGAAATCTTGACAAAATCTTGATCTAACGCAATTTATTTGAAAATGGCGGAATTCAACTGAACAAAATTAGCATTCCCGCTCATCGAGTCCATTTGCGATAGAAATGCTTTTCAGTTGAAGACAAATCGATTGTTTTAATCACTCTTTTCAAATTTAATTTAATTTCATGTAACTTTCTCTATGAATAGCTATGTTTTGACCAAATATATCTTGAATAAATCTTCATTTCTATAAAATTAAATAAATTTTCTGTTATCAACCTTTTTTCACCATTCGGGCCTTTTTGAGAATCGATTCTTGTTACTTCTTAAATTGTTATAAAGGTATGAATGTCATGAAAAACTTGCAATAAAGATTTAGAATCAACAAAAGCTACATCAAAATGAGAATGCATTGAAATTTTCATTTGATATTAAAATGCTATCCAGATAAACTTTAAATTGTATATTCCTTCATTTATTAATACGAACTGATCTGTTTTAAAGTAACTGAAATCACTAACGATACGCATACGAAGCGGACTACGAAGTTGCTTTAGAGGGTAGTTACTCAAAAAGACGCAGTTAACAAATTAATGAAAAATGAAAATATATTTTCTTTATTATTATATTTGCAATGTCAACCGAAATATAAAAAGACAATTGTTAGAAAAAGACACAATAAATACAATTGTCACATTTATGCATAAATTGACACAAATACTGAAAGAAAAATGACAATAACGGGTACAAATTATTTGATTGTCAATTTGCACTCAGTTACGTTTGTAGAGAAATAAAAATTGAGTCCATTTGTGCAATTTAAAAGTTTCTCTGATCGATGGCCCTCGAGAAAATCGAGCTCGAAATTGAAACTTGAAAAGCTTTTTGAACAATTATGACAGCAGATTTTTTCATGAAACTTATAGTACTAATGTGGCTTTTGATAATAAACCATGAAATGTATTCATTTTTAGAAATAAAATTTTTCTTTTTCTGTAAAACGGATTAGTTCGACTTTCACTTGAACCGATCCCAATCAATTCCCATAATAGTTAACGAGCTCAAACTTATTATTTGTCCATAAAAATGGTTGTAGCACATTACGGATTGAATGATTTTTTCAATCAATCAGTAGTTCTCTTAATTTTGGCCATTGGCCTTAAAACTTTGAGCCTCGATATTTCGAGAATGGCATCATCTACAATTATTCTTCTTTCACCAAATTAATGCTTAACTAGTAATAATGCAATTCAATTGAATTACTTTCCATAAGCCCATTTGGGTTACGATTTTTGGGCTGTAAATGTACTAGAAATAACTTATTCAACACAAAAAACTCATATAAACACATATCTTGCTTGCTAAACCACTTTTCTGGTTAAACTCAAAAGTTAGATACAAAGAATGCTGCTAAAGGCTGGAACATTTGATTTTCGATTTGAGACTTAGTGAAGTTTGTAGGGAAATGAAAACTGAGTTCATTGGTACTATTAAATAATTCATACGATGAACAGTTTTCTAGAAAATCGAAGTCAAAGTTTAAACTTCGAACGTGTTTTGTGCAGCTATGGAAGCTAATTTTTTCATGAAAATCTGTACAACTGATTTATCTTTTGATGATGAACCAGAAAATAGTCTTATTTTGACAAATAACATTTTCTTTTTTTCCAAAACAGGTCAAGTGTAAATTTTATTTAAACCGACGACAATCACCGACCGCCATAGTGCAGGAGCTGAAACTTAGTATTTAATCATAATATTTGTTGGTACACATCAACGACCTAACACTTTTTTCAAATAATCAGCAGTTCTCTTAATTTTGGCCATTGGCCTTAAAACTTTGAGCCTCGATATTTCGAGACTGGTATCACCTACAACCATTATTATTTCTCGATTCATTAGATCAAACTATGGGCTACAATATATTGTAATATTAAACCATTTAAGATCTGTCGCAAAGAAGTTATAGCCTTTAATTACTTATGTTGTCAGACTTGCAACTTGGTTTATAAACCTAAACACAAATCTTGAGCGGTAAAAGTATCTTCAGTATTAGATGAATTAACTTAGATTTTATTTGATATTCAGTCACATAATGTTATAGCCCATAGTGAGATCTAATGTTTCGAGAAAAAATAATGATCTTAAGTTATACCATTCTTGAAATATTGAGGCACGAAATTTTTCGGACAATGGCCAAAATCAAGAGAACTGTGGTTGGATTGAAAAAAGTATTTAATCCATGATGTGCACAATCAATTTTTATTGACAAATTATGAGCTGCAGGCCTCTAAATGAATCCGTCGCAGCAGAAGATCAGTTTAAATGCAAATCGAACTTATATGCTTTACAGGAAACCGAAAGTTTTATTTCTCAAATTAAATACATTTTCTGGTTCATCATCAAAAGATAAATCAGTTGTACAGATTTTCATGAAAAAATTAGCTTCCATAGCTGCACAAAACACGTTCGAAGTTTAAACTTTGACTTCGATTTTCTAGAAAACTGTTCATCGTATGAATTATTTAATAGTACCAATGAACTCAGTTTTCATTTCCCTACAAACTTCACTAAGTCTCAAATCGAAAATCAAATGTTCCAGCCTTTAGCAGCATTCTTTGTATCTAACTTTTGAGTTTAACCAGAAAAGTGGTTTAGCAAGCAAGATATGTGTTTATATGAGTTTTTTGTGTTGAATAAGTTATTTCTAGTACATTTACAGCCCAAAAATCGTAACCCAAATGGGCTTATGGAAAGTAATTCAATTGAATTGCATTATTTACTAGTTAAGCATTAATTTGGTGAAAGAAGAATAATTGTAGATGATGCCATTCTCGAAATATCGAGGCTCAAAGTTTTAAGGCCAATGGCCAAAATTAAGAGAACTACTGATTGATTGAAAAAATTATTCAATCCGTAATGTGCTACAACCATTTTTATGGACAAATAATAAGTTTGAGCTCGTTAACTATTATGGGAATTGATTGGGATCGGTTCAAGTGAAAGTCGAACTAATCCGTTTTACAGAAAAAGAAAAATTTTATTTCTAAAAATGAATACATTTCATGGTTTATTATCAAAAGGTACATCATTACAATGAGTTTAATGAAAAAATCTGCTGTCATAATTGTACAAAAAGCTTTTCAAGTTTCAACTTCGAACACGATTTATTCGAGAACCATCGATCAGAGAAATCTTTAAATTCGCGAACAGATTCATTTTATATGCCCCTACAAACCAACATTAGTCGAAATCGGAAAGTAATTGATTTTGGCCATTTGTATCAATTTGTCAATTTACATTTGTTAATTGTGTCTCTTTTACCAACATCTTTCTGAAACAACTTTGCAGTCCCTTTTTAATGCTTATCGTTAGAGATTTTTAGTTACTTTAACATTTAACTTTAACTTTCTACAGCTCATGAAGGAATTCACAGGTTTAACTTGACCAGATCTAATATCAGATGAAAATTTCAATTCATTTTGTATTTTGATGTAACTTTACTGCCAATGAAGTTTTTTGAATGTGACAAAAGCTAGTGGCTCCATTTTTTGGTATTTTGCTCATTTTCAATCTGATTGTTTTCAAATTGAATTCACTCAATTTTTATTGCAAGTTGTTTCCATGACATTCATACCTTTATAATAACAATTTAAGAAATAACAAGAATCGAGTCTCAAAAAGGTCCGAATGGTGAAAAAAGGTTGATAACAGTTAATTTAAAGTATTTAATTGCATAGAAATGAGCAATTTATAGAGAAAGTTGAAATGAAATTTAACCTGAAAAGAGTGATCAAAACAATCGATTTGTCTTCGGCTGAAAAAGCATTTCTCTCAGCAAATGGACTCAACACAGAAGTGGAAAGGAAAAGTGAATCCAATGGATCATCGATCAAAAGTTTAATTTTCTTAGTTAATATATCACTGGCTTTAATCAACATAATCAATATCAACTATAACCAAACAGTTAAAATAAACAGTGTAAATATGCTGGTAACCCTTCGTGAAGTAACTTACATTGGTCTGTTGGTTGCAATGAAGATGACTATTGTTGGATACAACCAGTTGATTGCTTCAAACCAAACCATTATAACTCCAGATCAAACCTGGAATGTAAATAAAGTACGTTCAGTAATAATCACTGTTTACCTGATTGTCAATGCCATCCGAACATTGAAACTATTAATTGATTTCCATTGGCCTGATGCAGTCGATAAACCGTCCATCTTGGGAAGTCTATTCCTGTCCATCCACTCCATTTGGCTATCAGATGGACTCTTATTTTTCTCGATCTACCTTTACATTGCCGCTGTCTACTTCTTACACCAAATCTGTGTAAACTTTAAAGACAAGGTAATCAAAACCATGAGCAATTCCCATCGACCGTCAACCCATGAAATAAGTACATTACGAGGTGATCGGTCTCGCTATCAAGCAATCAAAAGATTTCTCGATGAAACAATCAACTGGTGGTCATTCATTTGGTACATTGAAGCATTCATCATCACCTGTTTGATCCTGATTTCCGTTTTTCACCCAGCATCAACCGAAACTGCTCACTTTCTGAATGACTCTTGGTTCGTCTACTTAACCCGAATGGTTTGTCTGTTTACGGCCACAATTTTAGTTGATTACGTTACCAATTTCGAGTCTGATATAACCTTCTACATTGGTGATCATTTGGCTCCATGTTTGGATGATCCGGTTGAGGTTAAACTGGAGTACATCAAGTTGAGCCAAGAATTGGGCTCAAGGCCTTTCATTCCGTACACTCTGGCCGACATGTTCAATCTCAATCGTAATTCAATCTTGTCCTTCTTTTCAGCCGTTTTACCTCTAACGGCCATCACTCTCAGTTTCATACGAGAAGCAAATAATTCATCGAAACCAGAATCAACTTAATCTTAACTTTACTTAGCATCATAAACAATGTATTTTTATTGTTAATTAACTTTAAACTCAACTTCAATTGTAAATTTGATAATTGTCACTCAATAACTCGTTGAAATTGCTATTTACTTTGTAGCTAAAAGGCAATACTTGAATTGATTGTTTAAGGTCAAGTGTTTAATGAAGTTACCTTGATATTTGTAGTATTTTGTTGACAATAAAGAGATTTATTCAATTATGTTATTACAATTTGTATTTGATTTTAAAAATAAATACTTTGATCATTCCAACCAGGCGAGTAATTTTTAGCCTTTTCACAGACTTAATCATCAATCAACAGTTATTTCAATTTATCAAAACTGTTACATTCTGAAAATATATTGTTCATATTTTATTGACTTCTTGATTGATACAAAATGCTTTAATTTTCACTTCAATCATGATGGTTAAAAATTCATTTCAATAAAATGAACCAGAATAACTGATGAATACTTTTAATTTGTACAAAAGAACAATCGATTGAAATTGAATGTCAAATTGATTCCTAAAATTTTGACATTTGGCGTTGGCGAATCAATATTTCAACAATTAAACATGATTCTCAACTAAATATCGAGACACTTTTCATTGTTATTCATCATTTATTGTATCCAATAGATGTACTGATTGATTTGCAAACCAATCATTAATGCTGAAACGAATACGATTCATCTTTAAATCTCGGATTGAATGAGAAACATAAATGATAAGTTTAAAACTTAGAGCATTAAAAACAGTTAATTGTTATTAAATGAAAGCAAAGTAATTAATATTTAATTGTCTAAGTATCTCATTACCATACCAGCATTTACAATGTCATGCTGCTCTTAGTGATCAATAAGATCGCCTTTCAATTAACAGTTGTTTCAACTCAGTAAAGAAAAATCTGTAAAGTTCAAAATCAATCGGTTCAGAGAGACATTTCCATGAATATTTGCAATTATGTGTATCACTTTTTAAGATTTGTTAATATTATTGTAATTTACAAGCTCAAAGTGACCATAAACAATGAAACAACAACAAAAATGGACAGCAAAAGTGCTCTTATTTGAGCTCATCATTGTCACAAAACTGGTTCAATTATTTGATTTGCATCGTTAATGTTCAATATCTAAAGCATTTCCACTTCAATAAATGTCCATTGATCAAAGAAAATATGTTTTTCACTAAAAGTTTCCTTCTAACTGTCCATCTTTTGGGTAAATTCATAGAAATATCCAGATAACCAGAATGGCACTTTATTATTGTTAAAATATAAGTTGTGGACTATTTTATACTTTTAGTGATCACTAAGAGTTCAACTTTAAATTGTATCTTAAGTTGCCTGGTTAACAAAATGGTTTGATAATTGGTTAGCAAAAATAACCGTTGGATAAAAAGGTTTATTATTTTCCCTCGCTTTCTGGTTAAGCTGTGAGTCAACGGTAAAGATTGAACAAAAGCTTTGAATTGGCAACATCAACCAGCCATTTTGAAGGTTTGTTTTCTTGCTTGTTTAATCATGATAATTGTGGAAAATATATTTTTAACTGTGATTTTTTGGATTGTTGGAATACCCGTTAATTCAGCAACTGTTCCTCGTCTTTTTATTTTTTACAATCTATTTATTTACGTGATTTCTTTAACCAATTGTGCCTTTTTCCTTTACCAAATCATTGGTCTTGGCGATAATAATATAAGCCTTTTTATTGAACTTACACGGTCCTTCACTGGTCTTTTGCAGTTAATTTTAATACATCTTAATCGATCAAAGTGGATTCAAGTTTATTCAAACATCAACCAGTACATAAACCTGGAAGAGATTGAAATCGTCAAAAAATCAAGCAACAAATTTGCATTACTTTTGATTGGTCTTTTGGCATTTGAAATATATTCTTGGGTCCAAACTGGTACTGTTGATGAATTGTTTCGCTTTTTTTATGGCCCATTATGGAGTTTAAATTTCGAGTCAAAATTGATCTTGCTTTGTGTTACCATGATTTGCCGAATCCTTGTAATTCATGGAGTTGTTTACGCATCGGTTATATTTTATTTATGCTCATATTATCGCCTCCACTTGCTTTACAACAAATTTCATCAAAAAATATCAACCCAGGCGTCCGATAATTCTGTACCAAAGAAGCAATTGAAAACGATAACACCTGTAATTGAAGAGCTACCATATTATTACCATTTATTCCGCATCAGAATTGGATGGATACGATTATCATCAATCAAACGTTCCCTAGAATCGTCTTTAAACGCTTTACCCGCTGTCTGGTTTGGTCGATACTTATTTGAGTCTTTTTTGTGTCTATTTCGGGCAAATCGAACCATTCCATCGGGAAATGCTGTCACTTTGCATTATTTAGTTGATAAATTTACTCTATTTACAAATATAACCATTTTGCTTATTGTGCTCATCAATTTGGTTGATAAAATCACTCTAACAGACTTGAAGTTGTCTAATTACATCATGGACATGTCCAATGAATCTCTGGACAGTGCCGTTTACTACTCAACCACCAATGTCCATAAGATCAGAGCTATTTATGAAAGCATTTTAATCAAATCCGAATTATTGAGAGTTTCATACGTTCCGATTACTATTTTTCATATAATTGAAATACGCAGAGCATTTATTCCCACTTACATCAACACTTTGATTCCAATGGTTGTTATGGCTTTAGATTTTGCTGAAAATTATTCATTTTAAGCTTTAAATTTTAATGATTATTGTACACATCAATTGCGCTGTCAATATCAATTGCGATAACAATCACTCGTAACGTTTACCAGTTAAATTGACAAAATATCCCAGCAATTACTGTGGTTTATTCGAAGGTTAATTACCATTTTTTGCATTATAAAACATTGATCTAGTCAACAAGATTTTGGTTAATTTAGGTAAACGAAATTTTATTTTGAAAACAACTAAACGAGTATTTATTTCTAATGGATAATGAAAATCGAAGTTAACCCTGAAAAAAGCTTTTTATGATGAACAAGTTTTGGAAACAAATAAAACTGGTCAACATTGATGGGTCGTTGAAATTGATTTTTGCTCTCAAGACAATAGGATAACCTGACTGAAAATTATACCACATCAAGATGTATTGTATTGCATCAAATTTTCATCTCAACAATTGTATTGTTAAAAACGTTAGCAAAGTGAATGGATGGGACAAAATTTTTGCTATTACTGTTGTTTGATCAACATTAAAATCCTGGATTATTCACTTTTTGAGTGATTATTTGACCGATGAATTGCTGTTGTCGTTAACCACATACAGTAGAGTACTCCATAACTTGGTAGAATTTCGTGTTGGCGCCACCTATTGGATTTGACCATTTAATTGAATTTTCTAATTGTTTTAAGCAAAATTACTCAAATTCAAGTACAAAAGGTTGAATTAGCGAGTCAACTTTACTAGAATTATTAGAAATTTCTTGTTAAACAAATCGGAATAAGTCAGAAACTCATTATTTTGATTATTCAATAGAATAGAACATTTTCGCATCTCTACAAAAGTGAAGAGCAGCATTGAAAAAAAGACATTCTAGTTATTAGAAGAATAAACTGATTAATACTGGAGGAAAACCATTTTTATGTAATGTCGACTCGCTAATTCAACTTTTTTGGCTAAATTTCAAGCTATTTTGATTAAAAAAATTAAATAATTGGATAAAAATGGTTCTGAAATTGTTAATCCAATAGGTGGCGCCAACACGAAATTCTACCAAGTTATGGAGTACTCTACTGTAAGAGATATTTTGTTTGTCTTCTCCAAGTCAATCTTATGCTCTTCAAGATCATTGTCGCATCAATTAATCACACAAATGTACAAAGTATAAACATCAACTGACTGGTTAAAGCATCAATAGCTGTCCCATGTAATCTGATGTTTTTTCAGGGGCGAAATAGAAATGCAGAAATAACTGAAACTTTTATTTCTGAAAGATTTCTTGAAATTAAGGAACGCAGTACAATTAAAGGAGTACAACCTTGCAAGATATTATATTTAATTGGATACTAAACACATGACAAAGCTGATAGATGATGAATTAAGCCCTAGGTAAAAGGACTATGTAATCGATTGCAGTCAATTTGATTGGTAATTATTGCACTTTCCAACAATGTTTCATTTTTTGTATCAAAATCTTTCAAACTGTTAGGTGATCAAACAATGAGAAAGCTATTAGCTGAACACTTTACACAAGGAAATCGTTTGTCCTGAAGCAAAACCTAAATAATCAAAACCAGGACAAGTTTGGATTTTTCAACGTAGTTCAGCTTAACCATGATATTTCAGGTTTATATTGAGACTTTTTTTTCCAGGATAACTTTCACTTCCATTTAACCAGTCACTTTCAATTTTGAACCAATGGACCTTGATAATAATTGTACATTTTTGTCTTCGCTAATAGCAACAATATGGCTTTGATGCATCCAGGTAAAGGATTGCAATAATAATAAAAGATTAGGATTGGATTGAGCAAATCTGAATATCCTTTTATTGTTCATGACATTTCAGCTTTTAAGCTATTAAAGCTTTGAAGATTTCATGTGAAAATGATTGTTGCAAGTTTGATGAATTTGTTTAATTAACTGTTGATGAGCTACAACAGCCACAGAATGGATACTATTTTAAAGCATTATTTGATAACCTAAATGGCTGTGACATTCATGGATAATTACCTCCTCCAGGGAACTGATAATCCGACCAGAATACTCTGGTTGATGGATCGAGTTGCTGTTTTTTCTCACTTCTTTGTTGCTCTGTTGCTGTTAATCATCATCCAGACAAATCAACCAACTAACCAACTGAAATTCAGATTAACTAATTACATCACTAACTGTTTCCTTCCTGTTTCAAGGTGATTGTACTTTTTACTGTCCTATTATCAGGTGAGAAGATTCCGTTCCATATCCATTACAATGGATTAAACGAGTTATCAGTTTAAAAACAATGTTTATTCAAGAAATTAATTTACATTTTCTTTTCTTTTCTAGCCATTTACCACTAATCAAGAGCATCATGATGATGATAACAAGCAACTTTTCGCATGTTTCACCATTCAGTTTGATCGCTGAGTAAAAGTATTACACTAAAGAAAAGCCGAATCAAGGAAGAAGTGTGGTCAGCGAAAACACGCTAAACCCGTTTTCATAGTTGAATAATCATCTTTGTCATTATAACACTAGCCTGATGACCAATTCTGATAGTTATCCTGAAAGTGAACATTTTGAACAATTGAATTAAGCGAGCAACATCATTAGTAAACCAAAAAACAACAAGCGAAATAACGAAGTCAACATAAACAGCAATCAGCCAAACCAGTCCAATGACGATTATGATGGCGAAAGATGAATTAGTGAAACAAGCCAGAGGGAAGTTGGAAAAAGAAAGGGATAAAGAAAGGGAACAAGGATGATGTCTGAATCAAGATAAATGGCGAAAAAGAAAGAAAAGTAATGAAAGAGATCGAATGTGAGAGAGTTAAGGAAGTAAGTCTATTATGAGAGTTTGGTAACAAGTGAGCAAAAAGAGTAGGAGAAGAGGGAGAAAGTTTAAATGATGAAAACAAAGTTGGATGAGAGTTGAATCAGTGTTTAGATGAATCTTTCGTTGAGCCGGTTCATTTTCAATTCAATGTTCACCAAATGTAGCTTCAAGAGTGCTTCAACATTTTAAATTGTTACCTATTCTCATCTACTGTCAACCAGAACCAACAACGCTATTGCCATCACGTAGTAATCGTCAAATTGTATGTTTCCATTGTTTCAATGTCCACATGTGTGATGAAGCCTCTTTAAAAACATCTAATTTCAATGAAACATCTTTAATCAATAGATCAAAACTGTTTAATCAAAATATTCATCTTGAAATTATAAATTGTTTTCATTGTGGCTCATCATCATGTCTCTTTACTTTATATCAATGATGTATTGAAAGCAATCAATATAACGACATCATCATTAATTTCCTGTTACCCTTTTAATAGGATCGCTAATAAGGATTGGGGTCAACAATAGACAAAAGAAAGGATAAAAAGAGGAAAATTGATTGAAAGCCAAATTTAATTCAAAATGACAATTCGACAAGTTGACGGAACTGAACGCGGTGAAATCAAGGAAAAGATCATTGATCAACCCTGTGAATCTTTTGATGATGAGGTTAGTTAAACAATCATTGTTTTAAATATAAATATACTTTTTAATTCTCATTGTTCCAACCAAATCAGTCAAATCGTTTCCAACAACGCCAATTGTCCTCCAACAATTTGCCTTGCTTGTTCAGCTGTTCAACTATTTAACATACCAACAAATACTTAACCACTTTATTGATCCATATATTTATTCATTGCTCTAAAAAGTGATTACATTCAATGCTAAAATTACATGTAAAAAACCGCAAAAAGGCAAATAATACACCAACAAGGTGAATGAAATATTAGCTTACAAATTGAAATCTCCTGTAACCCTTAACATTTCATGAATATAACAATATAATATTACATGTATTCAAGTCTAATTTGGGTATCCAAAAAAAGATCACCTTATAATCATCAGTAAATCTAATTCATCTAATTTAAAGTAATCCTTCTCTCAAGACAGCAAATGGTTTCTCTGCATAACTGATGACCATGAAAGATGCTGACCAAGAATTGAGATGAAAAAGGTTTATTTTAGTTTACGATGAATATGATTATTACTGGCGTTAAATGGTGCTTCACATTTTCATTAAATGATGATATCACGATGATAATCAACTTTTTCAGCCATAAAACCAAACATCAGTAGAAACCAGTTCTAGGTCAAAGATGACTCCAAACAGACTCACACCCGAAACCCAGTAACCATTTAACACAAACACACACCTTTTGACCAGTTTCTGGTTCGCTCAAAAAACTACTATTTTAAGGTTTGACCTGAAGAAGCCCGAAACCAAATAATATTAACAAATTGCCTCATTAATTTACCGTCCATTTGGATTGACAACTTTCCATTGTCAATAAATGTTTACTTTTTATCCTTAAAGCTTGTAAAAGCAAACCAGAAAAAGCTAAATCTAACCAAATAACATTTAAACCCAAAATTGAAATTCAATGTTAAATGGCTATTTTTAAGGTTCACCTTTCAACTTACTGTTAAAATTGGTGTTTGAATGTTAAATAGATTATTGTTAAACGTTTAAAATTTAATCAGGTCGATGGTTAAAGGTGCCTGATGTGCAAAACAATTTAAAAAAGGTTAATAGACAATAAGGAAAGTATGTATTTTGACATGTATTTTTGTTTGTATCCATTATTTACCTGTAATTACGTTACAATATAAGGTTCATTCAACCTGATATTATAATTTGATAATATGATGAGAAAGAGATGATAACTTGTGATCTTCCTCATCTTGTGTCTCCATTTTTCTCATCGAAAACCGCATCTTCATTATTTTTCTAGGTTTATTGTGTTCATCAGTTTGCAAAAACCTAAATTCATTGTTCGCTACATGATTGATCCTTGAATATAATCATTTTTCATCATCAATTACGCTATTATCAACTAATTAATTCCTACTTTTTTTTCTTAATAATAATCATCTTCTTTCATATATTTATACATAATATTAACTTTCAATTGCGGAAGTAAATTGTATTGGTATCGGTTGATTGTTGAATTTCAATTTCATTCCCAACATTCCAGTCTTTAATCACATTTAACTCTGTTGACCATTAGTAGTGTCACCATTGTTAATAGAATCATTATTGATGTTAGTTTCATGTTAGCATTTCATTTATCCATCATTACATATTTACTTGAATTGCTATTTAATCATCTTCACTATAAAATAAACCAATAATGATCTTTAAATGTTCATTTTAATGGTAAACATTTTTCATAATTTATATCAAAATGTTGAGCAATTTTTTATGAAAATTGATGATTCAATGAAGACTTCAATTAGGGTGACAATTAGTAATTTCAATATTTAAATTGATTCTTGTAGAGTTACTTTAAATAATTTCAATCTATTTGATGCTCTCAATCGTTTTTCTTCTTCGTGATTCAGGTCATTTACCTATCAATGGAGCTGACCAAAGCTTAAAATGCGTGAACAATTTGAATTGATTAAGTTTCACTTTTAACTCGCTTTTCATTCAACTTTCAGATGTTGGTTTACTTCTCGTTATGATGTTGTGATCATTAGCAAATTAAGTAATCAGTGAATATTGAGTAGCAACAACGATTAATCATTGCTAAACATTGATGATGATTGAATAAAAATTTACTCCGAAAATAATCCAATCATCACTAATTAACTATTTATAAATCAACTTTACATTGAAAATGGTTTTAGTATTTTGTGGCTGATCAACATTGAAATTGTAATTTACTAACAAATGGTTAACCTTTACAATCCAATGGCGTCCTTAATTGTGTGATCAAGACATTCGTCTTAAGCAAAACTAAGAAAAACTGAAAAAGTTTCAACTATTGACTGAAAAGTCCAGTAGCAAGTCGCTTCATTGAATGTTCTCAATGTGTTCTAATGACTCTAGATGCAAATGCTCTTATCCTTAGCTAACTAAGCAACTCTGATGCTTTTAGTTCAAATGATATGCGCAATGTTTCTTTAATTTTATTAAAAGTTATTATTTACATTTTGTGCACTTTCAAACATCTGTAAGTAACTTTGTGTAACAAACCAAAGCAACGATTTTAACGAATCGTCCCTTTCCTTCGTTCATCGTTTGCTATTTACATTAATGCTGCTAAATATCAAACGAGCGTTCTAATGTTGACTGTTAGAAGCATAATGAAGTTGATATTTTCCAAAATGAACTGAAATGAGTAACATGCATTAGTATTCATTGAATTGCCCAAAAAACGATTGGCGAACTCACGAGTAAAGAAAACGAAGGAGTGATCAGGCACAAATTTCCAATTGCAACGCCAGTCTGTCTTGCGTTGATTCGATCTTGGACTTCTAATGCCTATGCACATAATAGAGTTCAAGTTTTCCTTCAATCCTGTTTGAATATTCTCAATTCTAACTGTAACATACCTTGAATCGAGCAGAGCAGTTTGCTTTTGTATTCAATATAAGTCCAGTATAATGTCCATGTATACTTAGCGTCTTGAAATATTTGATATCAAGATAAAATGATTAATAAATTTATAAGTGCATCGAGTTGTGAAAATTGAACTTACTTTTGTGTAATAACTAGAAGCCCAAAGATTGCCAATAACAAGAAAAAAGTGAATCAAGATTCCTCCAAATGTGACCAGCGAAGAAATGAAATTAGGGAAAAGCTTGAATATCAGTGAAAATAGCAGCATAACATCAGCTTGAAGGGCAATGAGTCCCATCAGGTAGAGATGAAGATAATCTAAGCGACGATATGTTTCCTCAATTTCATTCATAAACTGAATCATCTTTTCATTGATTCGGCTTAAACCTGCAGGACTCAACGAACATCTTCTCAGACAGTTTTTAATCTCGTCTCTAATCGCTTCCAGTTGTGCATTGAAAACTGCAATAAAAGTCCAAAGATATATTCCAAGACTCACTAGTCCATTGAAAAGCAAACCAAACGTAACAATTTCACTAGGAATAATGCAAAGTATGAAAAAAATGTGAACTCCACTTGAATATGCTGCTGGATAACTCAGATGCAATATGAAGACTAATGCTGCCGAATAGAACCAGACAAAAACCATGAGACGAGCTCCCTGTGCCATGATTAAGTAGACAATTTTATTACAAAATTGTGCACTTCTTTCATTGAATTTCAAAGGTTTCCAATAGATCCCACGGTTACGAATGGTGAAAAAAATTCTAAGAGCAATTAAAATACCAGCTCGTTCGATGTAATGATAATATTCACGGAGCAATGAAAAGATTACAATAGTAACAACACCTAATATTGCCATAAAGGTACTCTTCTGTCGTCTGGAGTCTGGAAAAGGATTTGCAAGATATAAATCTAACTGGTCACTTTCATCAAAGTACAAGAACAAATTAAGTCGGATAAAAGTTAAAAGTATTGCGATACGAATGATCCAGTTTCCTATCCATAGTTTCAAATTGATCGGTTTATCGTACTCCTGCTTTTGTCCACCACGTAAGCTAATGAACATCAATTTGTTTAGGTTGTCAAAGCGTTCTAAAGCTTTTCTGGTTTCATAGTCCGATTCACCAGTCCAAGCAAGCAACTTGTATGAGCAAGACTTGCAGTAATGAACAAAGTATGAGATTTTCAGTTTTTTTGAGCTTTCAGACATTGTTCAATTCCAATGAATAATTTGTAGAAAAAGTCGCACATAAAGTCTTCTAACAAAAAATTTATTAAATCTAGTAGTAATAACTAGACCTTTAGGTAACTGAATAATTGATTTCAATGAATCAAGTTTTATTATTTTTCTGCTTTAATTCAGACATCTTAATGTTCATGAGCACGATAATGTGATCAATATGAATCATTTCAATCAAATCTTCAAGGTTAGAAAGGATTTTGTTTCAATTCTGTCAGATACTAACTCTCGCTTTTTCTTTTGTTCCATTATTGATGTTAGTTTCATGTTAGCATTTCATTTATCCATCATTACTTAATTAGTAATTTCAATATTTAAATTGATTCTTGTAGAGTTACTTTAAATAGTTTCAATCTATTTGATGCTCTCAATCGTTTTTCTTCTTCGTGATTCAGGTCATTTTCCTATCAAGGGAGCTGAACACAGCTTAAAATGCGGGGACAATTTGAATTGATTAAGTTTCGTATAAAATACAAATCATGTTAATTGGTTGCATTCGTCAATAATTTCACTTTTAACTCGCTTCAGATGTTGGTTTGCTTCTCGTTATGATGTTGTGATCATTAGCAAATTAAGTAATCAGTGAATATTGAGTAGCAACAACGATTAATCATTGCTAAACATTGATGATGATTGGATAAAAATTTTCTCCGAAAATAATCCAATCATCACTAATTAACTATTTATAAATCAACTTTACATTGAAAATGGTTTTAGTATTTTGTGGCTGATCAACATTGAAATTGTAATTTACTAACAAATGGTTAACCTTTACAATTCAATGGCGTCCTTAATTGTTTATCAAGACTGGCCTTTGTTGATAGTTGATCAACTAACCACAGTTCAATTATAATGGTTGATTTTAATAGCAAAAGGTTTCTTTGTAATCATTCAACAAGTTTTAACCTTTCCATTATTTTTATGCCTCAATTGTAAATATTAATTCAATTTGAAGGTTTATTAACGAAAGTCATGTAATAATATGTTAAACCTCTGAATATCAGTTAATTGCCTTGAATGATTAAACTTGAATGACAATGATTATAGTTTGTTTGATCAGTTTGAACTCAATTAATTTGGGTAAACAGAAAGCAAAACAAGGTTACAATTTTAATCTGGTTAATCGGGTTTGATGGTTTATTAACCAGCTAAAATCAAGTTCAATTCAATTTCTAATTTTAGAATTAAAATTACTCAAAAACAATATTAACAATTATTTCCTAAATGTTGATTACGCTTTTAGATCAAAGCTTAATATGATCTTCATTTTGCTAATTTCATGATCATTAAAAAGTGAATTTAACTGAGAATCAATTTTTTTTGTGTTTCACCTTCATTCATTTTTTAGGTTGTTTGTTAACCCAAACATTAAATAGACTGCTAATGATTGATCTTGTTATGTATTTAATTCATAATATTGGATAATTGATATACTCATGAGCAACAATTGAGTGAATATACGATAATCAATGAGTTTTAAATAAACAATTAGCTCGAAACATCGAAACAAATCATCTTAATTATCAAGTTGTACTTCGTAAAGTCATTTTTGGTTGAGAAGATTTGTTTGAAATTTGCAAAAACCTGCTTGATTGATGGTTAGCGAGGTTAATTGATTTGGTTGAGCTTTCTTAACTCATCTACTCAATTTAATGATAATTTTACAGTGTATTGTGGTTGAATCAGGTTGTTAGAACAATTTATTTTAACTATCTTAACCAATTGATTAAAAATTCAATGTTTCATCCAATATTTACAGATTTTCCTGGATGCAACTGACGATGGTGTTACTATTAAGGAGACACAATTGATTGAAGAAATCCAAGAAGAGTAAGTTAATTATCTATATTTGAGTGATCAAGCAATAAATGAAGCTAAATAAGCTGAACAATTGTTATTATAAACATTTATCGTCTTCGAATTAACCGATAAAATATTACGATTCGTAAGTTACACACTTATTACAATGTAATTGTTTAATCGATAGAAATGCACGAAAAACGAGAGAAACATCATTTATTTGATTACTATTGTAACATCTTTAATTGTAATTTTCACAGACAACCAAGTTTAGAGCAATCAATGGAAGAAGTAACCAGAGTATTGGAACTCGCTCTGAGCAACCAATTTGAAGAAGCTGGTCAAATTGCTGATAAATGGTTGGTTACATTGTTTTAGACATTCATTTATTCACTGATTATTGACTGTTTCCTAATTTTCATTTATATAGGGCTGAGGTTAGTCTTTATCATGCACTTGGCGCGGCTACACTCACTTTTTTCAAAGGTGTTCTGACCCTGGAACATGTAAGTTACCAAATGATCTTTAGGTGTAACCAGTTTCTGACAGCGAAATTGTCTTTTGTCTCAGGCTCAAATTAAGAATACAATGGATTCATTAAAACACGTTATTGACCTTTACCAAATAAAGAAATATCAAAGTAACTCAGTGGCCAGAGTTGTCTGGAAGCCAAATTACAACAATTACACTGAAGGTAATATGAGTTAGGATTATATTCTGGTTGAAACAATGTCTGTTATAATGTCGGTATTAACCATTTAATCAACGTTTTTTCATTTCAGATCAAATCCATGCTGAGCTGGTTTATGCTGAAGCTCAATTGATGATTGCCTTGATGACTTTCTTACAAGACCAAAACTTGATTAGTTTAGTTAAAGGAGCTTTAAGGATTCGATCATGTTTCCAAACTTATAAGGAGTGTAATAACATATTAAATCAAAGGGTTTCCTGGTCATCTGAAAAGGTTAAAAGGCATTTTGAATCGGGAGTTCGCATGGGATTAGGAACATTTAATTTGATGATTTCCCATTTACCAAGTAAAGTTTTGCGACTTTTGGAGTTCGTTGGTTTCTCTGGTAATCGGTCAATTGGTTTCACTGAGTTGGAAGCTTCAACTGCAATCACTGACGGATTGAGATCACCATTAGCCAAGTTAATTATGATGGCTTACTTTTGTTACATTGAACATCTTTTTGGTTTGGGTAATGAAGATTTAACTCTTGTAACCAACATTTTGTCCAGTGCTATGGAAAAATATCCAAATGTAAGAACTAATCAAATTACTGAGCATCTTATTTACTAAATACACTTACATCCACATGGTGATAGTCTTGAAATATCATAATTGAAAGAAAGAATTATGATCGATAATTAATCAATAATCAGGTTGAAACGCACAAACTGACAACTCACGTTGAAATCTTGTGTATCTGATTGTCTCGATTGGTTATCCATTCAGTTTCATGTTACATCAGTAGTTTTCATAATTCTCATTATTCTAACTGTAATCAACTTTTCTATTTTACTTTATTTTTGTATTCAGAGCGCTTTCTTCATCTTGTTTGCTGGTCGGATCAATCAACTTGAAGGTAAATTAAGTGAAGCTATTTTAAACTTTGAAAAATGCATTGCAATTCAGAACCAATGGAAACAACTTCATAACATTTGCTATTGGGAGCTTCTTTGGTGTTACACGTGAGTTATTCAATTACCTTAAATTTTACACTCAATTTAGCACAATAATCAACCCTTTCTTTGAGCAACCTTCAACTAAACTTGTTTAATAATCATTTCTAATTTAATTTGGTTCACTTTTCTGTCCAAAGAATCCGTTGTAATTGGAAAAAGGCAGCTGAATATGCTGATATACTTCGCAAGGAATGTGCCTGGTCTCCAGCAACCTACACCTATCAAACAGCCTCATATTATTACATGTCCCATGAAGCTGAGCCTGATGAAAAGTTACGAGCTCAGGCATTTGAGTTGTTCAAACAAGTTCCTGGTCTTCGTATAAGATATGCTGGTAAAACGATTCCTGCGGAAAAATTTGCCATAACAACAAGTGAACGATTCGTTTCTGGTGAGAAAAGGATCATCGCTCCAGTCCTAGAGTTTTCATATATCTGGAACATATTTGCCATCATGGAAAAGGATAAAACATTGATTGATCCAATGCTCAAGTTAATTGAAAAACAATTAGACTCTCTTAAGAGCGAAATCGGTACGAACCTTTTCCATATTATCGGACAAAGGCAAACATTAACATTTGTATCTTCTAATTATAACTCAATATTAACGCAATTTATATTATTTAACAATCCTTTGCAGATGACTCCGAGAAACCATTAGATGATTATTTGGATTTAATTTTAATGAAGGGAATGTGCTTAAGAAGTATGGGATTTCCTTATCAGGCTGAACAGTGTTTCCTTGAAATTATTGATAAGTAAGTATCAATGTTCCAGTAATACTTGGAAATGTTGGGAGTGATATTTTTATATATGGATTTGGATTCCAAGAAATTATTTTAACATCTTTTTGTTTTCCTTTTTTAGTGAGAAACGACTTGCTCGAGATACTTATCTGGCTCCTCATGCAGCAATGGAACTTGGATTAACTTATGTTCGTCTGAATGACCTTCCAGCTGCTCGTCGATGGCTGGAAAAGTCTCGTAAAGATTACACTGGTTATCTGTTGGAAACAATGGTTCATTTCCGGGTTCATTGTGCCATGCGTAATATTAAAATAATGGAGAAACAGTCAGCATCCATCCCACCGTTAACATTGGAGGAAGAGGAAACCAGTTCCCTTGACTCTACACCGTCACTTCCCTCTGAACCTCTTCCTCTGGCTGAACCAATCATGCCAACTGGTAAAGGTCAATCGTCATTCTTTGAGTTGGCCAGTAAACTTCAAGCTCGTTTCTCATTCGGATTTGGAGCAAGCTATGATGATAGTCAAGTTAAATTATAAACAATATTGTTCTGGAAACCGTTGCTTGATCGAACCTTTTTTTTATCTTTTTTTATCTTTTCTTTTTGTTCGTTTAACCCATTTTATACGCATCGGAACCACCAAATTCAGCTATCAAAAATTACAAGTAAATTAGAGAGAATATAATTTGTCACCAATGAATGTTAATAATCCCAAATAACTCAGATCTCATACAAACAAAGCAACATTTATTTCATTACAACCAAATCACCTTGATTGGAAATTTAAATTTTGTTAATTATTTCATGGTAATTCTGGTTGAGCAAACATTTAAAGTAAACATTGACTTTTCTTCTCTCATGTAACATTCAAAAAAAACATATTTTAGCTTCCATCCAACTTCATTACAAGATTTTCAATGCCACATCTTTTTCAATTTTGATTTCCTTTTTTTGTCCTTTTTTCAGCTTTATTGCTATACCAAGGTTTAAATTACTTTATGACTTCCTTATGCCTTAAGCATGTTCATGAGTTGAATATTATTATATTATATTATGTAATTGATCAATGATAACTGTTATATCAATGTCTCGATGAACGTCAATTTCAATTTTAAGCTTGTTTCTTGATCACAAACTGGTCGCCTTCAAAGTCCATTTTAAACATTTTGTTTTGACCATTTTCTTTGTCCACTTTTCTACATCAAAGAATCCGTTGAAACATTTGATTGTCCACTCATAAACAAATTGATTATCCTGAAAATTCCCTGAAAATCTCAATTTTCTACCCTTTTTATTAAACTTAATATAATGTTAATTGTTATGGAGTTGTTTTGGTAAAACTGATTAATAACAAGTTGTATATTTAAACATTTGTTGTCATATTTTAAAACTAAATGCATTTAATATAAATATTATGATTGTTTCATTTTATTGGGTTAATTTACTTCAATTTATTGATTGAGGTAATCAATTTAAATAATTTACAACAGATTTAAGACTAAAGGTAAACTTTATTGTAAAAGCAATCCAAAAACAATAGATTGAAAGTTAATGATAATTATAAATGAGGAAAACAAAATAATACATGATTTATTCAAATCAAATGCAATCAGTTAAACACTAATCACAATTCAACTAATATAAATATATTTGATTTTATCATTAGAATTATTTAATTGGCCTTACTCTAGATTAAATGTTGGTATCACCAATTGAAATATGTATTTTTTGTTTTAAGTAACTCTTCACTTTGTTGAATCACTGCAATTAATTCGAGCACAAAAAAACATTGGATGGTAAAAGATACCAAATGAATCGAATTAGCTAACAATTAATTCGATTAAATTACTTTACATTTAGGTGAGTTTAAATACAGTTAACATGAGACAATTTTACAAGCAATCAAGATTAAGACACAGACAAGATGATTGAAAGCCATGAAATGCAAACAAAAGGAGAGAGAGAAATCACTTTGGTTGTTGGAAGGAATCTTTACTCTTTCGGTTTTCGCTGGCTGGTGCCAATTAAAAAGAGATAAATTAAAACAATTAAAAGAACCAAAATAATCGCTTAGAAATTAATTCAAGAGCTGTTTAACTGCTTTTGTTGAAAGAATTATTTGATTAGTTTTTTTCACGTTTTAAGGCAAACCACATTAAAAGTCGCTTTCTGGAAAACTTATTATTGCTTATTTAAGGATAATACAATTTAGGATTTTTTGGTTCATTTTGATTGTTTTCTTTCAGTGTTTTCTGGAATTATGTTGATCTTTCAATTCTCGTCTTTTTTAGGCTTGAATCTTGGCAACATAAGGTGGGAACGGCACTACGCCTCCTGGTCCAGAAAGTCCAGAGTGTCCTGCGTTCAGATATGCGTCCATCTCACGAGCTGCTTGTCGTCCTTCGTTGATTGCATGAACCACTAAAGATTGTCCTCGACGACAGTCACCACAAGCAAATACTTTGTCTAACACTTTCGTCTGATACCCATCGGTATGAGTAACAATATTGGATCGAGCGTCTTTCTCAAGCTTGGCTTGTTCAATTAGATACGATTCAGGTCCAAGGAAACCCATGGCCAAAAGAACGAGATCAGCTTCAAATACTTGTTCTGAACCAGGAACTTCAGACATTTTCCAAGCTCCTTTATCGTCTTTGACCCATTCTATGGACACTGCTCGGATTCCTTTAACGTTGCCTGCACCATCATCAAGGAACTCTTTGCTTGAGATTTGGTACAATCTTGGATCTTTACCGGTTCGAAGTTTAACTTCTTCATGACCATACTCGACTCGGAATATTCGTGGCCATTGTGGCCATGGATTGTCTGCTCCGCGAGTATCAGGAGGTTGAGGCAAAATTTCAAATGCGATTACATTTTTAGCACCTTGTCGAAGAGCTGTTCCAATACAATCACACCCTGTGTCACCACCGCCAACAACAATCACATTCTTACCTTCAGCGCTTATTGTAGGCTTAGGCAGAGGACCATTGGTGCCATTAAGAATGCCAGGCATTTGTTGTTTTTGCCAAGTTTCCAAGTAAGTCATGGCAAAGTAAATGCCATTAAGCTCCCGTCCAGGAATATTCAAATCTCGAGGCCAAGTGGCTCCCGTGGCAACACAGACAGCATCATATTGATCGATTAAGTCTTTTACATTGATTGTTTTTCCGATATCACAATTGGTTTTGAAATTGATACCTTCAGCAGTTAGCAAATCAATTCGTCGTTGAACAATTTTCTTACTCAATTTCATGGTCGGTATACCATATTGCAAGAGTCCACCGACACGGTCATTTCTCTCATATACAGTAACTGTGTGTCCAACTTTATTCAACTGATGAGCACAAGATAATCCTGCAGGTCCACTGCCAATTATAGCACATTTCTTGCCGGTTCGCGTCAACGGAGGCATTGGTTTCATCCAACCCATTTCAAATGCTTTTTCAATTATAGACACTTCAATACTTTTGATTGCCACAGCAGGAGTATTAATACCCAAAACACAGGCTCCTTCACACGGAGCTGGACAAACTCTACCAGTGAATTCAGGGAAATTGTTGGTTTGTAGAAGCTGATTAATTGCTTCTTGCCAATCATTCTGGTAGACTAAATCATTCCATTTAGGTATTATATTTCCAAGAGGACATCCCTGAGATGATTGACAAAAGGGTACACCACACTCCATGCATCTAAATGGAAATTAAAGAGTTATATTTAAACACTCATTAATATTAATAACAACTTACAGAAACAATGAAAGAAAAACAAGACATATGGACTTTAAGTCTCATGATATTGATTTTCTTGTCTACAACATAATGAGTAACAGATAGAAGGAAAAATAACTTACCGTGAAGCCTGGGTTTGAACATTTTCTCTTATATAATTAAAGTCAAATACTTCATTCCAATCTTTTGATCGTTTACTTGTTTCACGATAATAACCTCGCAGTCTTTTGTATTTCATGAAACCTCTGAAAATATAAAATGAGAAAAGTTATGAGAAAAAGTAACTTGATAATCGATTATCTCAATTCTCATAGACAGACAGCTATTAACTACTTGGGGATCGATAAAAGGATAACAGTAAAATAAAGCCGTTTTTCACTGTATTTTAAATTAAATTCTCGAAATAAATGTTAAAAAAGGTTAAATAGAAAAAAATTGTCAAGTGAAACAAACCTTAATTTGTCCAATTTACCATTATCAACGATAGAATCTTCAATATCATCAATCTTTTTCTCTTCCTTTGGCTTCTCTTCAATTTTAATTTTCTCACTTTCCTCTTTCTTAAGATTCTCCAAAGCTCGTTGATACTCTTTCGGGAAAACTTTGATAAAATTGTTTTTTTCTGATGTCCAAGAATCCAAAATACGCTGTGCAATAGCTGAATTGGTTTTCTGGACGAACTCGGTTAATAGGTTGTATACAAAATCGACATCCTCTTTATCTTCCAACTGGAACAGATCAACCATTTCCATATTACATTTACCTTCAAGTTTGGCGTCAACATCGTATACATAAGCAATTCCACCGGACATTCCGGCAGCAAAATTGCGACCCACACCACCTAAAATAATAACCTGACCTCCAGTCATGTACTCACATCCATGATCACCAACACCTTCAACCACAGCAATTGCACCCGAATTACGAACACAAAATCTTTCAGCAGCTATACCACGGAAAAAAGCTTTACCACTGGTTGCACCGTAAAGACAAACATTACCGACTAGAATATTTTCCTCGGATTTAAAGGTTTCAGGTAATTTTTCAGTTGGTCGCACAATTATCTCGCCACCAGATAAACCTTTACCAACATAATCATTGGCATCACCCTCAAGTTCAAGGGTAACCCCACGAGCTAAGAAAGCACCGAAACTTTGACCTGCCGATCCATTGATTTTCACATAAATCATTTGTTTTCCTAATCCTGCTTCACCAAATCTTCTTGCTATATGATAACTCAACGTTGATCCAAAGGATCGGTCTTGATTGGCAATTGGTATATTAAATTTTCGAGGCTCTGTTGATGAACCATCTAGAATAGATTTACAATTTTCAATGAGATAATTATCTAAACGTTTTTCAAGCTCGAAATCTTGTTTCAAACTACCGCCCCGAATATTGGTGCCCGCCCGTAGATCAAGAGCATTACAAAGGATTGTTCTAAAATCGAGCAATTGGGCTTTAGGATTTTTAGGGTCAGGAGTAAATCGTAACAATTCTGTTCTACCAATAAGATCACTAAACTTTCGAACACCTAGTTTAGCCATTTCTTCTCGTATTTCTTCTGCAAGTAAGAATAAATAGTTGACTAAATGTTCAGGTTTTCCTTCAAATTTTTTCCTCAACACAGGATCTTGGGTAGCAACACCGACTGGACAAGTATTTAAATGACATTTTCGCATCATTGTACAGCCAAGAACAATAAGAGGAGCTGTTGAGAAGCCAAATTCATCGGCTCCCAACAAGCCCCCAACAAGAACATCAAAAGCTGTTCTTATTTGACCATCAGCTTGTAAAACAACACGAGATCGTAAATCATTAGCAACAAGAACTTGATGAGTTTCCGAGATTCCAAGTTCCCAAGGAAGACCGGCGCCTTTGATTCCAGTCCATGAGCTGGCACCAGTTCCTCCATCATGCCCTGAGATTGTAATATGCTCTGCTTTTCCTTTCGCCACACCGGCAGCAACGATTCCAACTCCCGTCTCAGAGACAAGTTTAACAGAGATTCGAGCATCAGGATTGGAGCATTTAAGATCATAAATAAGCTCGGCCAAGTCTTCAATTGAATAAATATCATGATGTGGAGGAGGACTGATTAAACCAACCCCTGGAACTGAATGACGAGTGGCTGCAATTTCTTTGGACACTTTGTGACCTGGAAGTTCTCCTCCTTCTCCTGGTTTAGCTCCTTGAGCCATTTTGATTTGGAGCTCATCAGCTGCAGCCAGATAAGCAGCAGTAACACCAAATCGACCAGAAGCAACTTGTTTAATTGCACTTCGTCGATTATTATTGAGATCTTTGATTATCCAACGGTCAGCATCTTCTCCTCCTTCACCTGTGTTTGATTTACCTCCCACACGGTTCATGGCAATAGCCAAAGTTTGATGAGCTTCAAGCGAAATAGATCCAAAGCTCATAGCACCAGTGCAAAAGCGTTTGACAATCTCACTGGCAGGTTCAACTTCATCCAAGGGAATAGATTTATCAGTGTAAACAAGTGATAATTGACCTCGAAGGGTACAGCCTCGAACTGCTTCTTGTGTCCATTGAACAAAAGTCTTATAGGCTTGTCTTGAATTTGCTCGTGCTGCATCTTGGAGATTCGCAATAGCCAGAGGATCGTTAATATGTTTCTCACCTCCACTTCGCCAATGGTAAAAACCAGGATTCCTGAGAATCAATGAATCTGCAGTGTATGATGGTGAGAATGCAATATTATGACGTTCCATCGCCTCCTCGGCAAGTACGTCAAAATTAACTCCACCAATTCTTGACGGTGTATTCTTGAAACATTTATCTATTACTTCTTCAGCTATACCTAGAGCTTCAAAGATTTGTGCTCCTTTATAACTTTGTAATGTAGAAATGCCCATTTTTGCCATCACTTTGGCAATACCACGTTCCATGGCGGCAACATAGTTTTCAAAGATTTGAGAATCAGACAAGGATAATAGCCTCTCTTCTCGAAGAGTGGCCATTGTCTCAAAAACAAGATAAGGACAGATAGCGTCAGCACCGTAACCCAATAAGACAGTCATATGATGAACTTCCCGAGCCTCGCCAGTTTCAAGGAACAAACCGACCTTCATTCGCTGTCTCTCATTAATCAAATGATGATGAACAGCACCTAAGCAAAGTAGCGTACTAACAGGTACAAAATCGGCATCAGCACGACGATCAGATAGTACGATAATCGCATAGCCATTTCTAGCAGCAAGACATGCTTCATCGCATATAGAGTTTATTGCTTTCAGAAGACCTGATTTACCCTCAGAAACAGGATAGATGCAGTCAATTGTCTTACAATGCCAACCTTTGTAAGTAGTTTCTTTGATAATTTCCATATCATGAATAGAAAGAATAGGTTGTTCAAGCCACAGTCTACGGCACTGGACAGCACTGGGTTCAAGTAGGTTAGACTCTGGTCCAACTGGACACGCCAAGGACATGACAACCTTTTCACGGAATGGGTCAATAGGAGGATTAGTGACTTGGGCGAAAAGTTGTTTGAAATAGTCATACAACAAAGGCTGACATAATGAAAGACAAGCTAATGGAGCATCGTTTCCCATGGAACCAAGTGCTTCCTTTTGAGTTTTAACCATTGGTAGTACTAGTAAGTTAAGAGTTTCAGTTGTGTATCCAAAGAGAGCTAAACGTCTATCTTGAAGTACTTGAGCTCTGCCAACAAGTGAATCGCCACGAGCTAAGCCATCCAAGAAAACAGCTCGACGCCTGATAGTTGCATCAGGTCCTTGATTTTCCGACATTGCTGCTTTCCTTAAATCTTGCAATGTAAACATTTCTTGAAGCCAGTTAGAGAGAGGTCGTGCATTGGCAATGCTCAGTTTGATTTCTTCATCTTTGACTAGAATTTTATCGTGAGTATCAACTAGAAGCATCCTACCAGGTCGTAGACGACTCTGTAAAGTAAAAATATAAATGATCATGAATTAATCGTTATTACTGGAAGACCAACCACTTGAGTTAGTTATTAATAGAAATTGAAACAATAAGTAATAAAACCATTAAGTCATAAAGCAATAAGTATGGTTATGGTGGTGGTTATTCAACCTAGACAGGGGAACAAATAATCTTTCAATCATTAAGTGTTCGAAAGGATAGATTTTGGCTTCGGAAATTAATTATAGAGAAAAAAAAACAAACAGAAAGATGATACTTTTATTTTCAGTCTCTCCGTAATCATTAATCTATACAGTAACTTCAAAATAAGTCTTAACTGATAAAATTTGAGCACAAGACGATTCAAGGGAAAAATCAAAACACGCAAAATCAGTGTATTTAATTAGATTTTAAATGCGTTTCTTTGATCAGAAACTACTGATAAAAATTTTTTAAAGTGTGTGACAAAGTCTTATTAAAGATTGAAAGAAGGGCAAGATTCAAATGTCATGAACAATATCATTTTACATGTTACTAATTTTTCAACTTCATCTAATCACATCAATTTTTCAAATTTTTATGTCAACAACATAAAAAAATAATAAAATACAACTAAAGAACATCTGACTTATAGTAACTTCAAGTTAGTCTGTTGTTATGTTTATAGATAGAAGGTCATAAGGGAAAAATCGTTTTTAATGTCGACAGCCAATCGATAGAGGAAGCATGAAAATAAATGTCAGAGGTTATAAAACAGAAAGTCAAAATCATCTTCATTTCTCACAACCTACTTAAATCAACTAACAGTTAAATAAATTATGAGCAATTTGATTGTTGGTTTGGTTATAATTTAGGTATTATCAGGTAGGCAATTTAATTCTTGACTTGAATTAATTTGACATTTGTTGCTCGAAAATAAATTGTTGATACCTTTAACTGATTTAGAAAATTGCTATTGTCATTGTCATTGTTTGACTTGATGCATAATTAGGTTCAGTGATGATGAAGAGTAAAACAATGCTTTGTTTTTATAGTTAACTCACTTTACACACATTTTTCTCTATCACATAGACAAGTCCTTGAAATATATTAGATAATCAAAGATAACCAAAGATAGAATTGTGAGATAGCCGAGATTAGACTGATATAAATGATTACAGAAGTTGAGTGAACTATCAATTCCATTCATTTAACTGTCATCAACCTACTGCATGTAAAATAGTTTTTTTATTGATAATTTCAATACTAAGCCATCTTATAAACATTTGAAAATCTAAGACGTAATAATATTTCACATGGGAGATTTTCAAACTGCTTTAATTAAAGAGGCGATTTAGTGTACTTTCCTTTCTTAAAATATTGAATTACAAAATTTCCAATTGAAATTTTGCTATCTAGATGATGACTACAGTAAGAATCTGACTCAAGTGATTTTAGTAATGGGCTAATGATTCAAGTGATAAAACAATATATACTAACCTTGGCAGCAATTCTCTCCGGGGGAATATCAAGAACACCAACTTCTGAAGCCATTATGACAAATCCATCATTGGTGACATAATAACGGGATGGTCGAAGACCATTACGATCAAGAATCGCTCCAATGTAACGCCCATCAGTGAAGGTTAACAAAGCTGGTCCATCCCATGGCTCCAGTGTACATGCTGACCAACGATAAAATGTTTTCTTATCCATATTCATGAGATCATCATTTTGCCAGGCTTCAGGAGCCATTGTCATGATCGCTTCGGGTAGACTTCTATTACCAGCCATAACCAGAAACTGGAGAACATTGTCAAAGGACCCAGAATCAGAAACACCAGGTTCCACAACAGGATAAAGTTTATTTAGATCCTTACCATATTGAGCGTTTCTCATCACACCTTCTCGGGCTCGCATTAAATTTACATTTCCTCGAAGGGTATTAATCTCACCATTGTGCGCCAATAGCCTTAAAGGATGAGCTCGAGCCCAATTGGGGTAAGTATTGGTTGAAAAACGAGCATGAACCAAGCAAAGGTAAGACATGAATTGAGGATCTGAAAGATCTTTGTAATATTTCCATAATTGGGGTGGTGTGAACTGTCCTTTATAGACGATTGTGCGACGAGAAAGTGAGCAAATGTAGAAGTCCAAACCTTCCTCTATTAATACACGACCAGACCATTTGAGGAGAAGATAAATCCTTCTATCAGTTGCTTCATCATCATCCCCAGAATCTGATTTGGTAGAAATTAGGAATACCTGTTTGACCAGAGGTTCTGACTTTTTAGCTACTTCACCTAAGCAGCTATTATCTGTTGGCACATCTCTGCAGCAAATAACCTTAAATCCAAGGCTTTCAGCCAATTCGTTAAATCTTTGTTCACTCTGAGGACTAGAAGATGCACCGATAAAGATGAGACCAGTGTAATATTTACCAAGAGGTGGAAGTTCAATGCCATGTTCTTCTTTTAAAACTCGAGCATACAGCCCATGAGGTATTGATGCTAAGCATCCAGCACCATCACCGGTGAGATTATCGCAGGAGCATGCACCGCGATGCTCCATACGTTTACTGATGGTTTGGGCATCGAGAAGAAGCTTATGAGATGGTTCACCATGAATATTAACAATAAATCCAACACCACAAGCTTCTCTTTCATCCTTTGGGTCAAAAAGACTATGATGTTGAACCATTTCCTCTTTAATACAGTTTAATAATATTAATTAATGAATCAAAATAAATTTTAAATTTAAGTAGTTTGAGATTGATGAACAAATTGCTTGAAAGAACAGTTATTTTCGATTTAGGATGAACTCTTAAGAGTAACTGTTCGACTCATGTCAATTTCAAGCCCATCTTTTATACGCCATCTAGTGATAAAATAAAGTGGACAAGAAATATGGCGCCTTCTAGTGTATTAAAGATAAACAGTTGTTAATCCCAAAGATTTAGCAAAAAAAACAAAAGCCAAGTCCGCATAAATAAAATCAGTTAACAATTTTTAATTTGAAATGTGTTTTCGTATTTTAAAATTTAGTGGCTAATTAAAATTCCTTGAAGTTATACTATGAACTAGACCAAAGTGTAAAGTGTTAATTGATCTTTGTTAATGTCTCCTCGTGCAAACGTTAGTGCTCATCAAGTACATGTTTACATTTGTTACAAGTCAGTTGATTGCTGTGAGATGAACTTATAATATTTAGCTGATCTTTTCAAACATTGTAACAAATGAAATTTGCCATTAAATTTCAAGAGTGATTGTGCTTCCATAATAATTGAGGTATTTTTTTGTAGTTTAGTCGATATTATGATACATAATGTAAATGTAATGGATAATAATGGATCATAAACTTTCCCCGTTTGATTATCATGATATCAAGAATACAATTTATAATTATGAGTGAATCAGGAGGTAGGTGAATGATCATTGAGTTGTTTCAATTATCACCATCATTTGAGAAAGACAAAGACAAAGACAAACTCTATTGAAATAAAATCACTTCTAGGCTTGAACAACCATTGAAGAAACCTCAAGAACCTGGTTGAATCGAGCTGAATCTCAAGTTGAAAAAAATTAATTACATGATATTGAAGTCAACGGTGGAATTTGATTAAATGAAGTAGAAGACTAAATAACTATTGGAGGCAGGGTGAATTGAGTAATAAATCTTGTACGATGACTTGATGTTCACTCTGAGCATTCATGTACTACTATAGCCATCACATGATTGACTGTAACAAAAATACTCTCCAGCAATCAATATCTTTTAATAAACTTGCTTGATTAACAAGTTGATTACACAATTCCATGTAAATTTTTGCTGATTTCAAACTCATCAGTGAATCAAAGGTAACAAAGACTTGACTTGAAAACAAAACAACCAGATTACAGATGCACTTAGAAATACTTTTCCCAATTAGACAATTACCAATCCAAATAAATGGTATTTGATCGTAATTAGTTTAGATTTGACTTTCACATGACTCAAATTAACAGCTAATAACAAACAATTTATAAGAGATGATAGTTGACAAACACATCAACATCGTACTGAAAAATACTGACTTTTCAAAGATGTTGAGCCAATAGAGCAAAGAGCGGAAAAATCAAATAAAGCCATTGCACAGTCAAATCAGGAAAATTTACCCAATTAGATAGGCATTAGAGATGGCTGAGTGAATCAAGAGTCTAGTAATAAAAATGTAGATCAGTTAATTAACATTGAATAGGCAATTAACCCAGTAAAAAGGTATTTAAAGTGGACATTAATACACTTGTAAACAACAAAAGGCCAAGGTTGAAAAAAGCTATGGATAATGAGACAAGAGGTTTAGTTGATTTAATCACCTTTACTTATATAATTGACTTGGATCATGATAGCAATTGCTTGATTTAGTTGCCAGCTAAAAAGTACAATTTAATTTGGTTAAAGGACATTTTTACATTAGCAGTTGCTTTTTATATGAGAGTATAAAAACCATTGGAAGCAATGTATTTACAATTAAAGGTATAAATGATTGGTTCATCAGATTGATTCCACGAGTTGATTGTGGTTCAGAAATCATTTGTTTCCACCTTGTTATCTCCATTTTGAATAAAATTTCATCTAGATTAACATTTGATTTTGCAGTTGATTGCAAGTCAATGATTTCACTTGAATCTTGAAAAATTTTCTCCTCAATAGAGAGACAATTGTGTTTAACCTGACTGGCCATTAGCGATAAAATGATTGAAATGAAACTGGTTAAGCTAAATAGTGACCATTTGCGAAGGAAAACCGTCAAATGGATTACATGAGTTGACTCGGTGAATGAAGATGAATGCAAATATTCAATGAGACAAGCAAATGATTCAAAAAGATGACCCAAAATCCAGACAAATGGAAGCCAGTTTAGTGAATCATCAAATTGTCGTCTCAACTGGTCAATCTTTTTAACAATCAGTCGAATGCGAAACAGTTTTTCCCTTAATCGACCGTTAATTTGAAAGCCACCATCAACCAGATTTGATTGCATGTAAGTGGAAAAATTGGAGATAACATTGAGTGTTAGATTAGTGACACAAATTGTATAAATAATCATAATCAGCTGAGTTCCGTGAATAATTAAGCTATAAAAAATGATGGCAAAGATAACCAGAATTAATTTCAGATAATATGGTAAATCGAGTGAATGACTCTTCAGGGGAATGAAGAAAAAGTCAAAGCAATCATCAATGCTAATGTAATTGTCCGATTGATCAACAAACCAAGAAGCACAGTCGATGGCGATGACAATCAGTGTGATTAGTAGGTAAGTCAAGTAAATTAGGTTTGAATGGTTTGTTGGTAAATTGTGATTTTTAAGAAACATTAAAAGGTTGATCCAGTGGAATCTTTGGCGACAAATTATAATCAGTTGAATAATACAGAGAAGGGTTCGAATCAGTTCCACATAATGAAGAAATTGAGATTCAATTAAAGCAATTCTCAGGCAAAGATAAATCAAGTTGATAAACAGAATGAGAAGAAGAGTGAAAACAAGAAATGCAAAGGAATCACAATTGCTCGTCTGATTGATGGCCTTAAAATTCAATTCATTTTGTTCAATTGTCAAAAATCGAAGCATTGAACAGATGAAAAGTGTATAATTTTTGTCTCTATCCATTGTTATCCAGATGTAACTTGTGACACTCAATCAATACAGTTGAAACAAATTGAATGTTGGTGACTAAATCGATTCATTGACCATCCAGATAAATCTAGATATCATCTTGAAATGTTGACAAGTTTTCCTGGTAAATATAAACTGAATTGAATCACAGATTCAAACATTGAATACGATGAAAGGGCAAGATTAAGTGTTGAATAGTGAAACCATTTTCACAATGTTTTACTGGATTCTGGTCTCATTACCATTCACTTGTAATGACATCTGAACCCATTTCATTGAACCAGTATTTATGTTTTAATATCATTAATAATATAATGATTAATACAATATTACACCAGTTTTTAGGTAATTTAATTTTCTTCTTGTTTCAAAATTCAATACTGACGTGACTCAAAATAATTAGTAATGAACCTTTTTCTCAACAATCAGTCTACATTTTTTTGGGAAATAATTTGATATTTTTTTCTTCTACTTAGCAAATTATATCAATTACATTTGAAACATTTGATTTACCAGATTTAAAATGAGATTTGATTGGTGAAATATTAATATGTTACCAGAAATTTTGGCACACATTAGTTGTTGTACTTGCAACATGAGCTGTCTTCAAGTACAACCAGTACTTGATGTTTTATCATTTAGTAACACAAATTTGGGCCAATATTACATTTTGGGAAATATCGAGGGTTAAATATCTCAGATGTCTCAGATGATTACATTTGATAAAAGTGATTGACTCAGTAGCCCAGTCTGGTATCTATTGAGAAGTCATTGAAAGACTTGGTTAATGGCAATGCATCTAAAAACAAAAATATTGATGCTTTTATATTCATTTAATCTACTTGGCTTAAATGATTACTCACATTTAAGATTATGTTGAAAATGAAAGGATTTATAGCCAATTTGATCAATCAAGCGTATATATTAATATGGCAGATAATTGGAGATGCTCACGAAATAGGAAATTAGATGATTGATGACAGCAATCTACCTTAGTTGCTGTCACAAGAAACATCTCAACTATTAATAATATCAATGAAAATGTTACACTTTATCAAAAACGTAAAGAATTGGTTGAACAAATGAATGAGAAAGACATATAGACATGGGAACTTTCAGTAACAGAAATTTTGCAAAAATATTTACGAAAGCTGAATACTTCAGACATTAATCTACATTAACTGAAAGTATCAGAGCATTTAATATTCATTTACTAAACATTAATATAAGTTTGGAGCAATCAGTGTTTCTTGCTTTAGGTGATAAGAGTTGCCTTTGATCAGTTGATTTTTGAAATTATGGCTTGAGTTTAATCTTGTGATATTTTGCTGACTTTCCATCATTTTCATTGTCTCTTGTTAAGTTTCATTTTACTGTGAATATACAATCAAGTGATTTGCATGGTCGAAACGTGTAACTGAATTGCAGAGTGAAAATTACAAAGTTATCTTTTGCTATGCAAATTGAATACCGTCTTTTTAGGAGGCTCTGACTTTATTTCTGGTTCTGGTTGTTCATAGTCTCTGGTCTCTGATAGTACAGTGGTTTACATAATTGGTGCAACCGTGAATTCATCTGGATTAATGGTGAAATCATTATTAAACTTACAAATACACATAAGTTTTCCACTTTTCTTCGCTAAGACTTTATATTGATTTTTTCGATCATTTCCAATAAACTCTGCAATTTCAATGGGAATCCCGTAACAATTTAGCTCGTCTTGAATTTTCGAATTTTTTTTCCAATTCTACATTATTTTTTGGAGAAAAGAGATTGAAAGCGCAGGTAGAACGACATAATCTGTTTCCTGCAAAACGCTCGAATGTGTTATATTTCAATGATGATAAATTTATCCTTGTCTTTCGTTTGAATCAAAAGTCTTACTATTTGAACCGAAACAACAGAGTTTCTCCCTAAAATCTCCGTGTGGAAACTTTATATTGTAATAGTCAACACTTCTAAACATATCTTGCTTTTCGTACTGAACTCGGACATCGGAGTATCGTTGAGCACATAAGAAGTTTAGACTAAAGATTAAGAAAATAAAAATAAATAAATAGAGAGAAAGAAAGATACGAAATGAAAATAAAAAAATAGCAACATTGTGTTTACAACTTACAGAGTCGGACCTATCTTCTGACTGTCTATCGCGGCGTGGCCTAAGGACAACTGCTCGCCAGTATTTAGATAAACGTTTAAAGTAGTGTACAAAAGTCCTTCTCTGGGCCAACTTGTCCACTCTGGGCCAACTTGTCCACTCTGGGCCAACTTGTCCACTCTGGGCCAAACTTGTCCACTCTGGGCCAAACTTGTCCACTCTGGGCCATACGCTAGTTAAAGCTCATATGCTATAATAAGCTACATATATTTGACGCAAGGCTTAAGACGGTTATTGGGCTGGATTGAACGAAGGACTGGTGAAGTTCCACCTGGTGTTGAGCGGATAATTAACAACACTCTACAATATGTCAACTTAAATGAAAAAAAGCCGAAATCGCAGATCTGAAGGAACGGATACACCGACTAAAGCTCTGGCTTAACCAAAGTCAAAAAGAAGTAATGAATTTAGGTGACGAGCTAGAGGACCGGATCGAAGAGGTCGAGATTTTATCCACAGAAAATAGACAATTATCGTCTAAATTGACAGAAGTCATTAAGAAAAAAAGAGAAATTGAAGAAGAAAAAAATAATTTAGATGCGTACCTAGAGTACGTAAATAAGCGAATGGAAACCTTAGTTGGGTTCCCCCAAGAAGCTTTTATTAAGCAATATTTGGAAGCAATGGAAAAAAGACAAGATAACCAATAATTATTATTAGTAAATTGATTTCATTACCTTTTCATTCAAAATTCAATTCCTATTGTTAAAAATAAAGATTT
The DNA here is from genome assembly GCF_000239435.1 of Tetranychus urticae. Next base: position 257,791 of record NW_015449940.1, on the reverse strand, counting down.
AATTCATTCGCTAAAAAGTCATGAAATTATTTCAAAAATATCAAAAAAAGCCAGACGAAATTTTTAACCAAAGGTAAAAAAAGCTATGTAGGCTTTTGGCCTAGAGTGGACAAGTTGGCCCAGAGAAGGACTTTTGTACACTACTGTTGGACAATAATCATGGGTCTATTGTCGTTGACAGGAGTTTCACTGTTAATAAGTATAACTTTCTTCAATGCTTTCAAGCTGAAAAGTAAATGAAGCTGAATCTTGATGTTTCAGGTTCACTCATCTCTATGGAACATGCATTTAAAGGCCACAAAACTGAAGAAACTTAAGCGGGGATATTGCATTGTAATCTATTGGAGTTACTGCAAAATGATTTACGATTTTCATTAAGAGATTTTCATTTTCTGCTTTTCATCTGTTTTATGTACTTCCAGGGGCTGCAGTGCACTACTATGTTTAATAAAAAGTGCCTGAATATCATTAACCGCGCACTAGCGAAACAAAAGCAAAAATACGTGTCTAATTATTTTTTGCCTTCTACAATATTAGCCCGAAAAAATTGAAAATGATCGTACCAGCAAAGGCACTTCCCTAGTAACTTCTTTCTATCAAAAAATGTCACTTTCAAGAATGTGGTGACTTTACATTATATCATGGTAGCTAGTCCTGGAGTCAACTATTTTCCAACTCCTAAGATTAATTGGGCTACATGCATATATTACAGAGTCATTTAAATTATGCCAATTTCATTCATTTTGATCATGAATAACTTACACGAAACTTTATTACAATGAAATGGTAAAGTAACATTATAACCCAGTTTTTCGTTACTAACAAAGACTTTGTAAGCCTTGATAGACACTTGGAAATTGAATATCAAAGAGCAGTCCCTGTAGATTAGCATAACAAGCCAATTCATCCTTTTCATCAGTAACAGAACTTTTGACAGCCTTTTCTCCTCAAGAAGTTAACACAGAAATACATTCTCACAATACTTGTTAGTAACCTGGTCATGTTATCTGTAAGCTGAAGCTAAATAATCTGAATGGTTATTTATACCTAAAATCCAGATCACACACCAAATGGTGAAAGAAAAATAAAAATGTTTCACGAAATTGTAAGTAAATCGACCAGATTCAGTGTTAATAATCATTAACTTAAATATTAATTTATGAATATAAATCTCTATTTAACGAGCAAATCTGAGCGAAGCTTATTGATTTACCCAGAAGATGGTAGTAGCTTATTGATTTTACCAATCATATGAATATCGTCATAACGCTTAAATAATAGGATTGCAGTTAATTTGTTGGGCGTTGGGCGAAAACTGTTAATTTTAATTGTGACTATCATACAGGGATCATAACGAATGTAATCATCATTTAATTTCCACCCTAAAAATAACCTTGGAAACAGTGAGTTTTATCATCTTATATCAAGATAACTATTAAAGTTGCCAGTGAAAGTGAAAGTGTTAAGGAAGAATCCAAGCAAAACCTTGATTGATCAATTTTCCAACAAAATTGACTAATTTAATACTACCATTTGCCACTAATTAGTTGTAAATTGATTAAACAATTATCCCTCGGTTCAGTAGTTTTTGATTGCTCTCATCTTATCCACAATTTTTGGGTGAACACAAAGGATTGCGAAAAGCAAATGGAAGCAAAATTCACATAAATAACCATCATGATTATAATGATCATGATAGTCGCTATTTTATTTGAAATGGCGATCAAAAATTTGTTAGCAAGAGTTAAACATATCTTGAGATAATTTAACCTTTTCAATGATAAAATGATGATAAATATCATCTTAAATTGATGTTAACCATCAACTTTCTCCATTTGCATGTGTTTACAATTTAGGCTAACAGCTATTTCATCTTGTTCAAGTTTAACCTGCGAATGAACCAGATTCTAGTTCAGTAATCATACTTATGATGATTATTATGGATTGTGTTTGATGATATTCAATTTAATAACTTCTATTAAGGCTCATAACGATCAAAATCGGCTTCTATCACAATAACGATGTTCATCTTTTAAGCTTTTAATTTTGATCAACGTGTAGGTTAGTTGAAAAATTATCTTGAAAGTTAATCATTTAATGAAATTGAAAAGCTGAATAATTAACACAGAATATTATTATACATTTGAACAAATCAACCCAATATAATTGCATAATTAGGTTCCCACGCGATTTCAATAATCACTGATTAACAAGTTGTTGATTATAGTGAAAACAAAACCAAAATACATGATGCGATTCATTTATCATTTTAAATTGTCATTAATCTTTTCAAGCAATGGAATTAATTTCAAGTAAATTTAGCTCCAAATGGCTATTCAATGGCTTGCTTTTGGTCTAATCTCTCCTCAATGAAATTAAAGTTGAAAAATTGTGAATTGATCAAATCAAATCATGAGAATGGTTGATTAAAATTTGATAATCATTCAATAACCCAACAATATCTGGTTAACTGATGGACTCCAGGAAGGCCAGAGAAGAGGCTTTAAGGTACAATTTAATCAATTAGCTAATCTCATTTAAACCAAAAATCAATCAAGAATTAATCATTAATGATTGAAAATGTAAACAGAAACTATTAATTTAATAATAATGATAATATTAATGATGATTAAGCTGAATTTAACCTTTTTTTAAGGTGCAAGTCTTTTGTACACTTGAAAAAAGGTTAAAAAATGGTTTATTGTGAATGATGATGATTCTTGGGTAGTTATGAGTATAAAAGGATCATTTTTTAAAGAAAAATATTTAACTGATTAACTGTTTAAATGGTGATTAAGTTAACCAGCCATTTAATCCACCTACACTTTTGTCTGACAAAAACGCTAATTCCTATTAAATAGTAAGTTTTGACTTTGCAACATCAAAGTGGCTTTGGCTTGAGGTTGGTTTGCTTGCTTCAAGTTTACTTGTATTGCTTGGGTTAAATTGATCCATCATTCTGTTGACTATTTGGTTATTGGTTAAATTGTTATGATTGAAATCCGGAAGACTTTTGAGTTAACCTGGAGTTGAATGTCAAACTGATTATGATCAGGTTGTTGTTGATGATTACTTCGAATCAACAAAGTGATGATTTATTAATATGATAACAGTAAATGACGTAAAGCTTGAATCGATAATCAATATTGGAACTGAAAAGAGAAGAGAAAAAAACGAGTGAGAAATATTAAAACAAATCCATGTATTTATGAACGGTATGTAACACTCAATTGAAACATAATTCCTAATTCAATTTAATATTATTGGTTGAAAAGGGATTTCATAGATAGGAATTGGATAATTTGTTACAATTGAATAGACTCACCATTATATTAGAAAGTAATACAGGCTGGGTTCCAAAGTCGTCACTCTCTGAGAATTGCTTCCCTGGGTAAGCTACAGTTTAATATCAAAGAAATTGAGATGAAATTTGATGAAATTTAAATTAGATTCAACTCATCCTTGATTAGGGAGGGTTGAAAAATGGGAGAAAAATTGGAAATTCTTACTGTAAATGTCATGAAAATATACATGACTGAAGGCGTTACAAAGCAGCATTGGTAATTAAAACCATGGTTTCTGGTCCATCCAAATTATAGCTGATTTATTAATCAGGATTCCATGTTAATACCAAAAGATCAATTATCATGTACAACAGGGAATTATCTGGTTGAACATTGAATCAGATGAAACACAGGATAAAAGCATGAAAAGAACAAATAAAGTTAATCCTTTGATGAGCTAATATTTAGCTAGCACCATATGTTTTTTTGTAACTCTTGCCTTTACAAACAGCCAAGGCACACAAAAACAGCGTTAACAGCCATTTTTGTTTACACTGAAAGTAGACTATTTATAATGGCAAATCAATTGTTGAAATCAATTATCTAGACTTTAATTGGATTCCCTGGTCATGAGGATAATAACTGAATAAAAGGTTGAATTAAATAATGACACAAAAAAAATAAAAACCAGAATCAAGCCAAAAGATAGCCGTAAAAGGCATAGCCGTTGAACGATGAATTTATTACAATAGGCTTGACAAAAGCATAAAACAAATATAAAAAACCAGTTTTGTTAACATTTTCTGGTTTAAATAAACTTAAAATGATCTCTTTTTTAGTTACTATTATTGGTTAATGTATTAAAGGTTAATTGTTGATATTGAAATGCATTAATTTACCTTCATTTATTGCTATTGCAACCCATTTAGTTGACAGTAAGCTTTACAAAATTTAACTGTTTCAATTTTCAATAGGTTTATGGTTTAGGTTTAACCAAAAAAGGCTTTAATCATTTCATTAAATGATCATCCTTTGCACATGAATTAACATTAAACTTGATCAAGTCTAATTATTGTAGCAAAATTGAACAGTTTATTAACCATTTTTATGACAAATTGCAAATGTTGGTCATTACAGCAATTGAATGAACAGTTTCATGTAATGCTCATCATTATAATTACAAATAAATTGTGGAAAATTTCAGACCAAATCTAACAATCAAGGTAACTAAATGTCTATAACCATTACAATGATAAATCCCTAATGACAATTAAACGATCATCAAAACAACATATTAAAAAATAAATTATTTCTCTAATTGTTGGCCATAATGAAAACAAATAAATCTTAATTTACCTTTTAAATTGTCAATTGCTAGCCAAAAAACAATTCATACTTTATTGTTAGGTTAATTCAATGTATCATATGAGCACATTTTATTACCAGGTTTAACCAGAATCTCAATATTTAGGTTAAGGTTGACTTTGTTGATCAATTGTAATACATTTGGCTTATAATTTATTCATTTACTCGGTTAATCAATTAAATTAATCATAATCAGTTGATCAAGTCAGGCACAAATTTCCTGTTTACCCAAAATTCATTGATTGATAGGCAAATTGGTGAATAAACCTGAAAAACAAGATTCAACCAAAACAAATTGTCATTTAATCAACACTAGAAAACTCACAATCTATAATACAATATTAGACAATCCAATTTGATTGATTCTTTAAGTTGCTCTGTTTGTTATTTCTTTAATTGTTGCAACTAATTGAACGTCTTAACTGATTTAATTAGCTTGTCAAAGATCATCTTACAATTTTGACAAATTGAATGAAATCTCAAGTAAATGTCATAACACTCAGGTATAACTTTCATGATCGTTGGCTCTTCAATTTACCCAAAGTCATTTAATTTGATGTAATTTTCCACATTTAATTTCAAATGTCTTTCACTATATAAATCAAGAAATCACTTGAGTTGCTCATTGATTTACAGTCTTTATTGCTCATTGTTAGTGTTCAACCATCAAAATTCAATCGACAGTTTTTAACCATGAATTCATTTTCAATTTTTTTCACTTTTCTAGCCTTATCCAGTTCAGTTGGTTTAGTTTTCTCGAAATGTCACCTCAAGGAATTGGATTTTTGCTCAGCTTCAGTTGCAATGCTTCTCCAAAATCAAGGTAAGAGTTTCAACTAATCATCATCAAATTAATGATGCTTCATTTGTAAACCATCTAATATCCATAAATATTGGTACTTCCAGAAACACCAAAAACAGAGGCAGCCATTAATCATTATTGTGAGGTGTTGAACGAAGCACACGAGTGTGTAGCTAATTTCACCAGCAAATGTGCGACTCCATTGCAACAAGAGTTGGTTGAGTTTTTCGCATCTGGAGGCCTCAATACTGTCAAAGAGTTTTGTACAAGCGGCAGTCAGCTTCGAAACAATTACATGGCTAATGTTGAGTGTTTAGCTAAAGCTAGGATTGAAGCTAATTCATGCCTTAAAGATTTACAAGTGGCAGTTGAAGAAGTGGTCTCGGTTGATCAACAAAATCGATTACCAGTTGGTTGTTGTGCCTTCAATCGCTTTCAAGATTGTACCTTTTCGATTGTCAATGCTCGATGTGGTCCAAAGGTTGTTGAATTGGGACGAAAAGTATTGACAATGGTTACATCAAGGATTCCTGAAGCCATTTGTACATCTTTTGATGCTAAAAGTGACCTTTGTCTCGCTATTTTACCAAAAACTGGTCAAAATCCTCGAGGAAACCAATCATCAAGTCCAATTGCTAAAATTTTCGCCACTTTTTTCGGTAATTCCGGAATGTAATTTGATTCTTGTATCACTACAATTTTAGTCATGTTTACGGTTAACATTTAAATTAACTTTGCCTGCAGCTACAAAATTGTCATTAAACTATTTAATTTGAAACTGAACCGACTTTAAGGTAAAAGATTCAAGATTTTCACTGATAAATTGATTAACTGTTGACAACTGAACACAATGTTAACCTGACATTAAGTTTAAGTAAATCAACAAATTAAAGGATAAATCAGATGAAATATGAAATCTCAATTAAGTTAATTAATGGTTTGCAAATGGTTTAATAAAAAATTGTCAATCAATCAAACTGGTTGAATAAATAATCCTTTACCCAAATAACCCAAACCAACAACCAGTTTAATATTGTTTGTTTCATACAATTTTCAATGACTTTAAACAGTTTTGGGTTTTTAATGCTTTTTCAATTGAAAGGCTAATGAAAAGTTAATTGTGACAATATATTTAACATTGGAAATTATGGTTAACATTAAAGTCAAGCTTTGAATTAGAGACTAATTTAATTGTCATTAAACTACAATTGAAGCTTCCATTTGCATTTGCTTTTCAACTGGCTTGACTTTTGTCCTTCATTGCTATTACAAATTGGAATTAATAGTGAAAAATGATCGTCAACAATTAAGTTAATCATAAAACAATTGAATCATGAAATGAAATGAACATTTGGTTGAGAATTGAAAAAAACCGGTAAAACTGATGCAAATGCTGTGCTATTTTAAACGCGATATGCTTGTTGACAAAACACAGTTGATTGTTTGCTTATTGTTGGTTTAGAGTTTAAACTCAATCAGGATCAAAATTAACTGTTTGTATCAAATAACAATTCCCACAACTAATCAGTATCCGATTACAATTAGCAAGGTTTACCAATGTTTCTGTTTTTTCTCTGTTATTGTTAAATGTTGAGTCTTTTCAACTTTCAGGTTCATCTTTCCTCTTCAATTGTAATAGATTAATAAATAACCATTGATTGTTGCTATTTTTATGGTGATTGCTTTGATACTTGTGTTGATCATATTTGCAGATAATTTTGATCAATATAAATCTCCATCAAAGTATTGGTTAATTCAATTGAAGCGAACCTTAAAAGGATTAGATTTCAATTGTTGTTGAAACGCCGGTTGTTGGTAAGACGAGGAATGAACAATAGGGAAAACCAGAAAAGCTAAACTTTTAATGACCATTGGTCATTTTTTTTGTTATACTGGTTAAATACATTTAGAGGGTCAAGAGTAATAATCATTGTAAGTGAATATGGTTATAAATAATAATAAATGTCTGGCTATTTGGGTTGAAAAAAACGGTTATATCTTAAAAGGATGAGTGATTCAAGTTAGGCCTAAGGAGTGAAGAGGAAAGGGAAAATGCAATGATGACAATTGGATGATTTGTGATTATGTTGATTACTGGACTATGGGCAGCTAACTGGTTTAATTAAGAGGATATATCAATATTTGTCCAGTTTCTCTTTGATTAATAATAATGGTAAACACAGAGAAACTGAGAAACAGCAAAGTTTGAACTGGGCAACCAGTTTTCAACCTTAGCGCTGACATTTTTCTGGTTTAAAGGTTTACAAGACCGGCGAGTAAATATTAATAATCTTTCACTTATTTAATTTTTAATCAACATCAATCATAATGACACAATAAGTAACATTATTATCTTCACTTGAACATCTTTAATCCAATTCAGATGCATGACAGGAATTTGCAATGTTAAAGTGAAAAAATGTTGCAGGTAATTCTTGTTTACTGTGTTGGAGGTGAAACAACAAATTGGTGTAAACTGCACTTAAGGTTAAGCTGATGATGGCAAGTTTCTTGCTGAGTTGAATATTTTAAGGTTGCCTTTGAAGTTGATGATTTAAGATTGAAACTAGACAAGGATAAAACAAAATCCAGTGGGCCAAAGGTCTTAATGAGACATGGAGTGGATGGTTAGGTAAGACAAACAAAAGCGGTGAAAGGTTGAAGGTTCCTATCGCTATCAACCTAAGGAGTTGCCTGTATAGCAATGTTTATGGAGAAAGGATTTAGTTGCTTATAAAAATAATGATGATTGAGATAGTTGATTGAGTTGGTTAATGTTATCATTAATATTGGCAAGGGTCAATCAAATAATGTTTGGTCAAAGAAGAGAAGAAGAAAGAGAAACGTTGTAGCGTTGACTTTACTTTCATACTCAATGCGATATCACACAGAGAAGACAAGCTGATGTTGTTGTTGTTGTTGGCTGATGAAAATGATGATGGGTGATGATAATGATGAGAAGAGGATGAATAGATTCATTGATTTTGATTTAAGTGAACACATTAAAGGCAAAAATGTAGGAACCAAAAGTCGCTTGTAAGGTCCAAAGTTTCGCTAGGCATATCAGCTTTACTCTCCTACAATAACCAGTGATCCGCTCACTTCAATCAGCTGTCGCTACTCACTCTTCTATTCCCTAAACTGTGTTAGACTCTTTTCTTCTTCTTCTGTAATGTTTATCTTTCTCTCTTTCTCTCTCTCTCTCTCTCTCTTTCATCCAGCATCATCATTATCATCATCTTCCTCCTTTTGGTTACTCGTTTGCATCAAGGATTGTGCCAGTTGCTTTTACATCCCATAACGCATGGTTCTGAGCCATCTAACACAATCATCTCACTAACTCTCGACAGGATCAATTCAACTTTTTACACTTTTATTTCATTTTCAACTTGATCATCTCCCTTTCAATCAACTATTTTGTGGCCGTTTTGTGTTTTGTGGCTCACTACAGAGTATCAAAAATTTCAATCAAAATGTATTTCCTCTTATTGTTCAAGTAAACTGGATAGTGAATAGACTTGCCAACTTTATACATTTCATTGAACGATCTTTTGGCGCTTTTTTCCCTTCCAACCTCAACCAACCTTTATTTATTTCAACCGAATCAACAATTGTCATCATTATTCCAAAGCCAGGATTTATTTCATTTCAGTTCAATACTTAGAGTTGGAAAATTTTACTTTCAATTTATTGTTATCTCTTATTTACGTGTTTTCACCATTTTTTTTGTTAATCAATTTTGAAACCAAAATCAAAAAATGGAACCTTCTTTCAATAACTTTCATCAAAATCAACTTTTTACGATAATCAAATCATTTTACCACAATTCATCTAATAAGTGAACTAATTCGTTGATCAAATTGCTGGCCAATTTATAAATTGTTTCCAGTCAAAGGGATGCCAAAGTGTAATCAAGATAACATTGTTAAAACTAGTCAAAAAGTCAGCAATCAAAAAGTTTAACTGAACCCAAAAATAAGAGAGATACACTTATCATGTACAATGGTGATTCCTGGTTACTATTATACAATATTGTTGATTATTTTAGTGAATTTATTAACTTTATACACCAACAGAGGCCAAACCTCATCAGCATTCCGTTCACATCTTCACCATGAGTGTTCATCTTCTTCATCTTCCTCTTCAGGATCTTCCATTACATGCATTGCTATCAATGATCAATACGTTGATTCCTCTTGTTTGGCAACCAATTCCTGTAATGTCTTTGCAATCTTCAAAGTAACCCAAGCTTCTCGGTCTCGTTATATTTCAGATGATTTGAAATTATCTTTATACCGATTCGGTTCCAAACCAAAGGCTAAACATTCAATGTTTCTAACAGTCCGTTATGGAGATCAAGGAACTCGCTACGAATGTTTCTACTCCAATTCAACCGTTAAAGGAAAAGTCAGAATGCCTTATCGTGACCCGATAATAGATGAAAACGGTGGATCAATAGACGATGAAGTATTGAGTTGCCACTGGTTATTGGAAGGATCCAGTGAAGAGGGAACAAATGATTCTCAATATCAGACCATCGATGATTCCTCCTCACGCTGGCCTCGCTATGGTCCCAATGAGCGCATTGATTTAATTAACTGGTACAATGTATCGTTTGAGCTGAGTTCCAATGGAATCGTGTCAACCCAGCCAACCAACAACTTACCCATTTACCGATTGAAGTATCTAAGAGATAATTGTAATCGACCGAAAGGCTCTAAATTTTGTTATCATTGGAAAACGTTTGAACGAACTTGGATTTTGGTTGAACGATGGCCTCAAAAACAATATCTTCATGTGCTTCTCATGATTAACCTTAATTTCACTTCGATCCAGTTGAAATTTTCGCCCGACAATAGTTTTGGTGACGATTATCTAGTTACTTGTGACAATTTATCCTGTCGAGAGGCAATCTTTTCTGGTCAATCCTCTGAACCTTCACCCCTTCCAAATCGAAGTTCAATCATGTGGAATCCGGTAATTCGTCGTGATGGTCCATTAACTCGAATCCATTTTACTCTTCCTCTCTTTTTTACACTGGACAATATTGATTTCCCTCTGGGCTTATCTTTTTACATTAACTTTGCAATTGTACGAAACCAAAGGATTGACAACATTTGGACACCAAGGATTGATCTTAACCTGAGAAAACCTGATATCATGAAAACATCATCCATTCTGGATAAAAAACCTGAACCCGCTGCAAATAAGAATCGACTTTATGGATCTTCAACGGATAATGAATCAATCATTCAACCATTGTTAACAAGATTCAATCTTGTTCTCCATTTATTTTGTTTCCATCTTCTTCTTTTATATTAACTTTAACCATTTTATCGTTGCAAGGATTATCATGATGATGATCATGATCATCAACAACATCATCCTGTGTGTGGCTATTTCACCATCCAACAAAAAAAGCTTTATCATCTATCATCTATCATAATTTTCATCATTCATTTTGCCTCATCATTTGATTTTACTGTTTTCTTGCCTCTTCTCTGGTCATCTCTAAACACTCTTAACTATCTCAAATGATTAAAAAAGCTTTAATCGTGAAACTTGATTTGCCATTGTAAATAATATATATAAATATATCATGCAAAGAACAAGTATATACAATATAATTAATAAAGAACAGTAATAATGATCAATAATTGTGTATTGATTTTGTTAACCATTGAAACAAAAAAACATTGATTGGCTATCCATATTATTTTCAACCGAGTCATCATAATGTTAATTGTTACAATGTTTCAACCCCAGTGATTCTCATTAATCAATATCATGTCATCATCATTATCTTTTTTTTTCCTCTGCCTGTTAATTAAATTCCAATCAAGTTATCATCATTGAATAATGCAAGGAAAAACAAAGCCAACTGTTCAAATTGAATAACTTGTATACATCTTAAACCCTCGTAATTGGTTGTACAGACGAGAAATTGTTTTGGCAATTAATCAACTCGATAAGACTTGTACTTATTTCCAGATTAAACCACGTTCAAATCATGATGTATTAGCAATATTTGAAACACTTAAATCAAAATATTGTCAGAATCCTTTTACTTCTTGATCAAGGCAAATTCAACTTGATTTGTTACCATTAATGTATGCATAACCTTGTTAAGGTCAAATGTTGATTGATTCGACTCACAATTGTCAGCATTTCTCATTTAATTCGAGGTTGATCTCTAACTAGCTGGAATAACATTGAAAGGTTGCGTGTTCAAAATGATATTGCCAATCAGTTAATCACCACGAATCCAAATTAACTTCCTAACTGGTGGAAAATGGTTTCGCCTTGTGACGCTTTGTATTACCAATGAAAATCAAAGACAAGAGGTTAACTTTGCACTTTTAACCATCTGATCAAACAATTTTGATCCTTTTGTTTAACCTTTCGATTGTATAATAAAATTGTCGAAACCTTTCGCTTTCGGATATTGATTTAAAAGTGGTTCATTGAGAGCAATCAAATTAGAGCCATTGATTTTACCAACTGGATTGAAGAGCTTTTTTGCTTCTGTTTATCATTCAAACCAACTCCAATGTATACTTCAAATGTTCACGTAAAGATGGACAAAATGAATGGGAAATAATGGAAATTATAAATAACCAATTTAAAGGCAAAAAGTGTTTACAATGACTTTCGAAAATGACGAAACAATTTCTCTTCGATTAATTAAGTTAATGGAGATGTTAATTGTTGTTGCACTTGAATGGTTATTTTGAAAAAAAAGATAAGTGAAAACACATCAACATAAGAAAAACAAAACATTGAGAGTGAAAGTCTTTTCTGTTCATTATGGTTGCATCAAGATTGATTGACGGGTTAAATAGTTGATTATCATCAATATTATTGTTATTTGTTTGTCTGGTCACTTGGTTAAAACTTAATGAAGATGCCATTATCATGAGTTTATTCAATGAATTAACTGAATGATTGAGGTAGGTGTGTATGGATGTGTGAGTGTTTATTTGCTATTCAAATAGATGTGTAGGTTGAACATTAGATACAACAAATATTGATGGTAACAATAAAATATCCACGATTAATCAACAGACAAATATCTTAAAGATGGTCATTATTGTTAACACTTGACTTGACCAGTTGGTTAAACCTTTCCTTGGAATGAATAATTAACCAAACAATTTAAAACTGATAAATAAATATTTTAAAGGAAACAATAAAAACAAAAAATGAAAATAAAGACGAAAAAATTAATGCTGACATCTATCAACACTTTTTCTGGTTATCTATTAATTTTTCGTCTCTTCAATTTTAATATCTTACATAAATTGACGATAAATGGACTCTTTTTAAATAAAACTTAAATTACAATTTAAAGGTTTTAATGTTGATTTACCTTTGCTTAAACTTGTTCCCATTTAATAACTGTACAATTTTAACCCCAACTCAAACAATTAACTAAAACGATTTTCCCTCTAATCTCATAAAATGTTGTGTTTTTGGTGCCTTTATTTTCCCCAAATGAGCCTACTTTAATTAACATCCATCTTAATCCTGATTGTGTATAATCTTTAAATTATAAGGATTTTAATTGAAAAAGCTCAACATTTGTTGTGTATAAAAGGAACAGCTTTCTCGTTTAATTGGTTCCCAGGTAATTATCAAATCTAATTTAGCAAATGAGCTTATTTTTCCCTTTCTTATAGACCCTTTCTTGGTTCATCTCAGGCCTAACTCAGGTCTTGCTCTTGTCTCAGGCCTAACTTTGTTTCAAATTAATCTAACTGTAATTGTAAACCTAACTAATGGAGTTACAATTTTCAAGCGAGGATAAATTGTAATTTAAGTTGCTACACATATTTCAATTAGATATAAAGTTGGTAAGTTAATTTTAACTACACAATATACAATAAGATGTACACAGTTTTGACAGTTGTAAAGCTGTTTGGTGTTCAAAAATAAAAACTGTAAGATGAGGATGGGGATGATGTTGATGAAGTAAAATGAATCTTTTGTCATAACTTGTTCTCATCACCATTTTCATCTTCATTTCCCTTAAATTCATCTTAATCTTGATCTTAAATCTTTATTCCTTGCCTTTTCCATGCCGTTAAATTTCAACTTAAACAGCTATTTTTAGGGTTAAATGAGCCTCTGTGATAAAATCATTATTACACTGACGATAATCAACATTACCACCGTTAACACTCTGAAAGGTGTAACAATTGAAACCATTTAGCTGGTTAAATTACACGTTTAATCTAAATGTTAATTCGTATTTCAATCTTGCGTATATTTCAACAATTGCTTCAACATTCAACCAACTGATGAAATGTATAATAAGCTGTTGATTGTAGCAATTATCAATAATCTTGCTGTTGTCCAAGGGAAACAATTTACTAATCAAAAATAGCTGGCAGCTTAAACCGCAAAAAAAGCAGCGAAAAAATGAAAACTCATTTTCTGTTTAAATGTAAATTAGTAAACAAAATGTAAAATCATTTCTAAATGATGATTTTTGAAACTGCTGTTAACTGCCAATTATCACACATCAACTCTTGATTAACTGTGAATTATAATCTACCGTTTAATATGCAACATTTGTATTTAAAAATATAAAACAATTGTCTTTCAGGAATCAACAGTTTGACCATAACAAACCCTGACAGTTGATTGAAACATTTGGTCTAAAATGTTAATGTTGATAAGCAATATACATTAACCCTCAAGGCTGATTTCAATCAACTAATCAACAATTCCTTGTGACCTGTTTAGTTTTAATCAATTGATTAGCTGTTGATTTTACCAATCAAACTGTCTGCTTCATTTGTTTACTTCAATCTATTTTTAGGTACAAGGTGAGTTGACATTCAATCAGTTTTGAATCAAACTTTCATTTCCCTGTTTACTGTTTCATGTTTACACTACATTTCAATCTGATAATCAATCTGTCAAATGACAACAATCAACTGCTCATCTAATTGTTGATAAACATCATCTTTAATCATGACCTTTTTCAATGGTTTCAAGGGACACACAAAGGCCTCAATCAAGAAACAAGTGTTTCCATTTTAGGTGAAAAAATATGATTGATTATTGGGTTAAGCTAATTGTTTCAGTTTGTCGTTTGTCACTCTATTTAATTAACTCAATGGTTAACATCTAGATTAAGATGAATAAATCTTTAAACATTAATCTGTGTCAGTTTCCATGTCAATTACAGTTTAACAAGTTGATTCAGTTGGTCTTCATTTGCTTTTAACAGTTACCAGTTTGGGCACACAATTGAATGATAATTAATTATCTTCTGTCAAACATTTACTTTTCTGCATTTAACCAATCATTAATTAACCAAGATTGTTAACCAAATCAATTTGAAACATTAAACAGATTGAAAGTTAATTTTAAATGAAACCTTTTCACAGTTTGGAAGCTGAGAAACATTGATAAGTAAACAGATGAACCAAAAATATTCCCATGTAATTGTAACAATTAAAGGATATGGAAATATCAACAGCTAACAATTGTTTGGTTAAAGATGGTCAAATGTAATTTGACTTAAAGTGTGCCAATTAACGGACTAGAGTTGTATGTTCAATTGTATAAGTTGAAGCAATTGTTAATTTTTGTAAGCGATGGGTTAAGTGTTTAACATGTTTATCATTTTCACTGTATGGCTTGTTAATTGTTATCGTTGGTTGAATTTCAATTGGCAAGTGATTGACTGTTTTCCTGATTGAAAACAGATGAATGTAGATAATTAATCATTTGTTAGAGAAGATGAAACTTCTTTTGTGTCAAATTTGGTCATTACAATTTGAGCCAGCAATAAACAGCGTTCATTTACAGTTGCAATTCCGGGAATCAGCAAATTTGGTGTGAGTTTGTTTTCTTAAATTGCAGTTTCAAATTGAATTCTGGTTAAAAGGGTTAACACATTAAAAATTGACTGCAGCCCAAAATAAATTACAAGAAACCAAAGTCCATCCAATGAGTTTGTATACAGTTTGTAATACTTGGAGGCTTTTTTTATACTGATCATCATGATAACTGTTTAAGTTTAAATTCAACATAAACTTAACTATTTAACTGCAAGGAAAGGGTCCAATAAAGTTGCGTTTGATTTGCTATTTAAATCCTGTTATTGCTGTCCTTTTCTTGGTCCACTCAAATATCTGAATGGTTTAATAAAGAAAACGTAGAAATCGACCAGAAAATCAATTAATATCACGCAAACTTGAGTCACAATTAACCATTAAAATGAGTCAGTTAACAGGAATAGGGAAACAAACTTGATTACAAACCAATTCAAATTTAATTTTAGGCTCTTTTCAAATTTAACTGTCAACCATTTAATCAATCAATTATCATTTGATACATTACCAAAACAGGTGTAACCAAAATATTTAGACAATCCTTTGATTCCTACTCTATCAATGAATAAGAAAAATAGAGGAAAAAAATGGTTAGAGAATGTTTTTTCGAATTAATTTGATGTGGTTTGATTCATAATCTAATTTAACGATACAATCGGTTCATTTGGTTATTGTAATAGTCAATTTATTAGATTATCAATAAAAACCTTCAATTTAGGTTTGAACCTTGTTAAACTTGACAAGTTTAAATGAGAATGGTTTTGGTTACGGGTTAATCAAATCAAAATAAATTTGAATTTATCAACAGTTAAAAACAGTGAAATGAAAAAAATATGAATGAATCATACGAATTTTGCTTCAGTATTAAAAGGTTGTCGGTATGTAGATTGATTGGTTACAAGTTGCTGCCGATGATCAAGTGAAAGAAGTGATTAAATAGTGGAATAAATTGTTGAAGTGAGTCACAATCTTTTACCACCTTTTACCATGGATCATAAACCACGAGCCGTGATCCCTCAAGATGCAGCAGCAACAGCAGCGGAAGATGATGATGACCAAGAAGGAGGAAGCTTTTTGTATCAACATCGACATCATCCTAATCTACATCAGCATCGCCATTATCATCATTGGCAACATGTCCGTTCTTCTAATAGAGTTAAATAAAGAGATTTTTCCATTTCTTCCTTATTGTTCTCCTTTTGTATTCCCAACTCCACATTATCCTAGACAGTCTCTTCTGTGTGACGCTATTTAAAAGTCAATCTTTGCATCTTTTGGTTGTAAGGTTTTAACACGATATCGATTGAGTTTTATCATCTAAATTCCGTTGCTATGGTTAATCCTAGTGGATGCTGATTCTCTGGAGAGAAACAGGAAAAAGGTAAAAAGGTTCTGCAGTAATTTTAATGGACAGAATAGGAAATTATCTTTACAATCGATCAACAATGATAAATGGATAAGACTTACTTTGCCAATAGATCACTTGACTTTCCATTTCCCTTGGTTTTAAAAAAAAGTTGAATCACAAACAATTAACTTCAGTGAAACTCAGTACAGAACTTGGTAAAAACAAAATGTCTATAAAAAACAATTAACACTAATAAATTAATTATAAAAGAAAAGAAAGTTGACCAACTTATGTAACAATGTGCTTTTGAATGCGAGGGAAAAAGCCATATGATTAGGGGTCTTATGCTAATTAAGCGAGTGAAATTTATTTTTGACTTGAGGCGTTAAATTATTGATTGATTGATTTGATTTAAATAGTGTGGCTTTACTTTCTCGATTAAAAGCTCAATCTTTTAGGTTGATGATTAATTAACCATCATTAATTAAGGTTAACGTTGACAATAAGAATGTTTGAATATTTATAAAACTGACTCTTCAAGGGAAAGATGGTGGTAAGATTATGATGTTGAGGATGGTGAAGAAGAGGAACAAATTAAGGAATTGTAAGGAAAAAGGTAAATTACTGGTGATTTAACAAAAGATAATCAACTAAATAGTGAATAAGTTGTCTTGAAAATTTACAAAGGAATCACAAAACGACAAAAAGAAGGAAAATGCTGAGAGAAACAAAAATTGCTGCGATATTTCATAAGGAAATGGTTGTTAACATAGACAATGACCTAGTTCTGAATTTGGGACCAAAAAAGAAGTCGATAATTTGTTATGTTCAACCAACTTTGACATTAAGTCTTCCTCATAACCTTGATGAAGAAAGAGCTTTTAGATGAAAAGAAAACAAAAAATGATGTTAAATGCAATGTTTACAGGGATGAAGCTGATCATGAAAATGATTTCTGTCTATCAACTGATGAAGAGTGAAACAAAAAGGAGAAAATTTTTACCAATAAAAAGTCAATCGAGAGTAAATACTAATTTTGTTTCCTTCCTTTCCCAACAATCAAAGTCAATATTTCATAAATTCAAGACTGAAGACAACGAATGCAAGTTTTACATTGAAAATTGTTCACCATTATGAGTGATATTTAAAAGCTGTAGACATAAAAAAGGGAAAACAAATTACATTGAAATGGTTATGTGGAACAGAAATTTCCATTAATATGGAAACAAATAAAAGATAGCAAAAAAAGAGTTTACAGTGAAAAGGTTAGAATGTAGTTAATACTCATAAAAGAATCATATTACACCATGAAAATTCAGAAAGAAAAATGGTGATAAAAAGAGGCAAAAAGCGAGGAACATGAGAGTCAGAGGCAAAATCAAGATGTAATAACATTACACTCCCAGAATGATCATCAAGGTTATTCTGATTTATCACAATGTTCCGTTTGAATGTATTATCGATTTGTAATGCTTTATGAGTATACATTCTGAGAAAAGACAGGAACCAAGAATCCTAAAAAGAGGGCGAAGATACTGTTGAGGGTGCCATAACCATGGTGGGTTTAAGGCAGTCAGCTGGAATGATCTTTATCCTCCGTCCTTGAGTTGACTTGTTTACGACTTTTGGGTTGGCCAGAGCATATTAAAAGATGGGCAAAAAATGGTTTATATTGTTTGTACCTGAAAAGGCAAAACAAAATGTAAAGAAAGACACAAAAGAGTAAGAGTTATTACATCATTTGGTGAACACAAATTGGCGTAAAATTTGAACGTAACCTGACCTTATAACCAGATATGTACATAACGTGTAACATAACCAATAGTGTTAACTGTTTTTTTAAGGCTTTCCACTTTGTCTGTATGTATTAGATGGATGGATATTATTATGTACTTGCAATAACTTTTCCTTGGTTTGGTTTCACTTGAGCTTTGTGCTTCAGCTTTTGTTATTGGTGTAGTAATCCTCATTATTTTGGCCTACTTGGTTAGCTTTTTTATCTTATATTTATGCTGTCAGTTGGTTTAACTTGCTGTTATGACCGTTCATTTATAATCATAAATGTAAAGCCTTTAAATTATAATCTCAAGTCATTCCGTATGGGTTTGTTTTCCTCACCACCACAAGCTACACCAGCTATACCGCTAGCTCTATAGACAGCTTCACCATCAGCTTCATTACCATCCTAATCACTGGCTTCATCATCTTCATCGAAACCATCTTCTTGAACTCATTTTTGGGTCTTTTTTTGTGTTGCCTCCTCTCCTTAACTGTACTGTCTCGATAGTCAACTCTTGCTTTCTTCTGGAAGGGAAAACAGAGAAAAGGTTATTTTCAGGAAAAGATGACTTCAACAAAAGTTGACAGGTTTTATAAAGTTGCTGTGTATTAAGTAACTTACACCATGTTCAATCCAACGATAGTAAATGTTATTATATTGACAGAGCCACCAGAAAGTTGAGTTGTAAACCTTGAGTTGGTACCAACAGATGAGAGTCACAAATTTGCTTTTTTGGTTAACATTAACATGAAACATCCTTGAGTCTGTAGATTGTGTCAACTTTATCATCTTTTCTGGGTTCTTGTCATGTAACCCACTTGTAAAATATGATTCCTCTTTGCAAGTCAATGGAAACTAAAATAGGACGGGAAAATATTTGAATCAATTTTATCCATAGTAAACACATTACTTATGATAAATTATCACCATCCTCTTGCGACGATCCAAATTCATCTTTTACTGTTTTCCATCTACAATTTTAATGCTTTTTCACAATGAAATATCTGAATCTATTGATTAATTTAAAGATAAATTCCAATGGTATTAGACCATTGAAATGAAATAAAATAATAAAAACAAAATTCAGACCAACGTCTGGCAGTTAACTGGAAGATTTGCCATCTTTTAGTTGATTTGACAAAACAATCAATTTATTAGTAAATCTAATATTGATCAGGTTTCGATCAACCATCTTTAACATTTACTATAATAATCTAATCAAAAATAACAATGACAGCTTCTGCCTGATTTACACCAGACAAATTTCATTACCAATCGATAGAGCACCCTTAATTGTATGAAAAATGTTCAAATCTTACAGAAACTAACTTAAGACCGAAATGATGAAGTAAAAGGTTTTAATTTGATATTAAATGCTGCCACCTTTTGAGTAAAATCAATACTTTGGACCTTTAATACTAATCGTCGAGATGTATTGGGATATCAAAGTTTTTTTGTCTGTTTTACTAATGATTTTGTTTCATTTTGAATCAATTCGAAAGATATTTATTTAAATTCAAAAGCTCAAAAAGCAATTTCCTTTAAATGAGAAACTTAAATTACATATCATAAATGAATGTGAAACAGATTACGTTCGGAAACAAAATATTTTCTGAACCAGTGTGAAATGAATATTGACTATATGTTTAATGATTTACATAAAGTAAGGTTTATGAGATATTTTCCCACCGATTAGAGAGGCTAAGGAAGTTTTAATTGTTAACCATATTTGTATCATGAATATATGGTAATGCACACTGGTTTATAATGAGGAAATTCATTTTATCTGATAAAAAAGTTTATCTTTCTGACTTCAGGAGAGTTGGAATAAAGATTTTAATGATAATTGAAATCGACCCTTGAATGTCAAGTCATTATTAAGTTGGTACCCAAGATTTGTTTTACTAAATTGTATTGATACTAACCTAAAATAATAAAGTCGTCCCTTGCAGTCTAACTTGTATAATCATTCACGTTTAACCCGCTTTTCACGACACAGCAGTATCGTAATACTAACAAATAAAACGAAATATCTACCAACTGCCATTAGACACAAAAGTTTCTACTTATGGTAAATCAAAAGGCAAAAATCTTGATTCTAAAATTCTTGAAGATATGCAAAAGAGTACAGACTTTGGTTATGAAAATTTTCAAGCCTTGAACAGTGTTAGACGTTTTTACCAGAAAGAAGATGAAAAAATATGAAGGTTTGGTGGATAAAGCGACAATAAAAGAACGATTTTCAAAAAAAAACCCGAATTCCAACAGCAATGTAGGACCATGACTTCGATTGTCTTGTAAATGTCTTGTAACTGGTGGCTCTATCTTTTTTTGCCAAACTGTAATACAAACAGTTTTACTTTACTCTTTGTTTTGTTTCCAAGGCTGATGAATCTGATTGTGTCCAGGCACATGAGCAAATGATGATGCGTTGGAGATGCAGCCATAAGCTGCTATAATATAGCAGCTATATAGATGTCATAATATAAACTACCTGTTTGACGTCTAATTTACCTTTAATTATTTGAATTAGTGAAGTTTCTCTGTGCCATCATTTTTGTTAAATCACCATCATGGATATGGACCGAGTTTTGGATTCTTTTACTGTTGGCACAATCAAAGATATTGTGGACAGTTTGACAGGCTTCAATTTACAGGTATGTATGACAACAGTTATTCAATTTTGTTTTTTTTTTGATGTCGCATCTTTACTATGATTATATTTTTTTAGTGGGCTCAAGTCTCTACTATTCAAGAGCCAGTGGCAAAGAAAAATAAACTTGCCGCTCATATCTTCCGGCATCTCAAGGATCCAGCACATCAGAAACACTATCCTGTTCTATTAACAACACTAAGAATACTCTCACGTGATAAAAATGGATTAGATGAGCTGTTTACCGCGGATCGAATTGAAATCTTAATGCACCTATCTCGTTTAGTTGGAGAACAAGAAAATCTGACTTACAACAGTGACAATTTTGACGCCCGGGTTGTGGTTGAATCACTAAAATGTCTTTGTAACCTTGTTTATAATAGTCCTGCCGTTCGACACATTTGTTGCAATAATTCCTGCATTGATGGAATTATGTTGAGACTAAAAATGTACAAAGATCCACAATTGCCTACTGAGGTTAAATATTTTGATTTGAGAATTTTGTTTCTCATAACAGCTCTTTGTCCAGAAACACGTCCCAAAATTCGTGATCAATATCATGGGTTAATCTATTTGATGGAAGCGGTTGATCTGATACTAAAAGAAGCTGAAGAACCAGGACAAAAACCTTCAAAAAAGAGCCAAAGAAAACGAAAAAAGGATAAAGCAAAAGTTACTGTTGAAGTGAATTCCCATTCTACTGAACAAACTAATACTAAAAAAGACAAGGATTCTCATAGTCTTGATAATTCTTCCGTGGATCTATGCTGTGAAGTTTTGAAAGTACTTTTCAACCTGACAGTAACTTGCGACCGAGTGTATTTAGATGAGGTGAGTTTTGAGTAATATTTATCTACAATCTATTTCTAATATCTAATTATTTTCAATCAATTCATTTTCATTCATTTAATTAGGTTGAGGAAGCTCATTTTCTCAGACTCGTTGGTATTCTTCATGATCTTCTTTTAACTGAAACTGAAACAAAAGAGAAGCGTGAAGAAATGCTCAACCATACGATCAACTTATTTACAAACTTACCTTCCTCTTGTTATGAGGAACTTTTGGTTCCAATTGAAGAAATCGGTCGAATAGACAACCCAAAATACGAATATGAAGATAAGAATGTAGAAGCCATCGCCGTTTTGTTGGAGTTTCTTGATAAACGTCTTGAAAAGGTAATTAATTCAAGCTTCTTTTAAATAATACATCTTTTTAATCTTTCCAAATTAATTTTATTTTACAGCCCCTTAAACCATACAAAGGATTACAAGAATTACTCTCACCAGTATTAACTTGTTTGAGCAATATGGCTCGAACTAATCGGATAATTAGAAAGTATCTGAGAAGTCAAATTCTTCCACCATTACGGGATGTTAAAAATAGGCCAGAAGATGGTGAAACTCTTCGCAATAAATTGGTTAGACTTATGACCAACCCAAACACTGATGTGAAAGAGATGGTTGCCGACTTTCTGTTTATATTGTGTAAAGAAAGTGTTCAAAGGCTTATCAAATACACTGGTTACGGCAATGCTGCTGGTTTATTAGCAAATCGCGGTCTTATGCTGGGCGGTCGAGGAAAAGGAAGTTACTCAAGTGAATCTGAAGACAGCGACACTGAAGAGTATTTGAAAGTGAAAGAAAAGTATGTTGATCTCTTGCAAATTTTCTTCTCTCAATTCATCATTTACTCATATTTATTGTTCATCTATTTTCTAGGATTAATCCAGTCACAGGATATTATGAGCCAGAGAGACCTAATCCAATGGAAGGAATGAGCCAAGAAGAGAAAGAATACGAAGCTATGAAGCTTGTCAACATGATGGATAAACTTCACAGGTTTGTTTTTCATTCGTTATCATTATTATGATATAGCATACTTTGAACCATTATTCTGATGAAATTTATTTGTCTTCAAATGTAGAACTGGCATCGTCCAACCTTGTCGGATTGGTGAAGATGGTAAACCCCATCCTGTTGAGCATATCCTTGAGCTTACTCAAGGCAATCTTGAAAAATTGGAAATCGAATCTAAAGAAGATTCCGATTGAAATTTTCTTTGGCAGTTTTTTAATCATCGCGACATTTCAGCTCCTACGCTATTTAAAGCATTATTTTTGGCTTTGAGAATCAAAGGCAAACCAAAATGGAAACTGAGCATTTTTGCTGAGAACCATGCTTATCACAAGTCTTGTCATCAACGTCAAAGTCATTTCTCCAACACAGCTATTCCTTTTACATAAGATATCTCCAATTCTTGACCAAATACTATCAATTCCTATACATCTTACCGTCATTAATTTGTTATCTGTTTGTTAATATTAATTTATTGCGTGCCATTTTATTTATTTATCAACTTAAACCGACGAAACCCAAAACTTGAAGACCAAAAAAACGTATTCTGTCCTTGTGATGACCAAAAAGTACTCTACAATTTATTCATTTGATCGAAATCTTTTAATTCTCTTCTCTATGGTAATGTTATATTTCAATGGTATATAAAGGCCTGAAAACCCGAATCAAACAATTGATTTGAAATATTGACTTAGTTTTTAATTGTAAGACAAGTCGACTGTTAATCAATATTGAAACAATAATTTATCACCATATAATAATTACGATTACAAAATAAAATTTTACAATTAAATGTGATATAAAATCTAAACAAATTTCTTATTAAGATGCATACAATTTTATATAATAATTCGATACAGATTAATCATCATATCCATTGATTTGTCCACCAATTTTCCAATTCATTTTTCATTCTCCCAATATTCAAACTCACCTTTCTCACATTGGATGAGATGGAACGGTCGTCAGAGCCTCGTCGGCAGTTCTATGTCGGCTACAGTTCTATTTGGGGAAGAAGATGCAATTAGATTGAAGCTGAAACAAGCATGGATCAGTGGACATAAAAATAACATATTTGACAGCATTAAGTAAAATTTGATTAGATCATTAATGGATATTTACTTAAATTTACCAACTACACTAAAAAACAAAAAAAAGGATCAAACATATGATAGGAATGAAAACACAAGAAATACAAATAAAATCATTTAAGCTAAAACATATTCAACAATCAATAAACAATGATTTGGAAAGAAAACAAAAAGGTTGAAAACATTGAAGCATGAACGATTGAATCAGGTTGAGGGAAGATTGTTAGATCAAAAGCAATGAGATTAGCGTACAGTTAACAGAGATCGTATGGAAAGAGGTAGAAATTAGAAGGAAAAAAAGGAATCAAAGAAACAATTGGCAAAAACTTGAAAAGATTAGGTTTCATGGGTTATCAGATTCTACCAAAGACAGGGATTAAAAGTCAGGTGGATTGAAAAATGAGATATAATTCATTAAGTACACGATGATTGAAGTAGAATTGCTAATCTGTAGCATTCGAGAGATTAAATGAACATGTTGCAATAGGTTTCCCAGAAAAAAATGTGTTAACCCAAGTAGGCACAAAGACACAAATTACTTGTTTTGTAAATCAGGACCAATTTGCTAGTAAACAGTGTACGATGAATTATTGGTGGTTTGTTGCTGTATCACTTGAATAGTAGAAGCTCTAAGTTGCAAGGCAAGACGAATGAATGTGGACAAATGGAAAAATTGATGAAGAAACCAAAGTCATCAATGAATTCGGAGGGATTGATAAGCTCTAAGAAGTTTGACGTAACGAATAATTTTTTTTCTCTTGGCTATATGAGTTTCTTTCAACAAGAATAATCAATAATATCAGTGCCAAATGACCACACTGAAAAACGAAAAGATCATCATGGGGAAATCCATCCGTGTGATCTTGATTTCGCTCTATTTTCGCTAATATTTGTAATAATCAGAGTTCCTGGGTGTTGAGGAATGACGCCTGAGACCAGCCTTTTCCTGGCTCAATGTTAAAGCCAGAACATCAACAAGTGATGATCTATGAGGATAGGATGAAAACGGCAATTCTGGCCTAATCTGTAAAAAGAAACAATCACAAAAGAAACAATGGAAGGAAAGGGTACAAAAGAAACGACAAAAGACAGACTATAAGACTAGTGAAACATGTGATTTGTAACATGAATTTAAGATACGATTAACACAATTACGATTAAAACAAATATAACATCAACGACACAAAACATAAAGATGAGCTATAACACTTAATAAGTGACCTATTAACGGAATTGAACAAACAGTGCAAAAAGGATTGCTAGGTAACAGCAAACATGTGATGAGTAGAAACTTGATGTGTCTATACAGTTATCTCACATTCTGGTAATTATTCTGGTTTCATTTTTTCTTACTGTTCCCTTCTTTTTCTAATTAGTTATTTATTTTTAAAACTTTCTAATTTCGTTTAAATTTCTCTCTTCTTCATTCCATGATAATTTCCTCACCTTAGGTTTCTCTCGATGAGTGTTAACCGCTTCAATGGGAACCTTGTATTCGGTAACCTCGCACCCATAGGCAATTGGAGTTAATTTAATTATTGTGTGTAATGGAACCCTCAAATAAGGAAGATCTTCTACAATAGAGAAAGAAAAAGAGAAAAGAAGAGAAAGAAAAAAATGGTTGAAAACAAATGACATTTATTAATTAATGTACAAGACTTAAGATTCAATTGTGTGTTTCTTCACCAAATAATGGATAAAGACAAAATTTCAATGGGAAAACGACGTAAATGGTTGGTGTTTTATAAAGGTATCTATGGAGGGGAAAATGAAAACAGTAAAATATTGAAACATGGAAACAAAAATATGAACAATTATATAATCATTATCAATAATAGGTTACTTCATTTTAAATTTATATAATCACAAGTTATGCTTGTAAACAGTTAACAGTTTATAGTACATTTAGATATGTCTATTCAACAAACTTTTTAAATCAAAATTGTTAAGTGTTAACAGCTGTTAATTGCTTAATTTAATTACAATAACTGGAGTATTTTTAAAATCTTTAGTTTTAATGTATTTGTACTTTGACTTTTCAAAATAAGTTACAGATGTTTACAATTACAGTCGAGTAGCAAAAATTGTCCGTTAAATGTTTCAGTTTCAAAGGCGCAATATTTGATTATTTTTTCAGATTTAAATTTCAAATCGATGTATATTTAAGTCTAATTTATATAAATATGCAGATCACAAATGATTAAAACCATCTAAAGATTTGTTTACAATTTAACGGTATTTAATCGATAGATCAGCAAAGAACAGTTTTATGTACTCGACTGTTTTTGATTGTATTTTTATATTTTCATATGTAACAGCAAGTTTCATATTCAACATCATGTTACTGAGCAGCCTTATTGAATTTATAACTGAAAATAGGTAAATTATTTCAAGCAATTGAGCTTAGTTAACAGAATGTCCAATATAACTTGTTAGCTAACACCTTTTAAAATTGCAATCATTTTAACAGAAATATATTTTTATCGACAATAGCATTGGGTTAGTGAAAGAAGTGATCTCGCAACAATTAGCAAACTATCATAATGTCTTTGATTTTGGATGGAACAAGATTTAGTTTTATGGTGATGATTTAATCGGGTTGTGAAGCCAGAAGATATTTAGGTTGCCGCTCCTTGTGTTAATAATAATCCGAGTGGATTTAGTTTTAAATCGTATGATTTGACAAAAAGCTTGGTAGTCAAAGTGATTAGTAGTTACCAATGAAAATGGTCAGTTAAAGAGAGGGATTTTTGAAGGCTTGTCGAGTTGAAGTTAAAGTTAATTTCATTTTCAGGAGTATTAGAATTAGTTATATTGCGTGTTTGTTTATCAGTCAATTGTTGTCTTTCTAGCAAACTATTATTCCATGATCAACATTTTTATCATCTTTACTCTCATTTTTTAAACTCTTTTGAAGTCTCAATTTTCCCGCTTAAGGTAAGCTTTTTTAATTAGTCATCGTTCATAACAAATCTTGTTTTTCTTGTGTTTGATTCTGTTACTGTATTGCTATGCCATTATTTAATCTTTAATATAATTTAATTTATTTTATTTTATTCACTCTCTCTTTATGTCATAGAAGCTTGTGATCATCGACTGCATCAATTGGAACAACTATTTCCTCAATGTTGCAACCATAAGCCACTGGTGTCAACTTGATGATGGTATGTAATGGAGTTTTGATTACTGGCATCTCAGCTAAGGAAGGGAAAGGAGAAGGAGGAATACAAAGTCTAAGATCAATCATGTAAATTGTGACTGATTTGTTCAATGGATCATTTCAAATATTTAATCAGAATCAACACAATCTATTAGTCAACAATGGACAACAAAGCGACTCGTAACTACAAGCAATACTATTAAAAGAAATGACTAGCTCTTTCAAAATTTCGATATACTGTTTATAAGGTGAGTTGAATTGTTAGTTATTCAGCTGGCTGATTATCATGTTTTATTAATTTTATGGTTATCACATAGTGAGCTAAAAACTTTTATATTAATCGAGAAAGTACAGATTACTCTCATAATGATGAAGCTTAGACAATCTTTCAATACAGATTGCAAAGAGTAGCATTTCAACAAGTTGTAATGATTCTCATTTCTGAAGTTAATTCAGGATTCGGAAACCTGTAAATATTGTTGAAATTATGTTCTACTCTTCTTCTATTTCTTGTAGCTGAACCTAACCAATCAATCTTTTGAATTACTCAATATTTACAAGTCCATCCCATTCCCTTTTACACCTTTTTTAGTCAATTAAAAACTATTATTAATATTTAAGTTATATTGTGCTTACCTGAACTCTTGTCCAAGAAGTAGGCCAAAAGACATCGAAGAACAGCTTGATGAGCCACCACTAAAACATTTTCTTGTCTCTCTAGTTCCATAATGACTGGTTCCAAGCGAGCTACCAAATCTTCATATGACTATAAGCAAAACATTGAATTAATTGATTTTCTGACGAATTGCAGATTTGAAGTACTTTGAAGAGGAAGAAATTGGGATTCAAAGACTTTACTAACCTCTCCTTTTGGATAACGATAATGAAACTTGTCCTGATCACGCAATGCGAACTCTTCTGGATACTTCTCTTGAATTTCTTCATAAGTCATTTCCTCGCAAATTCCGGCGTCAATTTCATTGAGAGCCTTCCATCTTTCCTGAGGAGCTCGAATACTTTCAGCTGTTTGAATGGTTCGTTTCAGTTGAGATGTCCATACTCGTAGACGTGGAATTTTTTGCTCTGAAATATATTGAGCTAAAGCTTTAGCATATTGACATCCTCTTTCAGAAAGCTCGGAGTCACCGCCAATTCTTCCCTGTAGATTGTAGACACTTTCACCATGACGAGTTAAGTAAATTGATCTGGGTGTAATGTGAATGTTCATCAAGTAATAAACCACTCTTGACTGTATGTGGCCTTCGTGACGATGAACTAAAACCTTTTCTCCAGCATTAAAAATCTTCATAAAAGAATAATCCTTTTCTTTATCTTCCTCTAGTGTTTGATATGCTTCCTTGTAGTGCTCAATACGTTGGAGGAAATCCTGTAATGCCTTATCTTGAGCCATGTTACGATAATCCGGACTATGAACTTTAACCTCCTGTAATGAAAATGTTTACATTAAAATGGTGAAGGAGTTTAGGATGCAAGTGATCGCAGTGTAATGGTGAAAAATGTGAACCATTGTTTTAAGGATTTCGGTGACAGTTAATCTAGAATTGATGATCTGGATGATTTCCGAATAGATATCTAGAATCAACAAGATAATCACATCTAGATTCATGTCAGTATGATTGAGCAGAAAAAGCACATAACTTTTCTTTTATTCTGCCAATAAAAACTGGTTGGAGACAATAAAAATTGAATCCAGACAAGTTATGACAAGTCTTCATCCTGTTCTTGGTGCGATGTTAATCAAAATCAATTATCTCTGTCATCACTAGGAAAAGAGTCAAGCGTCACCAACACACCTTTGTAATTAATCAGTTGCTAACGAAAAGCTAATTTCGATTAATTCAGACAATGTTAAAGTTTTCCTCATTACCAACATAATTATTTTCTTTATCATTTTTCTCAGGTGCTCTTATTTACATAAATAGATGTTCGAAAGTTCTTGGCATGATTTTACTTTTGCTTCAACAGTTGGTACTGTTTTGTTTGGCAAAATGAATTCGAGGCTAATTTTATAAAAGCTAATAGCTGCGATTGAAAATTTCGGTAAAGCATTGAGAAAATTTTCCTGGGAAATGAAACACACTTGAAATTCACTCATTTCTTAAAGGCTGATAAAGGCGGGATGATAATTGCAAAGTAAAATTGGGGCAAAGCAAAGATATCTTCTGACCCGAATATTGGCTTCAACAATCTCTGGATCTTCACAGATTGATTCAACGAAAAACAATTTGTAGCCATATTTTTCAACAACAAAATCGTAAATCAACTGGCGCCGGTAAAAAGTTGTATTGGTAGCATCGTAAACGGCCACTTCACCGTTACCCTCAGTCAGCCAGCTACACATATCTTCAAGGGCATCTAAAGCACACTTACTGGAAAATAAAAGATATTTCAATCATTATTAAGTTACATAATAATCAGAGGTAAATAAGTTTATGAATCAAAATAATAACAGAAAAAAATCTTTCGTAGATCATATATAATACTATCATAAATCAAAGATAATTTAGCTTGTTATTGTAAACAATTTGACTTACTTTCTAATAACCATTGCTTCTTTATTATCAGGTCTAAAGAAATCATGATTTTTGTAAGCTTCAGTTGCTTGACGACGATATTCACCGACATTAAACACCCGAGTTTTTATTCCAATCCAGTTAAGGTATCGAGTCAACTTTTTGGCAATATACGTTTTACCCCTGGCAGGCAAACCAACCATGGCAATAATATGGGGTATGTTAACATAACTCGTGGTTCGATCACCTGTAATCCCGGGAAAAAATATAAAGAAACATTTGATTTAAAACAAGACTATACTCTTCAATCTTAATTTCCTGTGTTGTAATATGATGATGGTAACAACAAACACACATATGCACAATTAATAATTAATAACTACTAATAACCTCGAATTGGAAAAGGTTTGGCTCCACTTGACTGTGATATCTTCCGAGAAGGTCCATCAGCTTGTTTTTGTTGCTGAGTTTGCTGTTTGGCTTGTTGCAATTGTTGAATCTGTTGAGGAGTTAATTGCTGCATTAATCCTTGTTTTGGAGCTCGAGAATTTTTGGTTTGTGTTTGTTGGTCTTGTAGACTTGATCCAGGAGATGTTTTGTTTTGTTGGGAAGATTGATCTGGAACCGATGATGGGGATGTCGCTGCAGAAGATGAAGATGTCTGTGGGGTTGGTGGACGACCAGGTTCAACTCCATTTTCACGCTTAGCTTCTTCTTTATCGTTGTTTTCCATATCTTGAGGATTTCTTTGGGTTATCCTAGCAATTGAAACTGGTGATGATTAGTCTGTAGATTTTATGAAAGGGGAAAATTTTGTTACAAAGTTAATCAGAGAAATGAGCGACACATAAAAAGGAAAAGAAGTGAGAGGATAGTGAGAGACAGAAGGGGAAAAAGAAAGAATTGTAATAGCCTTTCGTAGCCTGAAACTGAAATTAACCTTGATGATGAAAATTTCTTTCTCTAACTCTCTTCTTGTGAGGTAAACATGGAAAATAATTTATTCCTCCAATGCCAATAAACTCTCTTTTCTCTCTCCCTCTTATCTCTCTCGTATTCCCATCATCTTTATATTTTTCATCATTTTCTTATCTCCTCTTATCACAATTATCTGTCTGTTTGCCTCTTTTCAATATCTCTAAATGATTTCTCTTTCCTCCCTTTTAGCTGTTCATATTGCAAAGTCAATCATTAAAAATCAATGGGATAGTAAAGACACGATTAACACAGTTGAAGTTGGCTATAAAACTTGGTTAAAAACATTAGCCGTACAGCGATATCAAGAATACTGGTTGATGGTTGGTTACAGAAGTCAGACAAAAACTATAATTTAGAAAATAGTAAGAAAGAAAAGCCAAATTTATCCAACCTGATTCGATATCCAGTGTAGATTTGGTGACAAAAACCAGGATAGTCAAAATGTAAACCAAGAATTGACAAGTGACATTGACATTGTCATTGTCATTTAGTTGTGGAAGCTTATCATCTGTGAGACACAAAAATTAACAAAAACCGGTGCACTGATGTTGGTAGTAAACTACTTTAGTGAACAGTATTACAGATTAATTAGAATTTTTTAAGAAATGTCGTTTAAGGCTATTCCATGGTGATCAATATCAATTGAAGCTATAAAAAACTAGTACACAATGAGATGTTTAATGGTGTCAACTGGTTGAAATTGGTACTTTGATGTTGGCTGGTTCATCTGGAGAAAGGTGGAGTCTAGGAATATTAAAATTAGGCTGATCATGTATCATGACAGTTACATCTCATGAAGAGACTTGCATTCGATTTCAGGTCTAATTTCCTCTATAAGAAGGGATATTTCTTTGGAAACAATGAGTCTGTTCAGAACTTTATTCGAGGCGCGACTTTTTTGAATCGAGTAGCTCATAAAATCTAATTTGTTACAAATAATGCCAGTCTTTTTTATTTTTAATCTTTGATTTTTAACACCATTTCAATACTTTAAAACATATCTAATTAATATGTAAAAAATTAAATATGTTATTTCATTTCCAATGAAACTTTTGAATGATAATAGTCAATCATATTGGGAATGTGAAAATGAAATCAATTTTCAATGAAATGAAAAAACAATTAATTATATTCAAAGTCACATTATTTTAATTAGACGTAAAAACTACTAATCAACATTAAACTTTATCAATCTTAATGTTGTATTTTGTTTGTAGCATAATCGAACGATTAAAATACAGCAAAACATCAATATTTCATGAACATATCCGATTCGTTGTTAAGAACGTAATCATTCAGATTTTGTTTATTTGCAAAAATATTTACTTTAGTTGCGGGTAAAGTAATTATAGTCACTTGTTCTTTGAGTTGTTAAATTAAAACAAATATCCATGTCAAGTTTATGTTTAATTCAAATTGAAGCTATTCAAAGAGAAATGAAAAAAGCTTCCTGCTACGCTTGCAGCTGAATCAAGACTAAAACCATAATTATGGCAATAATGTGGAATTAATCATCAAAAGATTAGATGATTAAATCTTTACACGCAGGTTAACAGCAAGCCTTGAAAGTAATGTAAATTTGTTGCATTTCCATATCAACATTATCCTTGTGATCGTGGAGAAGGGCCAAAGATTTCGAAAAGCTTGGGAATCTCAGCGTGCACAATTCATATTTTGGCCCAATCAACAACACATTCCGGCAAACCTTCTTGTAAATGTTGACGACAGCCTTCAATATCTTTAACAGAAGAAAGATCGAACAGTTTAATGAATGCTAATTTTCTGTAAACAAAATGATAAAGAATGATTATAAGAATGTGGTTAAATTAAATATAGCAAAATAGACTAACCTAAGACGAGTTAAAGAGCAAACTCCTTCATCAGTAATACTATGACAAGAAATTAATTGTAAATGACGAAGAGAATGTCCAATGAATGTTAATTTTTCCAAAGCATCGTCTGTTAAATAATGGCATCTACGAAACAAGATTTTTTCAGGGCCTTTAATAGATTCTGCAATAAGAAGAAAAAATTGTTAATAAAATATGAAGAAGAAAGATTCATATAGATCAACAGAGCGAAACAATAGTGGTTACGATTAAGCGATTAACACCGCTAAATATATCTTCACAGAGCAAGACTTAAATCAAAATAAAAGTGGAAATAAATTCTTATTTTTCAACTGTTGTGACAACCCAGACATATTTATCAATAATAGAATAGTGTCACAAAAATGTCACTAAATGTAATTGAATTAGTCTGAACCATTCAAGGTTAGATTTTTTCAAGTATCTCAGAGTAAAATAATGCAGATTCTTACTGAAATGATCAAACCCGACGCTCATTAACGAAGAATTATCTCCTTTGATCCCTTGGATCCAAGTAGATTCATTGATATCGGGCATGTCCTCGTAATGAACTTGTAACTTTTCGCTAGTACTCCATTTGATCTCACAGCCATTTCTAATCAACCATTCAGCACAAGCTTGCTCTGGCCCAACATCATCAATACGTTCTTGATAAACCCTGATAAGGAATGAAATAAACAATCAAAATTAATATTAATCTATAATAAACGTCAAAACAATCAGAGTCGCAGTAAATAGAGAAATAAATACCTGTTAGAAATAAGATTTAACCAATAGGTCCAAAAATTTCTCGCAAGACGATGTTCAGGTGGATTCCGGTTAAGGTTAAGCAGACTGGAATTTAAAATACCCTTGAAGTTTCGACTAGAAGCACCTATTTTAAGCACATTCATTTTAACAATCTATATTATATAACTAATGTCACCGGATTTAAAGATTAACTAAATAAATAACAAAAATTGAATAAAATACTAAGCGCACATTGTTTACATCTTGTTATTCAAGACTGGTGAAGACAGAAATTGCATATGTTTTTAAAGCGCGTTTTTCAAATGTTAACATAATAATTGCAAATCAAAAATAAATCAGACTGTCTGCTGATTTATCAAGATTTTTGTTTCAAAATAGAAGTGATTATTCATTTGTAAATTGATATTACAAACTGACAGACGAATTGATGAATATTCAACTGATTAAGCTTGATCAACTTTTCAATTATTCAGAAATAAAATAGATTTGAATGTTTGATTTATTGGATAGCAAATTCAAAAATATCCAATAGTTGAAGCAGGTCATAAATTAGAAAAGAGATCAACAATTTGATGTTAAAATTAAAGTCTAAATGAAAAAAATTGTTCAAAACTCAAGTTATTTGCGGTTTTACTGTAAATAGCTGTTGATCAAGTTCACTTTCAAAGCGAAACCTGGTTTTAAAAGTAAATTTAGCAAAAACTGAAAATGCAAATGATAATCAACAAATTGTTGCTGATAAACATGATCAGAGAAACATCGAAAGAAAAAACCTGAAAATTTTACTCAACTTTCACAAATTATGCGTAAAAAAAGGAGTCATTTTAGTTGTAATAGTAATCAGTTGAAGTTGTTAATAAGCTTTTACCTTTATGCTTGGGCGAGAATAAGCAAATTTACATTTAACGATAACAATTGACATATTATAGTGAACTATTTTTGTGATTAACCTAAATGAAAGCAACATTTTATTATGAAAAAAAAAGAGTTAAAAATGAAAATTCAAATGATAAAATGATGAGTTACTTTCATTGAAATGATCTTTCATGAAATGAATAGCAAAGCTGAAAGAGAAAGTATTGAAGCACCAAGTTAAGAATCAAGATAATCACAGGTAATGAAATATTAGATGAGACTTTAATCTGTTTAATTTGAATGAGAGTGAAAGATTGATTATAAATTTGTGATTAAATGATGAAAATAAAAGTTGAAACAGTGATATTCAGGTTTGTCCGAAACTGGTTTAAGTGAATGTTGGCCTTTTTAAGGAAGATCAAATGTTTCACCAGACATTGATTAAGATGACTAGAACGGTGATTATGATGTTAATGATGATTTCAGATGAATGTAGAAGTAGAAAGGAAAAAGATTGTGAAAATTTTCTCTGTAATTAACTAAATATTGGAAAATTAATAATCTAAATCAATAACTTTCTTAGGTTAACCCGGGTCAGTGACATTGAACCAGCCCTATTAAGCTGTTTTAAAGGTTGCTCTTGAAACATCAAACACTGCATCAGTTTCTCGGTGATCATCATCATTTTCATCTTCTTCCTGAAATCAAGAAGAAAGATGGCGAAGAAGAAGAAGATAAAAGGTAAAAAGAAAGAAAAGGAGAAGCAAAATATTCCGGTTCCGTTATATAAAGACCCGTAACTGGGATTAAATGATGGGACTGGTTTAGTGCACCGTTAAGATGATGATGATGAAGAGGGAGGTTGGAAGGATGATCATCATCTGAGCTTGTTTAGTTTGTGATTTCATCTTTGACTTTGAAGGTAAAAAGATTTTCTTGAAACCATTTTTACCCGTTTTCAAACACTCACCAGATCCACTTTCAAACCCAATTTTAACTTGTGCTTTTCATTCACCTTTAATCTTTACCAATTATTTATTTTTCATTGTCAACCATGAGTTTTCATCCAGTTAATTAACAGTTGCTTGATTGTCAACCAAATTATCAAGTTTAGTTAATTTATATTTGATTGTTTACTTATAGTCATGACACAATTATCCCACCGATCATCAACATTACCAACAAAATGAATGTAAACAAGGTAACCAACGACCAACAACCAATTTTACCCAATAACCAAAGGTTTCTTGTGATTGAATGATTGTTAATTGATATCTTAATTGTTTCCAGGTTTTAATTGTGATTATTAATTTGACTGTTGTTTTAATTGTCCATGGATCAACAACTGATCAACAACAACCACCAGGATATTTTGCCTTTGAAAAAGCAACCAGAACTCATGGAGTACCACCGCGTGTACTCAAGCCACCCTACCTTCCAGCCAATGTCCCCTGTCCGGGTAATTATTAAATTAACTTTTACTGACAATTTTACCAGCAATCAACTCTCAACTCAATCAGGTTTACAATTTAACTGAACCGTAAATCAAACAGTTTAACCCAGCAGACTTGCTAGTTGAAATAAAGCCAAACAGTGTCCATCCAATGCAACGTCAACAATGTTTACCTTTTTTGTGCGACTCGTTTATTAATCTTAACCAAATATCTTTGTTAATTGTTTCACCCTTTTCATTGTTTTATTTCCGCATCAATTTTAATTAACATGTCAGACTGTTAAAATATATCCTTAAGGCAAGTGAGACTGAAAAGTAACTCTAAGAGGGTCCATTGAAAATGATAGCATTACTCAGAATCTCTCAGCATAACATAATTGTTTAGAAATGTAAATGTTTCCCTTGTTTAATGATAATTTAAATGAATCAACTTCCGCTATCATGACTATTTAAACTTGTTAGATGAAATTATCCTCATTAAAATCATCATCTTCATCATTAAGAATAACAAAAAAAAGGTATTTCTCAAGTCAACAGGTCAAGGTAACAATATAAAGGTAATGTAACAAGTGACATACAAAACAAAGCAAGAAGCATTTTTTGATTATTATTATTACCAGCAATTTTTACATTTTTTGCTTATTTGTAGCATCAAAATTACGTATTACATTCAATTTTTGTTGCTTCACGGATCAACAATTGAAGATGAAATCACATCATTTTCATGATCATCATAATCTTGTAAGAAGAAGCCCTGAAAATGGTCAATTGTTGAGTTATAATTTTAGGCTTGATCAAGTAACACTTCTGGTTCGTGTCAATCATGGTTTTGTTTAATGGTAGTAACCATTGAAATAACCTTTTTCTGACCAAACAGTTTACAATCAATTGGTCTAATCACGATACCTTTCAAGAGCAACAATTAAATCCACCAACAAATCAATTGGCGTGTTTTGTTGTTCAATCAATTCAGAGTTATCGTGATCCGGAGTGAACAGAAAAAAAGATCAAAAAATTAACCCTGATAGAGCATTAAATTGCCATTGTCAATATTCATTGTCAATTGAGTTGAAACTAACCTTATTTTCAAAGATTTAAAATATAAAAATTACTTTTACCATGAATTAATTGATTGTCCTGATTAGTGCTTAATGATGTTTCAAATACTTGCAGTTAAATTCAAAACATGTTTTGATTTATTGGTTTAAAGATTGAAAGATTAGCTTTAAAAAAAGACGATTCTGGTTTCAATTGAATTACCTGTTAATAGGAAAAATTTGACAACAAACTGATGAAGATGAAGATGGTGAAAAAATGATAAAAACTGTAAAGATGAGGATTAATGGATAAAAATAGTTTAATAATAATATTGACCTGAACTTGAACAGTTTACAATGAAACATCTCAATTGACTGGTTCAATGTTACAGTGATCAAATTAATCAACTATTCAACATTGAATCCTGATAGTGGTCTTAAATAATTGTCAAGCTGATCGCATAATTGTATTACTCCAAGAGTAGCACAAATTGTTATTGCGATTAACAAGGAATCTGATTCTTAAGAAATGTTATTATAACAAACATAAAGATGTTACCATCAATGATAACGATGATGATGATAAAGAGCAGGATTCATTGAAAACTGTCATCAATCCGTAACCAAAACAATTGATAGAAACAGGTAAATCAAAGTAAGACATTGAAAAGGTAACAAAAAAAAAGATATCACAAGTTTACAGTCTTCTGGCAAGGTTTCAACAATTTTCATTCAATCAACGTTCCATTCAAATTTAATCATCATTATTAAAATGATTCTCATCAATTTCATTGAAATAAATTGTTATTTCACCCAGTCAATGGTGACAGTAGGACCTATTTAATCATTGGTCTATCGTAATCAGAAAGAAAAGGCTGAAAAATTTGAACAATAGTTAACATTGAATAGCAATGGGAATCAGTGATGAGGTTAAATCTCCCAAGGAAGTCTCAACCTATTCATATTTTTACCACCAAACAACTCAATTTCCTTATTATTATTTAGATGATTGTTGTAGATGAAGTTAAATTGATAGCTGTTACATTAATCATCCATAAATTTGGGTTATTACCATTATTCAGTGTATTTTGTGCCTTCAATTTTTGGGTTCAACTTTGATACCAATGAAAACCTTGATTGTATCGTTGATTTTATTTGCGGTTCACAATTTAATTTGTTTTTCCTTAATTTTCTTTCATCTTTCAGGAGCGATTAAAAGTGATTATCGACTATCACCTAAAGACACCCTTTGCGGTGATTTAAATAAAGGTTATGTTCCATTAAATCCAATGTTACAAACAATTACTGGTCAACCTTATCCTTTGTAAGTATTTTCTGGTTTCTACCTTTTCTTTGCTACAATTTATGGTTCATTTGGTAACAATTAACGCCAATTCCCAAATAACTGTTTGACCCATTGTTTGAGTTACCCAAATAGTCAACCACAAATACCTTAAATCAATCAGATTACTTCCTTATTTAAAACCATTGACTCAATTTTGGGTTCCTTTTTTTTTCATTATCACCAATTTTTGAGATTTCAAGCCAAAACTGGACTTTCTTTAGCAGTTAAAAAAAAGTAAAGTGTTTTCAAGTGTAACTCAATCAACTGATTAAAATGAAAGTTAATCAACTAGTCAATCTGTTCTAGTTCATTTAAATCAATGTTTGTAAACAATTGGGACAATCTGCGTGAAAATTGTTTTTTTTGGTGAAAGCAAAAAGCATTTTCATCTCAAATCAAATGAATCAATTCAATCAATTGAAAGGACATTTTTTTCTAATTATTTCAATTTCTTTTTACAGTGAGTTAATTAAAAATAAAACGTTACACTTTTTGGCCCGATCTTTACCCTTTTTGAAACAAGACATTAACAATATACCCAAAGTGGCTAAAATACCAACCGATACCAAATTGGGAATCAACAATGATTTTGTCCCTTCAAATGTTGATAAAGGAATGAACAATGGAAATTATGATTACTCTGGAAATCATGTAATCAAAAAACGATCCTTGGCCAACTTCACCAACTTACGCTGGGACCTGCTAAGAGAGGCTAAATTAGGTGGACATGGATTCAATTACACCGAAGCAAGACAAAAAGTTTGTGAACAAAATGATGGAATGTAAGTAACAATTAAATATTCATTAACAATGTTGATTAAAATTACTCTGGTTGTGAGGTGTGAGGTTGCAAGTTGAATAACATTTGACCAGAAAATATTTTGAAAAAAACATCAATCCAAAGTAATTGACGGGTTTCAAGCCATAAATTGACATTTTACAATCCATTGATTTAATGTTTTCCCCATAAATAGCAATGAAAATTTAAACTCTTATTTTTTTCTTCTCTTTTTTATTGAATCCTTTTGTCTCTAGGTTGTGCCAAGTTATGTCAGCTTTGGGTGGCGGAAGTCAAGTATCAAGTGGCCTATTAAACACGTTAAGCTCGGCAGCTCAGGTGATGACGGCTGCCTCTAATGCTGCAAATACGGCTCAAAGTTTAAGCTCATTGGCTTCATTGATTCAACAATTCAGTGGTTCAGGAAGCACCAGTGGCAGTTCATCATCAACCAGTGGATCATCAACACCCTCTTCAGCCAGTTTAACCTCTCTTGGTTCATCTGGTTCATCTTCTTCTTCATCATCTGGTTCATCCTCTTCCTCTTCTTCAGGTTCATCTGGTTCCTCTGGAACCTCTGAAGTATCCAAATCAATGTTTACCCAAGTTTTATCCCTTCTAGCCTCACTTAATGCCAACTCGGGTTCCACCTCGTCTCTGTCAACTACAACAAACAACTTCTCACCCCTTTCAGCAATAGTTGACTATCTGATGAATGTTAATCCAACCGCAATCTCAAGTTTACTTCCAGCCAGACGGAAGAAACCTCTTGATTTTGAAGATATCGCCGCTGAAGCCATGACAGTATCACAAGTACCACCGACTCCATGTCCCTCCATTGAAGAGTATGTTGCACCCGTTTATGCTCGCAACTACCAAGGAGTCTGGAAATATGTTGTTCAAATACCGCATGAAGGTTACTTCACCCAAACTGTCCAAAAAACATCTTGTGTGTAAGTATTTATTCAGAATCAATTGTTGCTTGAAAGCAAATCTAAAAGAGATGAAAAAACCCAAAAATGTTTCATTTCAAAATTCAATCTCTACCCATCCAAGTCTAGAAGCAACCTTTTCTTGTACAAAGAAGAGTCCACCTTGAAATTGATTCATTTTGCCCATCGTCTGTCTTTATAATGAGCCAACCTGAAGTATAAATTAACATAACGATTATCTCAACATTATTTAACTCTTCAACATTAACAATTTACTTAAATTGTAGGTGAGCTATTTACAAGTTTGAATTGAAATTATACACTCTTGAACCTCGTAATTTTCAATTCAAATTGTTCACCTCATTACAATGAACCAGTACCAAGTACAACTTACAATTCATCTAACTGTTTAAACTTGTCCCAAGTCACGATGTTAACAATAGATGTTTAATTGAGATGCTTTAGTGCCCCCAATTAATCTAGTTTAGTCAATTAAAAGGCAGAGCAATTAACACGGCAATAAAAAAGGTCTTCTTTGTGATTAACTAAACATGCTAATCTAACCTAAAACATCGTGTTGGTCATGAAGCAAGGAAACAAAACTCAACCTACAATTTTTACATTTAAAAGTCAAACTCAACGATTACTAAATTTCAATTTTACTAATTTTCTCCTCATTTCCATTGTTTTATACAGTAAGGGTCGCTGTGACTTCATGGAAGGTGTATGTCATGAATCTCCTCGCTGGGTCAGCCTGTTGGTGGCTGAAATATTTTATCCACAGCCAAAGTTTAACAATCTAATTGCCTCGCCAAGTGAGGTTAAAAGCTACACGGTCAACCCAAACATGCAAGTAATGAATAAACCTAAACACCAGAAAACGGCAAATCATCATGTAAACATGGCTCATCTCAACCAGATGAAACATTCCCTTCATGGTTACACAATGAATCCAATGAGCCACCATTTAACCGGCAATGGACAACCAATGAGCTATCCGGAGATTGATCAATACCTGAACCGTAAAATTGGTTATCGAGAGGAGCCTTTTGTTACTGATGAACACGGAAGACTGGCTAAACCTAGAATGATGAGGATGTACAATGATGAAGAAAAGGCTCAAATTGTTTCATCAAGTCACTCGGCTTCTGCTCCAGCAGCTTCACCACCATCACCACCAAGTTCATCCTCGTCAACCTCAACAACCTCATCTAATCGTAAAACGGAGACAGTTAAAGATGAAGAGTGTGATGGCCATGATGCTGTCGGTTGTTACCAGATGAGAGTCTATTATGATTGGTTCCTAATTCCTGGTTCATGTAAATGTTGGAAGAAAACGGCTTCCCAAGGAAGCAGCTTGGATACTCTTAAAAAACTGTTCATTGGAAAGTAACAAACGTTTACCGGTTTTACCCTTTCCTCTACTCTCACCTTTAATTTATTAAATACGACAATTGACTAAATTGTTTACCAACCTAATTATTCAATGCCGATTACCTTCTCAAATCAGTATCAAGAGTAATTAAGTTAAATCAAAATGAACCCACCTTTTGTAACCGTTTACTGTGTTTCCTGTTATTCAACTTGATCAACACTTTTGTTTCCCTCAACACTTTGTACAAAACACCAAACCTTACCAACAATTTAATTTTTCAATGATTTATAAATTTAATTTTGATTCTTCTTTTCATACAATTTACAACCTTTTTGTATGATTATTGCTAATTTATAAATTGGTTAACCTTTGTTTGAATAAATTGTTGTTAAACAGAGAAATATTTATAATTGATTGACAATCTCAACAACCGTTTACTGTGATTCATTAATTGACAAGATACTTGATAGAACCATTAGAATACATTTCTGCTAATTGTTGTAATTTAATGTCCTTTTCTGGCCAATCTAGCTTTCCATCTTATCAAAGGCATAGTTTGTCCCTAAGAAATACCTTGATTTGGGCAAAAATTTGATCAAAATCAAACAAAATCACGAGAATTAAGATAAATCATATCCTATTTGGAACTGTAATAATCAATGTTAACTTTCAAGTGATCAGCATAGTTATTTATATTACATACAATTATATAATTACAATGCTCATCTTCATTTTGTCATTTCAATCCTTTGATTCCTTGTTAAGTTGATACAAATTGGATAAAATGATCAACACTTTCAACTCACTCGTCACAATCAAATGTTGAAAATTGGTGACAAAAATTTTCAATGAAAGCCTCAAATTAAAACATTATTGCCCAAAATTTGGGCCTAAATCTGGTATCAGATTGAATGACAATTCAGCTATTTTATCAATTGTCAAATGTGTCTTGACTATTGCAGGAGGTAATCAATGGAAAAGCCGATGATTTTGAGTTCTTCAACCTTATC
The DNA here is from genome assembly GCF_000239435.1 of Tetranychus urticae. Next base: position 215,692 of record NW_015449940.1, on the reverse strand, counting down.
AAACAGATCACATTGAGGATACATTCAAGTACAACCTCTTATTAAACAATTTAATAAATTCCCAAATTAACACTTCTAACAACGGAATCTGATGAAATAAATCTGATGAACACAGTCACGAGTGATGTTTAAATTTCAATGAAAACAAAATTAATAACAAACCATGAAAACATGCCAGACACTTGATCAGTTCAATTATGACAATTTAGTCAATAAATGCTTATAATCAACTAAATTTAGCTAATTGATAAAATCGAGCATAAAGTAACATTTTATCTATAATTTGAATCCTTCAAGAACATTAATTTAAGTATGAAAACATTGAGTTTATAAGGATGAATACATGATGTATTTGTAATGGCAAGTAGACATTAGTCTGAAGCTGTTTACAATTAACAATTAGTAATAGCAGTTATATAACGATGAGTGGCACACCTTCAGAGTTGCTTTGATATAAAGTAATGTTTACAATTGAACGTCTTCAATGTGATTGTAATGCATAAGGTCAATTCACGACTTTGGTTACATAAAAAACCAACTCAACAAGCTACTCAAGCATACATTGCCTGTTGTATGTTTATTTTATTGTGGCAATTTAACAGTTTATTGATTGTTTCATTTTTCAATGTTAATTTTGGGAAAGATTTGGTCATACCGAGTGAAATGTCCTCAAGTTGCTGAGGTTTTGTTTGGTATTTTGGGTTAAATCTGGTCTTTTTGCCAATTCCATGCTTGCTAAATGTCAACCAGATTTGCTATCATTGTTTTCATGACTCCAGTTAAATTAGCTGGTGTATTAACTGTGCTATTGATGGAGTTAAAGTTGAAGTATCCATTGAAAAAAATACAATTGATCAAATTGATTCCCCACTAAGAGTGATTATCGGAATAGATTGTCAATTTGATAATTTACTTTCATTAGGGTTAAAACATGAGAATGACAATAATTTTAATCAACCCAAGGAATCAGTCAAGAGCTGATGCTCTGGTTGAACCTTATGCAAGGAAAAGATTTAGTTTAAAATGATGAAATTTAACAGGCAAATTGAGAATCAAAAATGGGTTAATTTTGGGGTTAGATCTTTATTTAATCTAATTATGTTAAGCCAGTGTAAATATCTGGTTTGGTAGATAGTTCAATCCTTGATTGCTGAAAAACAAAAGTTACAAACGAACCAGATAGATTGTTGCTGAGCATATGCACCGTCTGGCCTTATTTTCACAGGCAATTGGGTCATTTAACATGGATTTTCTTGATAAAATTAATCATTCACCTAACCAGTTTAACCGTTTAATGATTAATAAATTCGGTTAACATAACCTTAACATCTTATTCTCGGTATTTAACCATCCTGAGTGCAATCCACCATAAACTTCAAACTCCTCATCATCATAATTGTTATCTTCAATTGCTCCTTGTCTTCTCACTGTCTATAGCAAATCCTTTATAAATACAGCCAATCAATAAATGAAATCATATTCAAGAATTGCCGTCAACTCTATTCGCTTAATTTCAGCCCAACATTCAACGCCGACGAAAAAGTAACTGCTTTTCTGGATTCCTATCAATTTAGATTTTGCTTTTACATTTCATCAGTTTATTTACCATTTTTTTGCTTGTTTTGTTTCTTTCTTATTAACTTATATTTAAATTTGATTATTATGCCAACTGATCAACCCAACTTAATTTTTGAACTGTTCATATTGTTTGTATTCATTCTTGGATTTAAATTAACCTCTTGTTACAAACTAATAGCCAATTATGATATTCATCCGCAACGAGTCGCTCCATCTGGATTATTAACACCAAATCTGATTAACTTGTGGGATAATGGACTTGTTTATTATCGGTTTAATCCTAAATTTGACGATTGGAGCCAATCTGAGGTTAGATCGGCCATGGATTTAATTGAGAGTGTCTCTTGTGTTAAATTTATTGCTGCTGACTCGTCGATTAAAGATTATGTTTTGATTTCACCCGAACGCGGTTGCTCCTCTGAGATGGGTAAAGTTGGTGGTAAACAGGATCTCTATTTGGATACTCCTTACTGTGTTGATAGAGGTAATTTGGAAATTATTTTATTTAAAATTTAACAATTATCAGATAGGATTTAATGTATTTCACTCTTATTACAATATTAATTGAATTTCAAATGTAATCTTCTGCATTGTTGAGATTTGTACTTGGATTGAACTTTGTAACTGCAAGTATACAAGTGTTGAGGACATTTGAATATTCACATCTTATGGGATAACTCTTTTCAAGTGATTAACAGCATTAATGGTAGTTATTGATTAGGATTCACACTTGTTTCTGTTGATAAATAGTTTGATAGTGTTCAATGTTGAAGATTTCAAGTGATTTAAGAACGGAATATGAATAGCTATGATGACTTAATTTCAATTGTATCTCAACTAATTGTAACCTTTTTTCTACCTTTTTAATCAATAGGAACTGTTCTCCACGAGTTACTTCATACACTTGGATTAATGCATGAACATGCTCGACCTGATCGAGATAATTATATCAACATTAACTGGCCCAACATTGATGAGAAACATCGTCGTAACTTCAAGTTAATACCAAATTTTCTAGAAGATTTCTATATCAATGAACCTTACGATTACAAATCAATTATGCATTATTCAAGTTCGATGTGGTCAATTGATAAAAAAGTGCCTACAATTACACCAAAAGATCCTTCAATTTCCATCGAAGACCTTGGTTATCATCTTGAAAATAAATCATTGTCACCTGAAGATATCAACAAGATTCAAAGGCTGTATAAGTGCAAGGGAATCAATACTTCAACGATGAACCATTTGAAAGCATGAACTTGATTCCAGTGGAAATTAAACTTGAACATAATATAAATGACGATCTCATTTGGATTTCAGGACAATTTCATTTTCACCAAAAGACAATGACAAAGCCAAGCATTATATCAATAATTTTATTCACTCAACTAACTTATTCAACTGTACTTTCATGGGAAAGAAAAAAGCTTCATTTTTATTTATCCTATTATTTTCATCATGTTCAATCAAATTGCCTAAAATTTTTACATATTTAACTGATCATAACTACCATAATTGTAAGAGTATTGGTCGTCTTATGGTCTAACAGTATTATATTTGATATAATCATTGTTGAATCTCATGTTGAGATGTTTGCCAAGCATTACTTAAAATCTTATTTATTCAATAAAATATTGACTACTATTTGTAATTACAAGACTTGTTCACACTTTGATTGATTATTTAAGGGTTTGGTTGGATAAATCTTTGATTGTGTGCTTATAATTATGTAATTGTTAAGTGACTTGAATACAATTATTACAATAATCACAAAATTGACTCATTTGAATTGTATAAAGACATTGCAATCTAGTAGTGAAATTTGAGCAAACAAAAACGAAATTCCATCTAAATGTTAACTATTTGAAATGTACACAAAAGTCCAGAGAAACTGTCACTTAAGTTCCGATACTATGCATTAATTTTAAAGTATCCAATTTTGATATTTCACAAAACAATGAATCGTTGATCCACCTCTTGAATGATGTAATTGAAATATTAGATTCTGTTTTTTTGCGTTTATTGGTCATTCAAGATCAAATATCGTTCTCCGAGAAAAACAAGTTGATATTGACGCATTTTGGCGTGAAAATCATGCATATTGAGGATAATTTTTTCGCATTTTTGAGAAATGTGATTATTCACAAAAAGACATTAAAAAATGCTTAAAGCGTCAAGATCAGGCCAGATTTGCCGATTTGCTTAATGCGCCATCTATTGTGCCACTAAAATTTGTGACTTTCTAATGTCTAAGGCTATTGACAATTTAGCGATTACAGTTCAAGCACGATTTAGCGATTCAAATTGAATCTGGAATTTTGAACTATCAATCTGAAACAAACTTGAAACCATTCTCTGCCCACTCCAGTAAGGTAAATTTTAAATAATATGAATAAATTGGCCTTAATTTGCTAAATATGCATAATCAATCTTAAATTCAAATAACATATAAAACCTGTCAAAAAATGTTTGAAGTAAAATCACGGTAATATTCAGAGCACATCAGGAGATATTCAACTCTGAATCACGATAGAGACAGTTTTTTCACTCTCCGTCTACATGTTATCCGCCAAATGCTGTGGGTAATTTTGAGTGTGGAAAAATTTCTTGTGAAATTCAATCAAGTGTTTATATTTATCGATGACATTTGGTTGATTTATCTCTGGTTTTATCCAACACGAGTCAAAGGTTCAGCCGATTAATTCAATTGTGAGAAAACTTCTGTTTTATTGTTATTCATTGTTGAAATAGTAAAACAAAAAACTTGATAATGTAAATGATACACAAAATTGAGTTGATTTTTTTGGTTTAATTGCGGCTGTGTTTACATTAAAAACTAATAATTGAAAATCCAAGATGAATAATGTAATGCTGATGATTGTGTCTCTTTTTGTTTCTCAATTCAATTGTGATAAAAATTTCTTGATGACAGCAAGTTTCAAGTTTTAAATGGTTTTGTCTTCTGTAATTTTCCTTTCTTTAGCTGGTTGATTATTTGCTTTAATTGTTTCCAAGTTTCCAATCAACTAATGTCTAATATTGTCAGGTTCATTACATTGCAATAGAAAAGTTTAGGTGAGTATGTTGAAGCTGATATTTAACGATTCCTTAAATTGAATTTAAACATTTAACGGTGAAGCCAGTCTTTAATCTAGTATTTATCCTTATTGTAGCTTGTTGATTGTTTAATTGATGCTCTGTAATGGAGATGGTTTGTTGATGAAATAACAGCGAGTTTAAAAAATCCAAAAACATATTTAAAGTATCACCAAATTGTAAAACGGAACTATGGAAAAGGTAAGAAACATCATTTTTAGCAATACGGAATATGAATATTAAACAGTTAAACTAGAAAGATTAACAAAGTTATTAGTAAAAGATTCACAAATCAATAAATGTAAATTAAAAATTGAATTATGATTGAATCAGCTGATTTCAAACAAGGCATCTTGATAATGATTAAGATCCAATCAATGGATCCAAATCTTGATACTAACGGTTAGTCTTTGTTTTTTTCTTGTTTTTTCTAGATTCTGTATTAATGTTAAATTGGTTAACCAACCTTTTGTACAGTGATTAATGAAAATTTTAACTATTTTCTGAAGCTTGAAGCCCTTCTGTCCCTTTGGTATGAAAAACGTTTACAAATAAATCGTCAATTGAAATATCTTGATCAACATCTTGGGCTTGTTGGAGGTTAAAATTTTGTAAAGAAGTGTATTGCTGGTTTTGTGTAAAATATGTTGGAGATGGGATTATTGTTGGTGGATATGTTTGCCTTAGGAGGGACGATTGAACATATGAACAGTGTTTTGAGTGTTTATCTGGATCTAAAATTGAAATAGACATCAATTAGAAAACGGAATGGAAATTACAGAAAAAAATCATCCAGAATCTTGCCATCATCAGATTATTAGTAGGATCAAATGTATCCATAGCATTCATATGGACGTAAAAGTTAAAAAAAATGAAATGATAAACAAAATAAAGCAATAAATTTGGTAATAATATTAATAATCATTTTACAACAAATGAAATTGAGAAAAATGAAACAAAACAAATGTCAAAATAGAAACAAAGCGATGCTAGGCAAAATTGAACGAAACAATATTTGAAATATCTTTGACAAAAACCAAAATGAGAAACAATTGTAAAGGAAAACAAATTGGCGACAAGATAATACATAATTAACTGTCGATAAATGATTTGAAAAAAACATCATCAGTCAAAAACAAAACAAAAAAGGTCAGGCAATAAAGATAAATAATTGAACAAAAGTTTTAAAATTATAAATTGCAAAAGGTAGTGAAGGTATCATAACGAGATAAAGATGGGAAATGAGAAAGAAAAGTACAAAATGTAGAAAAGAAGGAAATTATGAACTTTGTAGATGAAAATAATGGTGTTGATGGCGATGAGTTTAGATGACTAAAGATGAAGACTGCCTTGAATTACCCTCTTTCCATCTGTGAAGCTTGGGAAGAGTTGATTGTATCTTTGTATTGAAAGCTGATCCAGATGAGGAATGATGATGATGAGGATGATGATGAGAGTCCGGATCATCAGGCGATTGGTCAAGATTGGGCTGTGATAAATGGCATATCTCGGGTTCCATTGGACAAGATCCTGGATGAGCAAATCCTTGTGGAGGTGGAATGATGGGAAAATGAGCAGAAAAGCCAAGTTCATCGGTAACCGAGATACTGGGCGCATTAATATTGTTTAAATTAAATTTAAGAGCTGCAGCTGCAGCAGCAGCGGCCGCGGCAGCAACGCTTGCCGCTGAATTGGGCTCCTTGTCTGAGCTAACCGGTGAACAACGGAATGACTGGGGTGGTGTAAAGGTTAAACCAAGAAAAGGTAAAGGTGAAGCGGGCAAAGAAGTCGGATAATCTGAATGATCATTTATAAATGAACTATAACCAGTTGAACTGACATTGCTATTACAAACAGAGTTATTAACATTATTGTTGTTGTTATTGCTGATTTCACTATTGTAATCAATGTTGTTATTATTGAAATTGTTATTGTTACCATAGCTAGTATTGATCAGGTTATTATTGTTATTCATGTTATTATTATTGTTGGTGGTGGTGCAGTTATAATTGCTGTTGTTAACCATATTCAGATTGATATTGTTGTTTCTCAATTGTCCAGAGCTACAATTAATGTTTTCCTCGCTAATCATGTGCAACATGTTTTGTTGTAAACCAATTGGTGGTGGTGAAGCGGTTAAACTGGGTGACGGTGATGTGCTTGGTTGGTGGATTGGTGAGGTTTGCAGGGAAGGTGGTGATGAAACGCATAAAGATCGTAACTCGGATTGTAGGCATTGGATTGATATTGGGTGAGATGAAGTTGATCCGTTGTTTGACGAGCTACTAATTAATGGTGGTGAAGATGAGGGTTGATTTGAAATCCCACTTCCATCTGAGGCTCGACGTCGACCAGATCTGAAATAAAAAAAGAATCAATTAATCATGTGAAATCAAGACTCAATAAAACACAATAATTTGATTACTTAAACCTAAAACTGTATAATCTTTGTATCAATTAATAATGTGCAACTTACAAGACTGAAACCAATCCTTTAATTTACCTTATTCAACAATCCATTTAGATTCAAGATTTAAGATTAACTTACATTCAAATCTTTGGCTATTTGACATGACAGTTGAAAATTAAGATTGAGTATGGAAAGTCTTATTCAATTTTCCCAGGAAATGTTTCCTGGTGATTTGCATTGTATTGGAATATTCAATTTACTCTGAATTTTTTCTCAAAGATTGTTTCAATCATTAATGTAAAATTAAATCTAAAAGGACTGATAGTTTATATGAATGTTATTTTAGACGAATGTGGTCAAATCTTTTAACAGCTCTGATTGTTCATAATTACAAAACTGGTTTTATGTTTGGTTAGACAATGGTTAATTTACATGATTTTACCCAATCATGAATAGCAATCGATTCAATAATTGTTAACATATAAAAGGGTTTCCCACTCATTGTTTCAATAACAACATGAAAATGGTTGAATGAATATTTAAGGGTAAAATACTGTGTATTCATGGTCATGGTCTGAGTTTGAATCAAAATTAATCATTGCTGATATTGGTTAGTTAAAACAATTGTATGACCAAACATAAATATCGATATTAAACCTTCAGTTTAATTTATCGATACAGCTGACAATTAATTGATATAAAATAATTAGTTGCATTATTGTATGTTAATTTAGTAAATTAGTTGTTAATCGCTAATATTGATGTGTGATTCACACAAGAAGAAAAAATTGTTAACCAAATGAGAAAGAAAACAATTGTCAATAAATGAAATCATTTCAAATTAAAATAAAAGTTAAACAGAATGGTTAATAAGAGTGGGTAAAATTAACAAAATAGGTGATTAAAATTAAAAAAGTAATGACCAGCTATTGATAAATTGTAACAAGAAAAAAAACAGGTAATAACAATAATAATAATTAAGGATGAAATGATAATCATAGGGATGATAAAAATTAAACAATTGAAATAAAAATTAACAGCAGCAAGAATTGAAATAAAAATAAGATGAGCAATTGCGTTGATAACAAGAAAATCACCTTTCAGAGGTCGATATAGATATGGCTAAGATGCCGGATCGTCTTTGGCGCACAACCAGGTCAAGATTATCGGTTAAGGAATGACGTTTACGCCTTGAGAAAGGGTAAGAGCGATTTTTATCATTACGAGTTTCACAGTTGGATGATGGAGACATGAATCCACCTGAATAGCCTCCAGTATTCATAGGAACCGGAGAGGGTGAAAACGAATAAGGTGGTGAAATGGAAGCTGGAGCATCGCCATAAATGAGCGGCGGTGTATTACCAAATCCTGTTGGTGGGCTTGGAGTTGAGTTTGCACTGCAAACTCCTTGATCTCCTGATAAATATTGTTGTTGTTGTTGCTGCTGCTGTTGTGGTTGTAGTTGCATTGGAGAGGTAAATATCATACTCGGTGGGAAAAAGGTTGTTGCTTGTTGGTGTTGTTGCAGGCTTATCCTGTTAGTAGAGGCACATGAAGTTGGCTGTTGATTTGTATCAACTGGACTATCAGATGGAGGTGGCAGGCTTCCAGGCTGATTACTGATATTGGAGTAATTAGCTTGACCATCTGAGGCTCGTCGACCCATATTATTTGATACCATCAATAGGACTGGAGGTGGTTTAAGTAGGTCCATATTGTTGAGAGGATAATTTGGAGGTGCCATGGTTAAATTGTGTGTTGGGAAAGCACCGGTTCCAGTGTTGGTTGTTGGTGGTGTTAAAAAGAGTAACGGAGGGGTCAACATGGTTTGTGAAGTATTGCTTGAGGAAGCTGTTCCATCAGGCCCAAAAGTGTGTCGTCGTTGAGTATTCGCAGCTGAATTGGTATTGGCAGATAAATAAGTGTTTTTAGGTGATGTTACAGGAGTTGAGGTTGGCGTTGAATCCCTTTCAACAATTCCAGTAGTGATTGATGATTTTCTTTGTTGACCAGCAGCCACAATGGGAAGTAAAGGTGGTGACGGTGGTGCACTAGTGCATGGTGAAGTGTAACCATGCATAACATAATGATCCCTTAAAATGTGATACATGGCATAATAATTGTCATACGTACAATTACGCACAGAATTAATGATTTCTTGATTATCAATTCCCAACTCATTGGCAATCCATTCAACGACTTTGTAATCAAGATCATCTGGACTATTATCACCATCATCACCAAAAAAGCCACCACTACTGCTGGATCCCCCACCAGAACCATTACTAGCAAGGCCAGATATGCTTGCACCTCCCGATGAAAACCCATATTGACTTATATTGGGTGAACTTTGACTGTTGGTCATTCTATTATTCATATTGGTTGAACGACTATTTGACTCGGTTGGTGGAACCGTTTCCCTATCAGTTGCTCCTAAATTGGCTGCTGCATCTAACCGGTGGTTAAACGGTGCTAGTTGTTGTTGTGGTTGTGGTTGTGGCAGATGAGGTTTAATCCATTTATGGTTTTTAATTTGTTGCATTGAATATCGCTTCTCAGGTTCAACTATCAACATGTGACGAATCAAATTTTCACATTCTCTGGACATGAAATAAGGTATGCGAAATTTACCCACTAAAACTCGAGACCTGAAAGGATAATACAGAAAACAAAATGACTAATTAGCTTAATAAGATAAGTATTTTTCAAAACAAGAGCAAGAAAAGATTACAACAAAATGTTGATTATTAATGAAACATGGATCACATCATTCAACCTTATCATCATAATGGATACAATTTACTTCATTTGGATAATTTACTGATTCAATTGTACAATTGTTTTACCTTCAACACTATTGATACTCTTGTAGGCTTTCAAATATTATGTTGATAATGGAAATTAATGCAAGGTAAATCACTACAAGTTGTCTTTGAAATGTCAATACAAACATTAAAAAGATCAAAAGTTAATTGTAACAATTGACTCTTTTTGGTCAATCAAATCGTTACCAAATGAAACAAATTTACAGCCAATTGAAAAAGAAACCTCAATTTTCAAAGTAATACCTTAAGCTTTGTAAGGTATGTCCATCAAAGGGAAGTGCACCACAGACTAGAACATAAAGGACTACACCAAGTGACCAGATATCGGCTTTAGGACCATTATAAAAACGACCTGAGAATAATGAGAAGAAAAATTATTAGCATTAACCCAAAATATGGAGTAAAATTAAGAGGCTCAACTGTACATCTTGAAGATTAAAGGCAAAATCAAAGGTCTTTTCAGTTGATATTGTTCATTGAGCAAAATGTTGAAGCAATTCATTTAAAAATTTATTGGATAATTTTCATTATTATTTATTGCCATTTCTTCCCAGCAATCATGAAGCTTCAACGTTAACCATCAACGTCAGAATTGAATCAATTTTTAAACAAAGTGCAGTGTTTATTTCCTGAACGGAAATCTGCTTTTTTTCTTGTTCACATTTTCCAATGAATCACATTTACTGCAGATTGATGAAATTCAGAAACAGTAAACACTGTGAGAAAAAGATGACTAAATCCTTGACTGAACCCTGAATAAATCGTCATTCAAACAGAAATATAATCGATAGAATAATTTTCGTTAAATGTGAAAGAATATCTTTCAATTGTAAATTTCATCATTTTTACATGAATCAAAATGTGTCACCATTTAGTTACAGATCAATGTTAAGGTGTTCAACTTATCAACCCAAATGATTACCGATAAAATATTGATTGAAGGAAAAGGGAAAACCAGAACTTTGTTCAACTTTTTTCTCTCTGATTTACTTTCAATATTACATGAAAAGGTCAACACACACCTGATCAATAAATATATCTTAACAATCGAGCGATTCCTTAAATGTCAAATGTCACCCTGCAATCATCATCATCATAAAAATGATCAACTTTAAAATTTACTTTCCCAGTTATAATCATTTAATAGTCTTTGGTAATATCAATAAAAATTGTCTTTTCCTTATTGCCAATGTTTAGTGGGAAAAAATTGTCAATTGAATCCCAATCATTGATTAAGAATCAAACCTTTCTAGTTACTCTTTTTTCACTGAAAATCATGAATAATGATGAACCAACCATGTAACCATTCAGTAATCATCTCATAATCAGTAATTAAAAAGTCAAGGTGAAAATGTTAACAGTTTAGTTTAATTGTAAAACTGTTTATTTACACAATTTTTGCACTCTTTTACCAATCCTTTTTAACTCTTTTTCAAATATTGAATTACAAGACCAACAATTTATTCAAGTTAATCTGGTTGATTGATTGATTGATGAAATGAAAAAATCAATCAGTTAATCAATTAATCAATTTGACGTGAGAAACAATAAAAACAAATAAACATTTACAATAAAAGGCAAGGTCAACATTGACTTTCATCAGTTGATTAAGTTCAGACTTGTAAGACATTTAAATTGTTAATTATTGATTTTTTTGGTCAAAATTAGTTGCAACAATAATGAAAAGTGTTGTATCATTAAACAGCTTTTCAAACTGTTTTTCACCAATTATTGAATCAACAGATTGCTTTCATCTGAAAAAGCCTTGAATTTTAAACAACTTTTGTTTTCAATCGACTAATCATTAAAGACAATTAAACCTCAGAACATCATTAATAAATGAATGCGATAGCTGTTAAACTGTGAGAGTTGAATACAAATTTTCAATCAACTGATAATCATAATAATGGGTTTAAATAATGAAACTGAAAGGTAACGATTTGGAATCAATAAGCTTGTAATTATCATTATCGACAATTAACTGTTAAGTGAGACTTTATAATTTACCTTTTTTTGTGAAGAAACAATTAAAGGATTTTTAAGTTGCAATTGTTATGTGAATGTAATTGAACTTGAAAACAATGAGACAATCATTATCAACAATTTAATAAATCGGAGCAAATTGAGATGCAAATTGATTGAAATAATGCAATTAAGAGTGAAATCAATTGAACGTCAAATTCACGTGAAGAGATTAAGGAGATTTACATTAATAACAAAGATTAATCAGATTTAGAAATGTCAGTTAATAGCAATAAACGGCAATTAAAGTTGTCTAATGATAACAAATTTGTGCTCATAAATAGTCGAGAAATGGACAGAATAGAAATGAAAAAGTTCAACTCTAATCATGGTTTTCCTTTCATGGAAAAATGTAATAAAATTATAGCAATAATGTTAAGTGTTATTGACACTGGAATTGAATGTTAACACATTAAATCTTATTCGGACCAAAATGGGTTTCAAAGTTGCATGATTGCTTTATAATAATAATAATCATAATGAATGTGATAATGCAAGTTGAAATGTGCCTATGAAATGCAATTTTCATGGTTGATTCTGGGTGCTTTCAGTTGTTTACTTATTTATACTGGTCAAGGTTGAGAGCAAATCTGAATTAATAACAAAAAAGGGGTAAAAATAAACTAATCATGGGATGAATGGCTAGAGTAATTGCATTGCCTTTCAATTTTGAAATGGTTAACTATGAATAAAATCATTTAACTTATGTAACAATTAAAAAGGAAAAAGATAATTGTGAGAAAATAGAATCTTGGGATAAAAATAAAATTCTGTATTCATTGTAACTATTCTTACTGCCGTTTAAATATCTGTAAACAATATAAATTTTTGCCATCTTTTGGGTTATTAATCAAGATTGGTTAGTACTGTCAAACCTCGCAATTTTATCTGGATCTAATGATAACCATATTCAGCAAGGTAAATGCCGTCAATAATTGCTTGTAAAGAAGATAGTTAACCCGTTACATCTGATACGGTTGCCCCAAAAACGATCTTTATATTGAGTTTTCAAATGCTTGTCATTTTTCGCTTGATAGTTTTTCGATTTTTTTGAAGCTGGGAAAACGATTTGAAAGTTCTGATTTATAATCAATTCGTTTTCTAATGTTTAAATTGTTTGTAGGGTTAAACGAATTTTTCATTGGAGTTGTTACTTCGATAATTCATTTTGATGGCTACAAGACAGAAACGATGAACAACCATAACCTTATTTATGTAGTTACTATTGTAGACTTTGAAATTTGATTGGATTCATGAATCATTAACACATTAAGAGGATTCATTTTACTGATTACTCATTTTGGTTTTCACTTATGATGAATGAATTAGGTTTTGTTTTCTCGTAAGTTCTGAGTTGTAAAAATAAACGATTAAAACATTAAATACTGATTAACAGCAAGCTTTAAACCGTTGTTTACTCGCTTCCGAAGATAATTACTGTTTTGTGTTCAACAGTTACCGGCAACAAAACAATGTTTAATTTGTGTGTTTATGCTTTCCGGCATGAGAACAACGAATCAAAAGTAAATTGTTTCATATGGTTTACATGGTTTAACAGAGTAAACACGATCAAAATGATAAACAAACCATCAATAATCATTATTTAAAGGTTGCAAAACTAAGGTCAATCGCTAAAGAAAAATGCATTACAATTGAACTCAGGTCAAGCAACGTTTTGTCACTCAATAACAAATATCTTTTATCGTTCTAGGTACTTCGTTTGCTGTACTTGTTATTTGAATTGTAAGCAATTTTGTGTTAAACTAACAATAAATGGTGCTTTGTATAGTTTGATATTGGACTGTCTCCTTCAATAAGTTAAACTTGTTTGATTCAGTAAGTCAATTAGTTGATAGTCGACAGGTAAAATGAATTGACAAAAGGGTGAAATGAATTGAAATGAAATTACAAAACTCTTGTGGGAAGAGATTGTAATGAGCATGATTAATATTGAAGTTAATTGCGAAAATACTGGAAAACAATTTTCAAGTACAAATGAGTGATTCATAATCAGGTGGACCGCGAACCTTGATTTTTGGTAAACAGTTTAAATTTAAATACTAGTTTAGCTTATAAGATGATCCTCTTTAATCATTTCACACATCAATTTGAGTATAAAAATGTAAACAAAGTATAAGATTTAAGAGCATTATCAAGATGATCAAATGAAGATGATGATGAGAGTAAGTTAACCATCAATCAGATGGACTTTTCATCTTGGATCTTGGATCCAATTCAATTGAGATATTGAACATGATAGATGCATGAAAAAATAATCAATAGAGCCTGAATTTTGCGGTTTACTTTTTTTTGCTAAACCCAACATTTCCTTACTTTTATCATCATTATCATCATTTTTCATCTTGATCGTCATGTTAGTTGGCATCAATACAATTATTAGAAGATTATCTTCATTGTAAAGTTACCAATAAAAACAGATTATCAATGGTGTCAATAGCAATAAGAATGAATATTAATCTAAATAAAATGGAAACATTTTCACCAGAAAATTATCTCGACAATTTGCTCGACTTGTCCCTTTCCACTTGTCATTTTTATCATCTTCATCATCATCTAAAATTTGATTGTCTCTTGAATAACTGAGTCCTTGAATGTAACCCAAAAATTATTCCGGAGATGCGCACAGAATCAGATGTAAAGTGAAAACAAATCATGAAAACCTGAAAACGCATGTTTACGTGGCTCGAGAAGAGACCAAGATGGAAAAAAGATGAACATGAAATTGGCTAATGGACAATCTTGGAATCGAAGCAATTCCCATTAATTTCCTCAAGCTAAGACCAAATAGAATGCAAAAAAGTGGTGAAAATTTTTCAACATGAATGATGATTATGTTGCCAAGCATAATGAAGTAAACTTAAAGGTCAAATCAATCCTTCTAACCTGTGGTGAAAAATTATGTTACAAATATTTTGATTGAAATTTCTATTAAGTTTTATAGCTATAAGCCTGAAATTTTCAGGAAATAGGGATCAGATTTGCGTCAATACTGGATTTAAATCTGAGATCGATCCGTATTATGGTTCAAAAGTTATCCAACATTTACGATTTTTTGAAATGCTCGAAAATGCTCGTAAAATTCAACAAAAATTTCCAATAATTTTTCAAACTTACACTGCGGGGCGTTTTAAAAGCATGAAGTTCCAAAATTAACACAAATTGAAACTTTAAGGGTCAATTAAATAATTGTGTTAATTCAGGTCGATTTGTCACTCAGAATTCCGAGCAATTAACAAAAGAATGAAAAATAATCTCAAAAAATTCAATGCTAGCTATTTTGTTAGCCTCGTGGCTAATCTCAAATTTAAAATGAACGAGGCGGATTAGAAAGGATTATCTTACATAAGAAAGAGCCTCTGATCCCTGGCTATCAATAGAGACCAACTTTGAAAATATTGATCAATTATTAATTAAATAAACAAAGAATGAACAATTTGTAACATAATTTTTCACCACAGGTTAGTTCAATGAATGTCTAACCAATCTCAATAAGATATCATGTTAATGAAAGTGGGAAAGGAAACCAATAGGTAAGTATCTTGGTGAAATAACGAGTATGATTAGTGGATGATTTTCATGATAAACAAAAATGAAGAAATGGTTGTGATAAATTGAATAATTTGGATTGAGAGAGAATCAGTAAAATAGTAATGATAACATGAAGATGAATAGAGATAGAGGGTGAGAGAGAGTAGGAAGAAGATGAAAGAAACTGAATATCTTTTGTCAATAAGTTGATGATTGTGAGATACATTATCCTTCAGAGGGTTTAACGTCATTTCAAGTGAGTTTGCTGATCAATGTACATCGTGAAAACATCAGAATCTATCAAGGCATCTTCATCTTACCATGCAAGCATCATGAGAGATAAATGATTTTGATTAACAAGAGACAAAATTGGAGGGTGAAAATGAATGAAATTCAATGTGATGCGTGAATTGAAAATTGTAGTGACGCTGAAAAAAAAGGCCCGATAAATTGAATTAAAATGAAAAAGAAGGAGATTCATCATGATCAAAGTGTTCATCGTGACTAGAGCATAGAGAGTAAATTTTTGTTCAATCTTGAAAATATATTCAAATGTATCAATGGTGAAATGACGTTAGTCAAGTTATCATGATAATCATGCAGGTTGATCTAATTTACGTCACCAGCATATTGAATCCTGTTGAATGGAAAGAGGATAAATGTGAGAGAATGATGAAGATAAAGAGGATGAATTGGTTCAAAGAAAAGGGTTAAACAAGGTAAAAGACTTGACCTTTTTTATCATCTATTTCATCATGTTTCATAAGTTGGTTGCTATGCAAATTCAAGAATTGAAACTGAAACAAAAATGACGGACTTTTCATGGTAAAGTTTACTTAGGCAACATTTCAACCCGCTTACCATCTTCAACCTTAACTTGAAAATTGAGGTAAATTCAAATGAAAGTTTCACTTTTGCTGAAAAATATTCATGTTAAGTCAAGCTCTCTGGTTAACATTGGTTTACTATTTGAATTGCTAATGGTTAACAATTTTGACAGATAATTCATTTTTGTTGATATCTCAATCAATAGGTTATTCCAATGATTGTTGTTGATTGTTGTTCAAGTTATTGTCATTGTTGCAACCAGAAACAACAATAATCATGATAAACAAGTCTTCTTGAGACCAGAAAGTAAACTCAAAATGGGTTTTTGAAAAACTGGTAAACATTGGGTTCAAGAAATGTAAGCTTTAATTAACACAGCAACCTGAGATGCAAGTAAATTGAAAAGGATGAAGACAACAATGAAAACATTGAAATTGTAACCATAAATAATGATAATTGGCTGACAATTTGTCATCTTGCGGTCAACAGTTATAACTGGATAATTTGACAAGCTTGTTAATCATTGAAGATACAATGATCAGTTTTTAGTTCATTGTTTCAAACGTTGACGTTTTTACAAAACAATTTTCAGTTGAAACAAAACACTCAAAAACTCAACAGGTTCAAAAGGTTTAGACTTTTTTTGTTGAAATTAATAACAAAAAGACAAATGTCAATTCATCTAATTAATCTGGATGAATATGATTATTGGCTGACCTAGAAAGGTAATAATACAATGTGACATCAATAGCTAATCATTTTTATAGTGAAACTATCATGAGAAAGTAAACTGAAAAAGGTTGTAACCATTGAAAATAGGGTAAGATTGAAATAATCCCTGAGGCTGGCCAGTAATCATGCTGTTCTTGAAGATAGTTCAATGGCAAATGTATAATGATAACACAAAACCGTTACAACTGATGAACTTGAAACCTGATTTTTTTTGTTAAACTCACAAAACTGATTGATATAAATTAATATAATCATTAATATATTTTTTTGATACTTTGGTTGGTAATTTTTTCTTGTCAAATTAGTCGATAATTTGAGTTTCAATTGATCGGATAAGTTGAATCATTTCAACTTGATTGCTATTTTTTTAAATGAATCACTGACAAATCTCTTTTGATATCAGTTGTGAGATGATTTACAATTAGCTGATTGTTTTTTTAAAGTTAATGGAGGAAATATAAGGTAGAGTATTAGAGGCAATAGAAGCAAAATAATCACAAAGAGCCTCATAAACTCAAGGCTTTTAAGGCAAAATAAACCTTGAAAAAGATCAACACAAAAAATTGAGTTGCTGCCTGTATCAATGATGGATTTACATTTTCGTGTATTCCTTAATTGGGAATATTTATATGGATAATATGAGTAAATTGTTCAACGAATCAACTCTCTGTTTTTATGTTTCATTCAACTTGAATTAAGTCCAGTTTAATTGGAAATAATGAGTTGAGAAATTGAAAGGTAATTCATTTTGTACTGATTCATTCAATTGAGAGATTCTTTGCTTTCTCACTTTTTCCTGAATACGATGATAAAATCTTTTGTAAATGACCTTCATCATAAATCATATTGATTCTATATCGATTCAATTTCATGTTTGTTGTTTGATTACAGTTTGACTTTGAATGTAACATTAACAGTTTAACCAAAGTCAATCTGTACACTTATTATTTCAACACATTTTTTGCTTGCAGAGACTCACAGTTACTGAGTAATCATCCAAGAACAATGCAACCAAATACGAGAAATTACAAGTTGATAACAAGGCAAGTAATTTTGCTAGGCTTAGTGCTCGGTGAAACAGGGTAAAGGCATGAGACAGAAGAATGAAATTAAATGTTTACTTAAATGGTAAGTAAACATTCCTTTCCTCATTGCATGCTTTCATTCAACCGGTTGTACCGTGCGATCGTAATGACGACCATGTTCATAATGATCCTCTTCATCATGACGTACATAAAGTAGACCTTTGATCTTGCTTTAAAACTTATTTACGTCGATAATTATCTTGGTAAAATCATTTGTTGATTCACAATTGAAAATGGTTTACCTTCAAACAGTTCAGGCGCAGCATAAGGAGGTGAACCACACCATGTTGTTAGAAGACTTTCTGGTTTGAAATAGTTGCTGAAACCAAAATCTGACAAAAAAAAAGAAAAAGAAAAAATAATTACTAAAATGATGAAACAAATTGCCAATTCACAATAATTGTCAAGATAACAAATCGCAAAGAGACACACTTAAACAACGGGTTGACCTTAACAGAATACAATTAATCAATCTTGAAATTAATCTAATCTACTCAAAGAGGAAGCTATTTGTAAATACACTGATAATTGAAATTGTGAACATTCAACATAATCAATGGTTTTGTCTTTTGATTTTGCTGGTTCAACGTTTTTCCTTTACAAATTTTTTTGCCTCTCATCATCCTCATTGCTTTTAACCTTCAAGTTTAGTCTCATCTGTAAAACTGAATAAAATATTACAGTCTGGTGAGCATAATGTAGCCGGTTAATGAGTCTCCGATGGTTGGTCAAGGTTTACTCATGGCTTCCTGGGTCTGTAAAGTGTATCTCTGCGACTGTTTAAGTTGCTTTTGTCAGCTTTTCCAAAAAATTACCTGCTATTTTAACTGTCTTTAAATCATGTGTTAACAATAAATTTTCAGCTTTTAAGTCTCTATGAACAACCCCATTATTATGCAAATATTCAATTGCTCCAATGATTTGAAGGAAATATCCACGAGCTTGAGGTTCAGACATCCTTCCATTGGCTACTAGATGGTCAAATATTTCTCCACCAGGACACCATTCAGTGACCAGCATTAGGTATTTATCGGTTTGCATAACTTGGTATAAACGTAAGATGTTATCATGTTTACCAATTCGTTTCATTATTTCAATTTCTCTCCAAATTTTCTTTAAATTGGATGCATCAAGGCATGTTTTATCAATTATTTTGATAGCAACCTGAAACAGAATCAGAAAAATCAGAATTAGTATTGTTTGTCTTGTGTTAATGAGTGTACAACTCAAGTGTAAATTAAGAGATGGAGATAAGGAAAAGAGGAAGGAAAATTTCGCAAAAAAAATTCAAGACGAGACGAGATTGGAATGATTTGTTTTTTTCTGATCATCATGGTGTAACTATTGATAAAGATGTTCTTTTTTGCTTTGTTTCTTTAATTCTATCTGAATTCGCAATTACAATCAACACATTCGACTCAAGATTAATTGATTAACAAAACAAAAGATCTGCACAGCAAGGTCCTTCTTATGTCAATCTTACTCTATCTTTTCATGGTTATCTTTCCTTCCTTGATCATCATCATCATCGTCATCATCATCATGCTCTTACTAATCTTCTTCAAGCAACCTTTATTGATGATACTTACTGGTATAGTTTAATACATTGCTAGGATTTTTGCCTGAAATCAACTTGATCATAGACTTGATTCTTCAATTTTTATTCCAATCACTTTAATTGATTGTCAGGAAGGTAAAGTAATAGATAGTGATGATGCCGTGAAATAGAGATGATGATAGAAAGGATCAGGATATCATTAAGATTTTTCATCATGCTTAAGATTAGTTTCAATGACTAGCTGCAGATAAAATCTAGCCAATTTGGAGAGACAATATTATTAATTTTTGTTTTGCTTTTTTTTCAAGTACAATGAACAATCAAAGTTGCAGAGAGAATCAACCAACAAAAATATGATTATTGTTGACTCTTAAAAATTATAACTTGCAAATATAACGATAACTCTCAATAATTTATTGCTATCAATTCAATTTGTAGTAATTGTGAGTTTTCTTGTTTCTTAGGATTTGGCAAGACAAACCTTACAATTTAAGTGCAAGTTGAGAAATCAAAGATTCAAATTAAACATTAATTTATAATTAATTGGTGACAAGATGAAATGAGATTATATAAGGAGCAATTGGAAATTAAAAAGTGAAAAATTAAGTGAATTAATGACTGAAATGAAAAGGTTACTTGATGTTGTAATTTAGTCAAAATGATATGACTAATCTCGTTGATCTAACGAGGGACACGTCTCAGGTGTCCCAATACTTCCGGATCGAGCCCATATACATTCGATAGAGCAGAAAAAATTATGGTGAAAATGACATCT